>VXBT01005375.1:409294-664250 GCA_013400235.1 Oriolus oriolus | reverse complement strand
AAAATTTTGGTAAAAGACTTTGTTTTTCTTTTAACAAAAAAAAAAAAAAAAAAAAAAAAAAGGAAGAAAACAAAACCAAGGAATGTTTTTTTTGAGCAGTGAGTCCTCGAGGGTAAGAGCAACTCTCACACTACATGTCACCCAAGCCTGGGCAGCTGAGTGAAGGCAACTGGTCTTTTACAAAAGGGCTGTGTTCTGTGTAATCTCACAGGACTTTAACCACATCTGGTGTTTCTAGATGCTGCTGAAATATAGGAAAATTATAGCACAGAACTTCCATCAGCAGTGACTGAGTGACAGAAATCGTGGCTGAGATCCTGCATTCAAGCTGTGCAACATGCAGCTGTCTGGATAAGCAGTAGAATTTACTATAACCTACACTCAGTGCAGTCATCATTTTTCCATCTCCATGTCAAATGTTTTGTCTATAAAATGTAAGCAAGAGTGAGAATCCTAAACATTTCTGTCCTCTTTTGGCAGAACTGACCATTAATTTACAGCAGTACTGTTGTAAAGTCATCTTTCTTGGGAGAAAGAGCTCTGACTAGGAGAAAGTGTTGAAAGTTTGAAAACAGAAATTGGAAATATCCCTTACCTAAGTCCATACATAACAGAAACCCAGAGCTTTGTCTCCAGCAAGTACAGCCAAAACAGAAAACACAGTTTCCAACTTCTGTTCATAAGGGTGATGATATTCATGATAATAATATGAAGGCAGTTACTGCAGAGAAAGTTGGGAAGACCCAAGAACTTATTGTTGAAATTTTCATTGCTGGTGGACAGTGATGGTGGTAAGCTTAGCAATACCTGCTTCAAGAACATTGCTGCTTGCTAGTTATATTGGTATCCTACTGATTCAGATCCTGAAATAACAGCTGAAATGCTGTTTTCTGTTTAGACCCCCCACCAAGGTCTACTCTCTGTCCTGCAGGATTTTGTAAATTCTCTCTTCTGTTTCCTCGCTCTTCTCTGTATGCTTATATCCTTTGTTTGCCTTGTTCTTCATTGCTATAAGTTGTTTATTTCTAGTTTCCAATACAGTTGGCATCTTCAACTGAGAGTTCACATTCTGTTGTTGCCCTTGAAACTGTTGCCCTTGTAACCCTTTCAGTTAGAAGATTCTGAGAATCTTTCCTTTTTGGTTGTAAAGTAATTAAACAGGGCTGTATCTTTGAATGTTGTAGGATTTATGGACTGTGCATTTTCTGTCCTATGCTTTTAAAAAGAAAACATAATTATGTATTAATTGGAGACATGCTTTGGAAAAGTGTCTGTAATGAAAATTTGCAATGCCTTGCTTTGTTCTGGTCTAGCACAGGACCTCTGCCATGGCTCAGTACAGAACAGAAGAGCAGCAAACGGGCTGCTCCCTGCTCACCTGCCCAGCCAACAAACCTGGCTGCCCTTCCCGGCTTTGCTGCAAAACGCTTGCATGGCTTTGAAATTCCTCACTGTGAGGGTGGTGAGGCCCTGGCACAGGTTGCCTAGAGAAGCTGTGGATGCCTCATCCATGGAATTGTTCAAGGCCAGTCTAGACTTTGAGCAACCTGGTCTAGTAGAAGGTGTCCCTGTTTGTGGCAGGAGGTTGGAATGAGATGATCTTTAAGGTCCCTTCCAACCCCAGCCGTTCCATGATTCTCCTCCACTTCGTGCATGGTGAGGGAAGATTTGCTTGTACATCCTTAGAAAGCAATGCTGTGAAGGCACATGCTTTTAAAAATGGCAATGGCCCTGTTTGCAGCAGGAACGAAACGGGAGGAGAGGATATCAGATGTAATTATATTTCCAAGAGTTTAGTTCTTAAACACTAGACTAATGGGTAGGGATTTAGCAGAGTGACAGGATTTGGTTGACTCACACCCCATAGGCACTGTTGAAATGCCTATAATCCGGGGAGCAGTAGCAATGTAAACGTGGAGTGCCTCTGTTCATTTTTTTGGGAGTGGCAACAGTGAGATGCAGGAGGATAGTGATTGCAGACTCAAGTCTGTTTCCTTGTGTGGCTTCAAGTCTGTGTATGTCAGTGCTTTGTTTGCTCCATGTTTTTCTGTCAGGCAAATATTGTCCTTTATATCAGTCTGTGACGTGGTGATTATTCTTAGACCACGTTTTGGTGTCGATGTGCATCTTGGTGTATATATTAATATCGGCATGGAATCTAAAAGCTGATGAAACAGAAAGGATACACATTGGAACAACAAATTCTTTACTAGCCTTGAGAGAGGGCTGACTTTACTCTCATAAATCCTTTGTTGCAGCATGCAAGCTTCTTGGCTGGTACTGAGTGAGCTGTGTTTTGGGGCATATGCACAAACGTACACACAAATATATGAAACATTTCTTTTGGCTATTTCCCATATGGTTTAATTTTTCACAGCTCTGTAAAATTTCATGTGCAAATTCTGTTTTCATAACTTTTATTGTATCTTAAAAGCAGAGGTTTTGAATAATCGTTAAGAATATTTGCTCCCAGTCCCTTTTAGACAAAATCTTTGGTTGATAATGACAGCACAGGGAACTGTTACGTCTCTTGGTTTTGAAAGTAACTTTAGAAACTTTTTTTCTGCTAATGGTTTATATTTTAATAGCAGAGGGAATGACTGCCACCTCTCTTTCTTTTTGTTGTTCTTTCCTCTGCTTTCCCCTTCCTATCTCTGAAGTGTTTATTCTCATGCAGAAATTATGGTAGCTGTTACAAACCCTGTGAGCCTACTGCAGCTCTAAGTTAGCTCCTAGTCCCAGTACTCTTTTCCTCTTCTCTCATCTCACATCTCCCTGTGCAGTTTGTATTCCATTTGTTAATTCCAATTTGATTGACTGTGGGCATCTTTTGAACTCCATAATTGCCAGAATGCCAGTGTTTCCCTGTGTTACTTAGTGTTACGTCTGTGTCCTGAGCCGCTACCTCAGATGTTATAGACTTCTAGATTTACTCTTTGTTTGAACTTTTTTCTACCCCTAATGCAGTTCAGCCCTGTTGGTCTCTTGTTTCTCTGAAGCTCAGAGACAGCAGGCTGAGCCAGTGGCTCAATCCATAGGAAAAAGAGTGACAGATACAAACACAAAAAATAATTAGCTTCTTGTTTGCTGTTTCCAAATGTAATCGCACACTTCGAACAAGACATTGCTATTCCATAGATCACAAAGATTGAGTGCAGATTAAATTGTTGTCTTATTTATCTATGGTAGGCCTCTGTATGAGCCAAGCTCCATGCATTGACGAGAACAAGTCCTTGCTGTGAGTGTTGTACATAGTAAAGATGGACAAGTAGAGAGATGTAAGAGAAAAGGAAAACAAGGAGAAGGATAGGCAAATTTTATGTACGTTAATATAATGAGCGTGGTAACGCTGCTTTTGCAAGGGATTTGAAATATGGATGGAGTGAGAACCTGCCCAGTGCGTTCAGCTGAGTCACATCTATGACTGTAGCTCTGGTTCTGTGGTTGTAGGTTGTGATTTCAGGCACAGGAATCATGGGGGCAGAAACTGATAAATGAGCAGACAAGTGGGTCTTGAAGAGAGATGTGGATTAAATCCTCTGTGGAAAATACATTTGTGTGGGAGAGAAGAGATTCATGAGGATGAAGGTGCTGTCCTTCATCAGTGTACTTCACAGATACACTAATGCTTCTCTGCTTTTTCTTCTCTGATTTTTTTTTTTAAATACATCCTTACTCTTCATCTACCACTGCATTGATAATTTTCTTTCATACAAACTGATCCAAACATATCTTCATTTTTCAAGGTTGTTGCTATGAAACAATTCTTTTATCGTAAAATAACTAAAGGAAAACAGGAAGAATTAAGAAGGAATATGTTTACTTCTGCAATGTACAACACTCCCAAATGTAAATATCCACTTTATGTAAAACCAGGGGAGCAAAGAAAATGGTGTGAAGGAGTCACTATAGAAATCTAGACTTTTCCAAAACTGATTAGTTGGGATTTTTTGACATTCCGAAGCCTAATTAAAATATTTTAAAGAATGAACTCCCATCTTTGCTGTACATACATATGAAGGTATTTTCCCAATGTGACACAAATCCCAAAATATGTCACTGTTATTCCAGTACAGTGTATTTTCCTATGACATCCCTTTTGCAGACCTCAACAGAAATTTTAGAATTCAACAGACAAGTTTCTTTTCTCAAATTAATATTAGATTTTTGTGATTTCTATTGACTATAATTAAGTAATGAAAAATGCAGGGGAGTGTCATGCCTGGTTATTTTAAAATTTCTTTTTTCTCCTTTTTTGTTTTCCAGTCTAACTGCTTATATGGCCCTTTGTAATTTCATTATCGGAGTGGTTCAAAGACAATGGTAAAAGATGACAAAGAGTGAAAGGAATGTTCAAAATCCAAGTCCATAAATAGTTTTTCTGGGGAACATCACAAAGGCTCTATTGTGCTACACATGGCAGAGACAGAAAGGATATGTGCACACCCTCTACCAGAAAATGCTGCGGACTTTACTGTAGGTCACTTGCTGGTGCAATAAAAACTCTGAAAATATCCATGGGTACAAAAACCTTACTTGTAAGATGCTACTGCATTTTTTTTCTACCCATAATTCAAATAACTGCCCTAGGTAATGTTTGCACATTGGTGTGGTCAGACAGCATTATCTGTGTCCTGCAAAGTGCTTCTGGCCTGAGAGGAAGTGCTCCTGCTGTGCTTGTTGTGGGCTGTGACAGTCACATGTTGGAAGCTGTGCTTGAACTGTGTGGTGGATTTTCAAGGTCAATAAAAATATTGGGCTGTAAGAGGGGGACCGGGAGACCATCCACCTCATTTTTGCTTGTGGCTTCGTCTCAGTTCAAAACCCTCCTGATGCATTATCTGAGTGAATCTTTGGGTAAAAATATATTAATGTTCTCTTATTCAGTGCTGTTCTATTACCTATTCATCAAAAATATTGCTTTTGTGCATTTTTCATTATAAGATTCAACATTACCAATGTTAATAAAGAGAGAACTCCTTTTCTTTTCTTAGAAATAGAATATGTAAAGACATTGCCTCTTTGATGTTTCTAAGCCAATACAATATGTATTTGAATGAGGATAAAAGTCATTCTTTTAACAGAAGATCATCCAAGTCATTTCTGATGAAACTCAAGAGGAGGTTTCTTTTTTTTTTAAGAGATGCTTAGAAATTAAGATTAAAAAAAAGGGGGAACACTACTTTAGAAGTAACAGCTAGTGGAAATAAGTCACATATTTAATAGTATTTCATGTAAGGCTGTAGTGACATCAGCCTCCTTTGTGGGGCTGGACTGTTCAGCAGCAGATGCCTTTCCTTCAAAGGGATGAGACCTTGATGTCACAGGCAGGTATTTCATGGGATGTTGTCCTGAACCGTGAATATACAGCAGGCCAGATTTTGGGTGTCACTCCCAGAATTTCCATGCTGCTAGGGACTCCCACATCATTGGCTAGTTCTCTCATGTGGGAATTTTTACTGTCAATTTTCCACTGAGAATTGGACTGTACATAACTCGCTGTTCAAGAGCTGCTATAAATTTGGAGCTAATAAATTTTATGAGGCTTGTGAAGCCTTGGGACTAGGAAGCTTCTTGAATGCTGTCCCAGCTCACTATGGTCTGGCCAACCCTTCCCCTGTGTCCAGGCACAGGGCAGTGTTGTAGCTCCCCTTTGTGAGTTATCAGCTTCTGTGCTGGCTGCTGAGTGCCTGCGCTGAGGGAGCTTCATCGACTCTCCTCTGAAAATCTGTCTGAACTTTGATCTTTCGGCCAAAATGTAAGAATGTTTCACAGAGTAATTATCGGAAGTTTTCTTAGAGCCCAATAGACATATTGAACAGGAGAGGCAGCTTACACAGAATTATTGCTGCTGCACCAGTGTTTGTTCCTGTAAATGGAAACCTACCTGTGAACAAGGGCAGTGTCCTGAGCCATTCCCTTGCTCTGCACTGTTGAAGTAAGGTGGGTCTCTGCTGTGCAAAACAGGGTTCCTAGGAGCACTGCAACACTATCTGGGTTTGACTTTTAGATGGATTTATATTTTGGGTTGCAGCAAGAGAGTTTGAGCTTCTGCTGACTGTCAGGGTGTCTGGGGAGACAGCTCAGGGGGTTTCAACACAGTGAAACTGATTTTGCAGGGCTGATGCCTTGGTTTGTTGCTGTTGGGTTTATTTTTTTTTTCTTAAGTTTAAAATGAACTTATGAAAATAGATGTATTGTTGTCAGGAGAATAAAGGTGTCTTTTCTCTCAGTACAGAGATGTTTTCTGAGAACTAGATGTCAGTGGCCCGACATAATATCCCCAGCTCACAGTGAGCTGAATGTGTTTCCTTGGCTCACAAGCCTGTGCTGTGTTGCCTGAACAGACTGAAGCAGCCTCCCGAAAGCAGTGGTGTTTGCCAGCTAGCTGACTTTACAGCTTACTGAGTGGCGTGCAGGCTTCTTGTTCTCAGTGTATTACTTTAAAAGTCTGACCTTTAACAAACTGAAAGCTGCTTTAAGAAGGTTCTATGTCTACAGAATTCTTACTACCTGTAAAATGCCATGACCACACTGTACCAATGGCTGAGACAGATGCTCTTGGGCTCATCAGGTCTGTTTGCAGCACAGGGTGTTTCTGGCAGTGTAGCTGAAGGGGGTTGGTTTAAAACTGAATCAAAACATCAAGTACCTGATCTGCTCTGAGGTATTTTTGTAGTCTGCTGGTATTGCTGAAAAAAGACCCAAAACAAACCCAAACCTTAAAATGCATTTCAGAGGTGCAGAGAGAGCAAACACCAAGACCAGAAACCTCCTGTGAGGGGCAGGTGATACATGGGCATAATGGGGAAATGTTATTCTCCTGTTACCTCCTTCACACATATGCCAGTAGAAAGGGCTGGCAAAGCAACCTAGTAACTAAATGATGCTACTGCAATTTCTAAGCCTTTTAGGCTTATTTTAAAATTTCTAAAATGCTAAATATTGTGCCTATTTTAAGTACATAGTGGTCCTGCTATCATGGAAAAAACCGAAACAATTTCATTCTCTATAGTTAAAAAACCATAAACACTGGGTTTGAAAATCTGTGGAAGGAAGATGGGAAATAAATCTGTGGAAGGAAGATGGGAAATAGATCTGTTTCACTTTTAAAACAGCCCCTCGAATTTAGACAATGTGAGGCAAGCAGTCACCATTTGGAGAGGTTGAGATGCAGAACTTGATTGTTCTGAATATTTATTAGAAAATGTATTGCTACAGCTCTGATGAGAAACAATTCTGCATCTTTCGTAAATCAAACATGCCTGCCATTTGCTAAATTATTACATTATAAACCATGTTGTAATTACAAAACTTTAGTCGTTCCATTTATGATCTCCATGGTTTATTGTATTATTGGCTGGACTTGAAAGCTGAGGCTTTGAATTTATGAAGTCCACTAAAATATTATATTCCCCTTCCTTTTCTCCTGATGATCAAATGACTAAATCAATTGCTGGGGCAATGCCAATGGTATTAGGATCAATAAGACTCTGAAATTTATTGTACATTTTTGTTGCTGTAAAAAATTAGATTGCAGAGTTTATAAATGTTTATTCTTCTGAGCACTGGATTTCTGATTTGTCTGAAACATACATTACTGTAATTTGGTCTTTGCTTGTTACATAAACATTTCACCTGCAATACTTTAAATGTATCCTCTTAAAAATATTAATAAGTTTGCATTTTTAAGAAGTTTCATCCAAATTAATTTTCATAAATATTGGGTATTTTCAGGTTGTGAATTGACTCCACAGAGTGCTTACTTAGATGTCTTGCTGAATTTGGAAGTTTCCATTCCAAGCTAATGGAACCTTTCTTGATAATTTTTCTTGACTCACGCATGGTATTTTGTATCAGAGAATCTCCCGCCCTTCCCAGGTTGGCTGCTTCAGATGGTTTAGGCAGTGTGTACTGAGACTTATTTTCACAATTATTTCCGTGAGCTCTCTTGAACTTTGAAAAGGAGGTGTTTAAACCGCATCCTTAACTTTCCATGAAGGGGCTAAAATCCCATTTGTCTTTGGGTATAATCACACTGCAGAGCCAGTGGCCATTGGTGTGAGGGTTTCAGCCTGCCTGTGGTAAGCTCTGACAGGGAAAGGTTTATCACTTGTCAGCAAGAGAATGGGTTTTAACTTCTTACTGAACTCTAGAAAGGATGGGCCAGTGGCCATGGCACTTTCTGTGTGTGGACACCTGTGGTTTCTCTGGAGACTTCCTTGGTGCTCCTAGGCAAACATCCCTGCCATGATCCCAGCTACCAACACCACATTGGAAGTAATGTTTCTTCTCCATTCAAACTGAGCTAATATTCCTTACAAATGTATTTCAGGACTGCTGAAGAATTGCAAGTCTCTCTAATGCTTCAATAATTTAGAGCAGTTAAGCTTTGTGGAGTCTTGTCTCTTTCATGGGATTAAAAACTTCGTCCTTTCATGGTGTTAACCTGAAGCCAAGTGTGTCTGTTTTCATTTTGGTTAAAAAATAATTAAGTCAGGGAGGAGGGAAAGATATATTAAAAATTTTTGCTTTGTGTGAAAATCTTTCCATGAAGCTCTAAAATTCTTACTCTATATTGACTTTTTTTAGCTGTTTGGAGTGTCTTTACAGTTAACGTGCTTAGTTATCGTTACGTAAATATAAGTTGGATGGGGAAAAATATGCTACTGCTACTTGATGTGACAGTAACAGAAGGGGACAACATTGAGATTATTTTTTTCTGCTTGGTCTTTCTTGAATGCGATATCTTTATTTTTAAAATGGCATTGAAAACTCTGCCTGAAATATTTATAAAGCACAGATATTGCATAAGAGAAGAACTAAAAAAAGGAGTTCCTGCTAGTCAGTTCTTAAAGCAGAGGATGTAATTCTCCATTTATCTTTCAAAAATTAAGCTTTTTCATATCTATTAAATCCAGCTAGAGCTTCACATTGCTGAAATCTGACTTTTAAAAATCTTTATTTGAAAGTATTAGCTTTGCCATTTGTATGAAGGCAGCAAGCTACCCAGTAACAGGTAAGAACACAAGTGACAGGAGCATTTGTCTGGAATGAGGGAAGCATGGAGCTCAAATGCCAGTTTCTTACATCTCAGAAGAGCCCTTAGTTACTTGGTAATAGGTTATTATGAAACATTCCTTTGTTTCTTTTTCCTTTTTTTACCTAAAAACCCCCAAACAAACTCGAAAAGAAGAAGGAACAGACATTGAAACACCTCCATATTTCATGCTGAAAAAAACACAACCCACTGTTATTCCTCGCCAAGTTAGAAAAGTGCTGGGGTTTATTTTTGTGAATTTGTTTGTATATAGGTAACTTTAAAAAGAAAATGCTGACATCATTCAGGTGCCTAACTCCTGTTTTCAAAATATTGTCTATCAGAACACATAGTTGAACTGGGACTACACAAACAATTGAAATGTTGTGGTAAAAAGTAAGTAAGCCATTGCTGGAAGCCAACTTGCACACCAGTGTGTGCTCCAGGTCCTCTGGGAGCTAATTCACAATGCATCTTGGATGCAGTTTAGGTCAGATTTCTCCTAAAAATGGGTTATTCTGTAAGTTACTTCAAATTCCTGGAGTCTGGGCACCTTGGGGCTTTCAGGTCATCTTGTTGTATTTATTGAGTACAACTCCATTTTGGGAGTCAATCAATGGTGTCTCCTCAGCGAGTATTGACTGGAGAGATGGACCATGAGAACCTATCATATACTGAAGCAGAGACCTGAGCTATCTGGAGGGTAGCTGTATCATTCCTTTATCCATAGTTACAGGATGCTGGACTGTATGGCACAAACATCATTGTAACAGAAGACCAATGTATTACATGATAAAGATTAGTTTATTGATGGAGCTCAGGCTTGTGCAGAGCAGTGGGGATAGCTCTTCCATGATGTACCAGTAACTATTCTACAATGTAATAATTTAAAACCATTAGCAGCATGTTGTTGTCGTCTTTCATTTTAATTGTCTTATGTCTACTACTGTATGTTTTTTAGCACTGGCACATATGCCAGACTTTAAAGAGTCTATTGTGGAATGTTTGTCACAAACAACCAGGACTAAAAGGCTTGAGGGCATGAAATAAACATTGCATTTGCATTAAAAAATAATTGCTGAAGGGTTTTGCTTTGTGTTTTTGTTTTTGTCTTGGAGGAAAAGATGAACTCTTTCTGCATTTGGCTGGTACAGAAACATCCAGACATGAGTTTTCAGAAGTTCAGCAGGATTGCTGAGATGTTGGGGCGAAAGCAAAAACACCCTGTCCCTCCCTGGGCTGGCCCACCCACCTCTCCTGCTCCATTGGTTTTAATGCTCTCTCCAGACTGGAAAGGCAAACATGTTACACCAGGAATCCTTTGCTTCAGCTGCCTGACGTATGGTACCACATAATCTCTGTTTCATTTTGACAGTACCAAAACCCAACAGCCTCGAACAGCAGCCTTGAAATGTAATAGGATGAACACACAGTGCCACAACAAAGCTGCTATGTGGGGTGTGTAAATCTGTCCATCAGTTAACAAGTTCCTTGTAACACTTATTTTCAATAAGTTGTTGATCTGATCATCAGTTGGTTTGTTGGATGGGGTTTGTGCGATTTGTTTTTTTTTGCTTCTTCTAGAGACAGACCCTTGTTTTTGGCTGTGAGGATGCTGTATGCACAGGATTTCTATTTCTAGCCTCCTGCTGCTGTTTTGCTGACCACTTTCTCACTCTGTAGGGAGCACAAGTTAACACAAAGATTACAGTAAATTTGTTCTATGGTAAACTTATCTCGAGAGAAGAAGCAGGAAGGCACTTCCACAAACCAGTGATGACTGCATTTCACTACAGTGTGGCTCATATATCACTGGAAAGGCCAAAGTGGTTTGAAGTGCATAAGAACATCAAAGGCCCCTTGTTTATTCAAGGTCACAGATGGAATCTGGTGTATGGCAAGCCTGTATGAGAGTTATGGTCATTTGGAAATGGGAATGGATGAAACCAAAATTGGAACAAGATGTAGCCATAAAGGCAGTACATGGCATGATAAAAGACTATTAGCTCAGAACACTTAAAATAAACTGGTTTTAGCCCTGTTATGAAAGGTGATATTGGGAAATATTTGATGGGTTTTTTTCTTCCTCAGAGATGACTAATTTCACTTTTGGTGACTAGAACGCTTTTCTCTTTTGGTTTGGAGGTTATTTGTCTTATTTTGCAGCCTTTAAAGAAAGAGTCACCTTTAAGATCGTGGAGCTTCAATGTCGCTGTTCCTCTTCTAAGTTGGCACGATGATTATGTAGATAGGATTTTTTTGGAAATCCCTATTTCTGCCAATCCCACTCTTGAACATTTTCTCAATGTTGTCATTATAAGGAAAATGAAGAAATGCCTCAGATGTTTTAATTGAAAAATAGTATATTCAGTTTAGGTTTTTTATCACCATAGAAACACTCCAGTGGTCTCTTTTTAGCTTCTCTTTCCTCCTCCTAAACTCAACAATTAAATATAAAAGTTAGTTTGATTTGTTTTGTGGAACATGCAGATATAAACTCCATTTCCCACCTCACCTTTTATTTCCAGAAGAAAAACAGACAGATTTTCAGAACAATTTTAATCATCTCTTTGTGGTTGAGCAACTTAATTGTTTGGCTTAGATTTAGTCCAGCACAAGTGTCAATAATTATGAAGATTTGTTTTCCCAACATTTACCAGTCTCCTGCTATGGGGAAAACTTTGCTGCAGTCAGTTAATTGTTCATCATAATTCATGCTTTTCTCCTCTTTTTTTTTTTTTCTCCTCCTTTTTGAAGATGGCTTTAAGTTTTAGTTTCAAATTGTCAAGTGTGCTTTAACACTGCCACACCCACAGAGGAGGAGACGGGGGAAATGGGGAGAAGAGGAGAGAGGAGGCATCTACTAAAATTGACCTGCATGTCTTCACATCCAAATCCAAAAGCATGATTAGCATCTGCAAAAATAACATTACACACAGGAAATAATTTCCTGATCAATTTACAAAGAAAATCTAGAAATCTACTGCCAACTCTCATATTTTGTATAGATACAAATCACGGTTCTTGACTTAAATATTCACAGATAGGTTTATAGCTACTAAGTCATGCTCTAAGTCATTCATCCAACAATTTCTCTTCCTATTTTAGACTGTGAGGATATTGTCTTTATAAGTGTTTCCTGATTTGAGCTTTTATATGTTTAGATGATACTTCCCATAAACTTGTTAGGCCCCTAATTAATGCACTGGACCATTGGGCATGTCAAACAAATTGCATACTTTTTTTGGATATGTCACAGATTCCACATTTATTTACAGGGTTTAAAAATTGCTAAACTCAAAGTCGTTTTGATAAATACAGAATTTGGACCTGATTTACTGGCACCCTCTGTTTTGGGAAAGAGACAAATTCTCAAAACAAATGTTACTGGATTATAAAATTGAGAATTGAGTTTTTTTAATGAGGCTTGAAAAATCTCGGCGAAATAGTCTTTACCGTAATTATTTTGCAGTCTCTGTCTCTTCCTCTCTATCCTGCTAGCAGGAAAGAAAATGAGAGAAGACAAGGAGCATAAAGTGCACCCTTTATTTTCCTCTAGTTCTCCTGTTGAGAATTAGTGGAAAGTACAGAAACAGTAAAATTTGACTGGAGATTTATTTGCCTTGCGATTTCTAGTCACCTTTCGAGAACAGGAGTTTCCTGAATTAAGAAACCAGTCCAACTTACTTCTATGTGGAAATGCGCTTTCATCAGCTGAACTTCACTTTAGCTATGGAGTTCAGAAAGTGAGAGTTTTCATTCTTGTAGTGGTTCCCTGTTTCTTTGGAAGAATGTTGCTGTGAGAGGTTGGGGAAAGGAGCAGAGCCCGAGACATACTGTGGTTCTTGTAGAGTTGTAGTCTTTGAATGATGCCTTTACATTTTCCCGTCTATAGGCAGAACTGCCTCATCACTGGAACACTCAGGACTTTTTGTGATTTCTGAGTTACTTGCAAACATTCCTACCCTTCAAAATCGATCCTAGTCTCCTCTATTTACAATCTGTTTTTATGAGTTATAATTCAAGTATCTTACCAAGTATTCTCCCAGCAGTGTTTGTGCAATTCCTTGACTCTAGGGCATTGGTACTTTGGGCTAGAGTTTGTTAAAGTATGAAGGGTTAAGCTTAGAGTAGAAGAATACAGAATTATTTCAGTTGTAAGGGACCTATAAACATCATCCAGGCCAACTGCCCAAGCAATTTAGGGCTGACCAAAAGTTAAGGCATGTTGTTAAGGACATTTTTCTAAATGGCTCTTAAACATGGAGAGACTTGGAGCATCAACCCCCTCTCTTGGAGTCCTGTTCCAGTTGTAGGTTACATGTTCTGTTGGTGTGACTTACTGTCCAAAACACGAGTGACTTACAAAAAGAAAGAAAGAAAGAAGGTAGCTGTTGCCTTGCTTTTCACAGTTCTTCAATGTTTTTAATTCTGTAAATAGAATTCTCACGCACTTTCTGTAAACATAAGCCATGTTTTGCTAACTGTGCCAAGATGTTTTCATTCTTCCTCCTAAGGCGGAGAAATTTGATGGATCTCTTCTTTGACCCATGTGGTTGAGGGGTGGTAATTTCACTCTCCAATCCATGGAGTTTTCTAAAAGTGTATAAAATAAAGAAGCGGCCCTTTGGGGCTCAGAGCTCTTGGGCTTCTCTCTCGCTCTCTCAGAGCTGGCGTCTGTGTGTTCCTTCGAGTCCGCGTGCGACAGGTAGCCTAGCTAAGAATCACTATTCCTGGAGTGTTTTAATCCATTTTATCTGCACACTTGGTTTCCACATGTAACTGAAAAAACAGTTACAGAGACTCTAGCTCGTTAAAAGAATTGTGAAATGCCTGTAATGAGATGGTAAGGTGATAAAGTGGGTCTATAAATTATTATTTTGCAGCACAGTTATTTTCACTTTGACTAATTTAAAGTGAGGTGTAACTCAGGTGTTGATATCTTTGTTAGTTCTATGTGGCAAATTAATGCTAATAGAAGAGGGCCAGCATAATATCTATTATTCTCTTATGTCCTATGTAAATCTGTAAGATACCACTTAATCATGGCTAATCACTGGGCAAATCTTGATACTTTACACAGAGGGTGAATTTCATCCTTATACAATAGATCTCCTTGGATCCAACATATCTTTTAAGCTTTGCTTTCATATTGCAGGAAGCCATCTCATCTCTAAAGAAATACAGCTATTTTTTTCCAAGTTGAGTGCTCTCTGCTTCTTATATTCTATGGCTGCTGAGCAATTCATTTCCCAAATGTTTACAGAGAGCAGCTATGGAAAAGGGAATCATGACTTTTTAAAATACCTGTTTAAAGAAGACGGTTCAATAGTGCTGTGTAATCCAGTGCAGCCTTTCTCTTGTGGCCAAAGGCCCTGGCAAAGTTGAATCAGTTTTAGTCCATCAGAGCAAAAGGATTTTTTTCTGGTGTATTTGACTATATTAATTCAAATTATTTTCTCAATATGATGTAGCATATTTTAGTTGAAATATACAGATGGAGCATTTTATTTTTACTTGCCTTTAGTATTGTTTTAGAACAGTCTAAATTATTAGACTCTTCTTTTAATTTATGACTGCTATTTAACCATATTGTGAATATGTAGCAGTGATATAATTTTATGACTAAGATACTGGAAAATTAATCTCGTCTGCAGTCTTACATTCTTTAAATTAAACATACCAAACATTAAAAAGAGGTTTTTAAAAGAGACATTAATTTTCCCAGAAGCAGATTCTAGTATTAATATCTAGGCTTTGCAAATGATACAGCCCATATATAGGTTGTGATTTTTAAATCCTGAAATATCTTTGGAACATATTTATTTCCCCTTTTGCATTGTAAATTTAGAAGGGGGAAATACCAGACAGATACATTGTTTTCTCTAATGTTTTAAGTCACTATAAAAATAAATCTTTTGAAGTTTTGGTGGTTTTGTTGTATTTAGTGTGTTTTGCTCAGGAAGGATTCTTTACACAGGACAGGGCTCATTTTTAGTGTGAGGTTTTTTCCTCCTTTTGTATTTATTCTGCGTCTGAAGAAAATGCTCCTTCTGGTGGAAGGAGATTTATATATCCATAGCTACATCTCTGCCTACCTTGAGCCAATTATAACAATATGGCTCTTGTGCAATTTTGCAATTGTATTCAAATGGTAACAGGCTGTGATCTGAAAAAATATGAGTATACATATGGTATACATGTGTGTTTCTATGGATACCTATGCAGAATATAATGTACAAGCAAGTTCAGCAGGTGATCTGTGCATCCAAGCTTTGTTGCATTCATACACCAGTACAATTATTTTCTGATAATGTGGTCTCTCAGATGTGATAAAATGCATCAGATATAAAATCTCAATGCAGATAAGCTATGTAACCTATGAATATCTGTGGTGTTCCTGTTTCTTCCAATTAGTTTCATATAATTTTTATCTAGTAAATAAATAAGAGGTGTGTTTGCTGACAGCCCTGTTCCATCAATCTGAGATCCAAAATTAAAGCCAGGTTCCTCACAAGAATTCACTGTTGTTTAATCAGATACAAAAAACATTTGTTTAGAACTCTGAGCTAGACTAGAACCAAATCACTCTTTTATAGCTGCACAGACTTTGCCGAATTAGGGTAAGTAGAAAATAATAAAAATCTATTCCTGTCTCAAGCAGCAAAGAATTATAGCTCTGAAATGGATTTCTTGCATAAGATAATTATATCCTAATCGCAGCTGTGTTTTTCAAAGTTGTGCCAATTTTTCGACATTCATCTTTTAAACACCTGGACCTGTGCGTTGTGATAGTGTTCCTGTGTTGTATTTTACATATTTGATGAATACTGTAGGAGTGTGTCTCTGTATTTTTATATTTCATTTACGCCACCTGAATTTAATGCTCGAAAGCTGATTAGTAGCCTAAAGGCATAAGGTTGCCCGTACTCATCCAAATTACTTTCTATTGAAGTGCTCCAGAGATGTCAATGGATTTATATCGGGCTCTATATGCAATATATACGTATACATCCACAGAGTAGGAGGAAACATTAATGAAGATTTCTGAGGTCTATCAAACTTAGGCAGTTCTATATCACAAAGACTATATTTCAGTGTGCTACATTGTTGGGGTTTATGTTCTGAATTTGGAAAAATAGTTGCAATTATTAATAAACAAAAGGTTTATGCTGTGCTCTTGTCCATGTTTGTGCATCCAGGAAGATGTATCACTCTGAGGGCTGTGCTAACAAAAAGTCCTGTTTAAATCCTTCTAAATACCAACTCAGCTTAAGTGAAGAGTGTGGAATGAGGCCCACTGAAACAGCGCTTGAAAAACCCCAGCAATATTTATTGTTTTCCTTGTAGTTCAAGTTTGATGTTAAACATATTTAGGAAGAAATAAAAATGTTTTAATGCTGAAACATTAAAATGCTTTTAAAAGCCAAAACTGAGATCACATTTCTTTCCAGACTCTTGGTGCTGAAGTTTCCACTTCATCTGGGTATTTTCTCATTGGCTTTTCTTTGTTGATAGTTTCTGTTGTTTCTGTTTGGCAGTATTAGTTAACACAGCCTCTCTTCCCTTGTAGAGAACATATTAACCTTCCTTAGTTGCAGAAAGGAAATTGGGGTGGAGGCGGTAAAACTGATTTAAGGAACATCCTAAAGGAAGTATAGTGCAGAGATGGAATAAAATCACTGTATTTCAGTCTGACCTTGCTACTGCAGCTAGAAAACCTCCATCTATATGTGATACATGTGGTGGAAATTATTTAGAGGATAAGTAAGTCACCATCTTAATGGGTGAAGGCAGTTCTGTAAGAGGCTTGGGTGAAGCAGGGCCATCCATATGGGTATGCAGTTCCTTGTCCAAGTCGGAGCAGGGAATAGCGACAGTGTGCAGCTGCACGTGGGTAGAGTCGGAGCTCCTTTGTCTCCCAGGACTTCTCAGATAAAATATATAATAAAGCAACTAGTGCAGTTGTTGACCTTTAAATGTATATTGTAGTCTTTCATTTCATAGTTTTAAATAGCTATTTTCTTATTATAATTTAATAAATGTTATGCCTACAAACCTGAAAAAATTGGCTTGTTCCATCAATTTCAAAGGAACACAAAGTACACTCTGTACTGTGTTGTAAAAGTTTTATTAAACTTGATACCATTTAAAATAGTCTTTGAGAATTGCTGACACAATGATTCTAGGTTCTTCTTGGCTTATATATAGCCCAAGTAGTGCTTGCAACGAGAAGCTGATTTGCTGAACTGGTAATTGTTACTGTAGCCACACCAGTCTCTGGGCATAATGTCTTTTTAGGTCTCGGTGCATTACACTCAAATGAAGGGTAAAGATCATCTCAGGGAACAGTTTGCCTGGGGGGTGGGATTTCAAGTGAGTAGATAAGAGCATTTAAACTGTTCTGCTGCTGTTGAATGACAGGCATATTTTGTAGGGAAGCCTGGAGTGGTGCTGGGATGAATGCATTGAAATAAAAGACGAGTCAGGCTCATAGCTGTCAGCCAAACCCATCTGTAAAGTAAAATGAATGGACCTTTGGATAACTTCTTGTATTAATGTGTATTGTAGGAAAGAAATGCCTAATAACACTGGAGAGGAGTGGATTCTCATCTAATAATATCTCAGTTCAGTTTTTGACATGGGGGTTGCAAATGACAGTCCTTACGTGGGTAAGGAAGGCCAGTTTTCAGGAATAGGCATCATTCTCTTATAAATATTCATGTCAAAATCAAAGAAGTTTGGAATTTGCTTGAGTTGTGACTGTGACTTTGGCCTAAAAATATGCCTTCATTTCTATGACTCCCTGTCCTTGCTTTGCTGTGTCCGTTTTGGTGCTGCAGGAGTCCTGCTGATGCCTCTAAGGGTTAATGCAGCAGATTGAAGAATGTAAATGCAGGTGCTTTTTTGGGCCTGTTAGGCCTCAATGAATTCTGATAGTTCTGAGAAGGTATTAGAACGGAGCAAAATACTGGTAAGCTCCTTCCTCAGAATTTACCCAGTGGTAAATCAGGGCTGCAGAATATCCCTTTCGAACTGAAGGGACATCTAAACGAGAAGTTTTCCACAAAACTTCTATGCTGATCTCTATGGGTTTTAATACCTGCACTGGAGAGGAGAGGAAGACCCTCAATATTATTTTGTGTAATTTGAACTGCTATTAATTTTTATGGCATTTTTCTGTCTGCCTCTCCTAAACAAGGAATAAATCCTTTTACTACTTGCCACAATATAAATATTTTATATGAAGAGGGCTGTGATGAAAGAGAAGACAGAGATATTCATTGCTGAGGAATTTCTGAAGGATGGAAATTCCATCATAGCTGCGTTTGACCAATTATCTTTTAAGAAAATTGTTTTAAAAGCCTGCTTATAATCAGTGGTTAGGCAATATGAAATAAAAATATGCATTAGAAAACCGTGCTTATGATTGGCATCGGTTTTAAACCATCATTTTACCTTGGACCTGTGGGACCTTCGGCTCATAATGGAAATGCTTGCAATTTTGAGAGTTCTGCAGTCCATCCAAGCCAAGTAGCATAATTCAATGATTGATGGAATTTTTGGGATGTAAAGAAGAGGGGAAGGTGGCTTTTCACTACAGCCCTGTTGTACATATCTATGTGTGGTGATACAACACCCAAGAGGACTCCAAAAGAACCCCTGAATTAATAAAGCTGCATGAGGTGAGAAAAGCCTTGTTGCAACAGAGCAACAAAAGCATTGTCAAGGGGAAGGGAGAAAAGAAAACCCAAAGAACTTGTCTCTCCTTTCCTAAAAGAGTGCAGTGTTCAGCCAAACGATCATGTATGCTGTGCATTCCTTTTATTTTTCATTTGTTTTCTTGGTTAGTGTACAACAAAGAACAGAGGTGATGGGCAGAGCAACAAACCCACAGTGACTGTATATATTACAAAAATACGGACAATGCTTACAGGAAAGTGACACAGCAGATTTAAAACGTGTGGTAACTTTAAAAATGTTTCTGTTTATTCTGGTTCCCACACTTTTGAGAGTTCCAGGCATATGCTTTTCCCTTGGCATGAATCTGACAGAGCACTTAGTGCCTACTGAAGGCTGAGTCAAGTATAGCAGCAGGGCTGGGCCCTGAGGCCTAAGTAGCAGAGTTCATCATCCATCATCCCCTGACAGATGATTTTCTGGCTCTCTATTACATAGGGAGAAAGTGTTCGCAGAATGCACACTAAATATGTGTACATTTGTGCAAAGAAGAACCTCCTTCAGAAAAAAAACCCTTTTGTTCTTACCCTCGACCAAATTATCATTGTTATTAAAGCAATTTTTATCAGCTTACTTAGGGAAAAAGGTCAGGGAAGCAAAATTAAATTAAAGTGGTAACAAGAAATCAGAGCTGTACGATTTCCTTTAATCATGTTTCCTTGGAGCATGTAGTGTTGGGTATTTTTGTTTAAAAAGCAAACACACAGAAACAAGTGAACGCTATATGTAAATTTAGCTAAACAAAAGTTCCAGTCCTTTTATGGTCAGGAAGATTTTTTTTTTTGTTGTTTTTTTTTAGGTTATTTGGTCGGGGGCAGGGGTTAGGGTTCCTGCCCATGGTTATGGAAGCAAGTAAATTCTACTTCTATCTTCTGCCTTACCCACTCTTGCCAGCTGAGTCTGGGGAGGTCGTTTTTGTTGTCTTTCCTTTCCTACCTTTCCAACTAACATGTAAAGTTCACTGAAGGAGAACCCTCATTTGAAGTGATGTTTCCTAACTCTCAGCTAAAGCCAAGTAAATGAAAACAGCAACTGCTAACCCAGACTCTGTGCTTTGGCCCCATCCTGGGAGTGTGACATGATAAATACTCTGATGTTTTTGAGCACTGTCAATGGGATCCAGCTGGCTGTTTTTAAATGTGTGGCATTTACAGATGCTTTCCCTTCTCCTTTCATATCTGCTCAACTTTGGTGGACTAAACACGTATCAGCAAGGCCAAAATGTACAATACAGACCTGACTGGGTTCCTTGGGTGTGTATGGTTTTTAATAGCCTTGTATGCGCTGAACTGCATTACGTATTTCTGCTGAGGTTAGGAGGAAGTATAGGGTTGGATTTTGCTGTGAACATGCTGTTCCTCTTTGCTGTTTCTTCTTTTTGCCCCTCTGTTTAGCAGCTTCTTATGGGTGTTGTGGTTGATGTGATCCAAAGTATCATCATGGATATGTATGCATGTGGTGCCTGGTGTCAAGTCTCTAACACAGCAGAGTAAGGTGTGTTAGAGACTTGTAGGTGGCCCTAACCTGATCCAAGTCAGCCCAGTTTTGAGCATGGATGGGACAAGATGGCTCCAGAGGTCTCTTTTGGCCTAAGTTATTTTAAGACTCTCTGATCCTGTGTTTGGTTTCCTTGTGTACAGCTACAAGAAGCTCATAAAAGCACAATGGCCTTGGGGCATGCTGATCCACCCGAGTTACTTCTTGGCAGGAGGAGCTCAACCTCTGGTTCCTGCTTTGCCTGCTTTTATAGCTGTTTCTGCATCTGGTGTAGGGTTTTGCCATGATGCAGACGATTACTCTTCTGGGTAGGTCCTCATTGCTGCTGTGGTTGAGTAGCTGGCACAGTAAAACAGACGAGTAAATGCTTTGAAGGAGCTTGATGCATGGGCTGGCACGTCAGGCAGGCATAATAATAATGCAGGTCTTGCTACACTGCCTTGTGGCAGGCTTGTTTGTGAACTGAGGCCATTCCTGGCAGGAGTGATCCTGATCACTGGGTCATCCAGAGAGAGAAAACAGAGAAATGCTGAGCTACCGAGAGGACCCACGTTAGTGTGCTTTGTATATAGCTGTTCATGTGCTGAGCACACTGGAAGAGTGATTGAGAGACAGCTGCATAGTGCTGTGATGACTGAACTGAGAGAGGTGTAAAGGAGAACCCCCAAGACAGTGGTTATGGTTTCAAGCTGACCAATGGTCAGTAATTGATTGTAGCTGAGGAGCTTCCTCTGCTGCTTTGCACTGGCCTTCTGCAGCTTTAGCTGTGATTGCAGCTGATCTGAAATGCTTTCTGGGCATCTTTAGAAAAAAGCCTTTTTATAAAACAGAATTTTTGTGCTGGTTTCCAAATTAAAGGTCTCATGTGCAGGCACAGGCACATATCCTTTCTCACATGCGGAAAACCCTGACAGCTAAGGCCCAAAAGATGTGAAGAGCCCTTTCCAGAAAGCAGATGGTCAGAAGGAATGTTTTTGGCAGAGGTAGTAAAAGAGGTCTAAAGCAACTTCACTTAGTATTTTGTTTTGCCTATTTGGGACTACTAAAAAAACCCAAAACAACACACCCAAACCTCCCCCCCCGAAACAAAACATACCCTGAGAAAACTCCCACCACAACAACCCATACCCAAACCCAACATCCCCCCAAAATCTAATGGCACTGTGTGCTTGTAATGAAGTGGGAAAATCTTGGTAATTCAGTACCTAACTGTGGTCACCGTGATGTAATTGATCAAATCTCATCTAAAATCTAATGCTTGAAGATTGGTAATGCAAAATGTTCTAGATTAAAGCAGATAGGAATAGAGGATTTGGTCAAGAAGGATCAGATTCTTCATTGTGATTGTGAATGAGTAATGATTTGACTAATTATTACTATATTTAGGGGAATACCAGCTGTTCACTGAATTTAATTTTTTACTCTTTTCACCTCTGGCCCTCCAGTGAAGTTATGTATCTTCATTCACTGCATAGATGAAAGTATCGTTCACTGAACACTCAACCAGTTTCATTTAATTTTCTTAGGTTTCTGAGAAAAGAGCCAGAAATCAAACCTGGAACCTGTTGCTGCTAATCAAATCATGACAGAAAGGTAAGAAACTAGTTTTATTCCTAGAGTTTGGGCTTTGTCCCTTCTATTTCTCACTGCTGCTCACAGTTTTATTTCCAAAGCTTTGCATTTTATCTTCTAGACATGCTTTCCTGGAATTTGATTATTTATCCGTAAGGGTTTTTTTTGTGAAATAAAAAAGAGTCAACCAGCTTTTGTGCCTAGCAGAAACTGAAGGCAGTCCTCTATGTGAAAGGCACGCTGTCACCCACGTAGTCAGTTACTGCTTGAGAGGCTTGGGGCTGCAAGAGCGTTGCTGCCAGATGGGAGGTTCACACACGTCCTTATACACTTTCTTTGGGATTGTTCAGAATGTAGTTTGGTTCTGGGATTAGTGTCTGGTGACAGGTTTTATACCAAGTGTTCTAACATAGCAAGTTGTAGCAGGATGAGAGAAAATGGACAGGCAATCCAAACTCCCAATTTCCCAGCTCTGTCACTTTTTGAGTTGTAATTTTACTCTTTTCTTTATTTTTATCTTTGGCTTATTAGCGCAGATATTGCCAAGGACACTCCACATCAGCTATTTATGTTCACAAACCTATTTCTATTTGTTCCAGCAATCTCAGCCAAGAACATCCCAGAACTGACATTTTAAAAAACCTTTGGTTTATGGGAAATTTTACACATTGGATTTTCCAAACACTGAACTGGGGAGTGTTCACTGCAAACATCTGACAATACTTTAGCTCTTCTAATTTTCTCATGATGTCTTACTAATATCCAAAGAGGGAACAACTGTTTGTTTTATAAACTACTCTGCCAGGTTTCTTCAAAAGTTGTTACAGTCCCAAATTTTCTAAGCAGGCATATGTGTCTTTAATACATTTTGTTTTGCTCTTTCCTAGTTAAAACTAGTATTTTCTCTTCATGGTGTGTCTCAGGACTGGCTTTTTCAAGCATATAAGGTCTGTTGTTGGGAGGTTTTAAACAAAAACTTAATTGCAAGTCTTCTGCAAAGGAGTGAATTTTGCCCTACTTCAGTCTGTCTTTAAGTAGATGTAAATTAATCACCAAACTTGGAATTCAACTTTGTCTTTTAGTTCTGGTTAAAATAAATGCTACTGAATTTTAAAAGTTCAAATGTTCATCAAAATGCATACAGCACTGCCCTTGGGATCATACCTAAAGTATTTGTAGGTAAGCAATATTAATATACAATTTGCAAAGCAATAACCCAAGTCCCAAGTGCAAAGGAAATGCTATGAAGCTAAAAGGTAAATAATAAATGCTGATGAACAGGGTCTCTGGAAAACCACAATTGGAAAAAGTGCTAAATCCCAAGGTTTTACTTGTTTTGCTCTTACTTATTAACTCAGGTACAGGGTTTTGCTGTTTTCTACTCGTGCTCTGGAGGAAAGGTCTTTGTCACTTTAGATGAAAAAGACAGTTTTCAAAATGTTACCAACATGTTCTACCCTGTTCAGCCAGACTTACTAAAATAAGGAGGAATTTTTGGCAAGCGATAGAGGCAACAAAGGAGAGGCTTCTGCTGAATTATTGGCAATTGTTGATAATAAATGATTTGCTAGATGCTGAGGAAAATTGCCAAACTATTCATTTCTCATTCCTTTGTTAGTTCATGGTACACTGATAACTGATTCCTTGAAATGTATAGGAAAATGGGCAGGCTTGCTGGGGCTTCCATGTTAGAGCAAGTCTTTCAAACTTCATAATGGCTGGCAAGGACTCCAGTCCAGGAAAACACAGATGTGTTCAAATGTATGAAACTGCCCACAGACTTAAAATTAAGCACAAGTAAAAGTGCTTTCTGGAACTTTGGTTAGGGAACTTGCTTTGATCAATGAATAAATCTATGAGTCTTAGCAGAGACACTCCACTGCACAGATGATGCCAGCGATTTCAATCACAGTGCCTCTGCTGAACTTGTGATTGCTACCTGACCTGCCAAGGAAAAGGTGACATGAGCCAGTGTGCTCAGAGAAACCATTGCTCCCATGTTACAATAAAGCCAAGACACTGGGATATAGAAATGCTAAGTGACTGTGACCTACCCTCAGAGCAATGCCATGATGGCTGGCTGGAAACCATCCTGGAGAGTAGGGAAGCAAAATCTTATAGGGGACTGAGTTCCAAAAATGGCTGAGCAATTCAAGCCTAAGACAGTTGTCTAGCTGCCTAAGTAATGTAAAACATTCAGGCTGAATAGAAATAATTGTAGTGACATCACTGGAAAGGAAAATTAGTTGATGAAGAAAGTGTGTAAAAATACCAACAGTAATTAAGGCAAGAGGTCTATAGGCTGGGTAATTGTCTTTAAATGCTGAGTGCTGTGTGTATTTCTTACAGAGGAAATCTAAATGTTCACGGCAAGGTAATGGACAGATGTAAATTTATGTGCAGTAAGAATTTTTCGAAACTTTTTTAGTAACAAAAGTAGCTTAGATAATGCGATATCCATGTGCAATTAAAATAGTAAAATTTTCATTAGTACATCCCAAATCTTATATTTCACTATTAATTAGAAATACTTATAGACTCTGCACTAAAGGTATGGTAACCTTACAGTATGAATTTGTACTAAGGAGGGAGAGAATTTTAAGGGAGAGGTGTTTCATACCAAAATCCATGTCACTGTGTGACCTCACAAAATTTTACAAGGGAGCCAGAATCTCCTCAGTACTTCATCACTTTGTGCTGTTGAGGTGAGGACAAGGTGGGAGAGTGATGGTTTGGGATTAAGGAGTACACAGAATCCTGTACCCCTGTTCTACTGCTCCAGCAGGGGAGTTCTCTGATGGACTCGAAGAACAGTGGCTTTGATGGAAAGCACAGAATTTGGTGGGGTTTGCTTCTTTCAATCCAAAAGAGGGAATTTTGAGAAGAAAGGAGAATTTGCATTGTGTATGTCTAAAACACACTGCCCTTGTGTTCTTCTGGGATAGTGCACTGATTAGTAGATCTTCTTTGCATGTTGAGCTCAGGCGTTTGTGGATCTGCTGGGTCTTACTATCTGGTATCTAAATGCAAATGTTCCTGTTTATTCTGCAAATGTTTATTTGTAGGAATGGTCCCATCAAGTAATGGGAGGGTCTGTGAACCTTGAGGGAAAAGGCCTATGTTATTAACCCACTCTGTGAGTTGACACTGAAAGAAACTGTCTCAGAAGGTGGCTCCTATCATTCCTGAGCCAAATTCAGTTGCTTGCTGAACCACAGCATTGCCTCTGTGGTGAAAGGAGTTACCTTGGTATAGCCAAAGGTCCAATATTTGGCTTTTTAAGCAGAATTACTTCATTAATAATAAAAAAAAGTTGTGTGGGCTGAATATAACAGAATATGAAAAAAAAATCCGGTATGCACACACGAGAAATAAAACAATGCCATTATTCAATAATAAAAGTCTCCTCAAAAATATTTACACCTTATTGGCATCTCCACATCAGGAATAGAAAACCAGTTTTAAGACAGTGAACTAAAATTCTCTTTCCAGCCACAATATTTTCTTAGAGAGAACTAACTCTGTGTGAAGTAGGGAACATGCTACAGGACTGGCCCAACTGGCCTCCAGTGGATAGTTAAGCTATGGTTATAAAATTATATTGTTCTTTGTATTAGCCTTAAATGACTTGTACATATATCCATTGTCAGCTTAGAAAGTACAACTGTGAAACTTTGGTTCCAGGGGCTTAAACATTTTGTCATATGAAAAGAACTGAAAGCAGCCCAGTTTTTTCAGCATTTGCATCAAGCCCTAGATGGCTAGGTCAGAAAAAGGCTTTTCTGAGCATTTCTCACAGGGGAGCAACAGGAAAGTGTTTTTAAATCTACTTAACTCTTGCTGTTCTGTCTGAGTATTGTTTGGGAAGAAGCCTTCTGTCTGCTTACAATGAACTGACCTGTACATTGTTTTTATTGCAGGTGCTAAAATTAGGTAGCTAATCAGCCACTGACTTATATAAGCAACTACAATCTCCTTTCAGCAAATAAATTAAGTATTTAAATTTGTGTAAGGATGAGCTAAAGGGTACAATCAGTGTGAGTTCTTTGAAACTGGATGTTCTGCCTAGTAAGGAGTTCTCTGTTAATCCAGAATCTGACTAAGCAATGAGCCATACTAATAGTAAGGTCTTTTGGAGAGATGAGGCCAGGGCCAATACAGTTTGTGGCCCAGGTGACTTATTTTTGTATGTTTTTGTGGTTTCCCCCCCAGCAATTTTATTTTGTTCTGCTCTGAAAGTCTATACATGTACTGGCTTTTCATCTTGGTAGCAGGGAAACAGAACACTCCCTCCAACAGAAAAAAACAGATTGGTGGGGGACCTTGAGTTTTACATTTGGGGGAATTAATTTCCTTTTCAGGTTTGAAGAGCAAAATCCTGTCCCACTCACCCCCCATCTCTATGAATTTGTCTGAATCAGGCTTAAACCACAAGCACTGAGGTGCCAAAAGGCCATAGAGGACAGATTATCTGAGGACTGCTTGGGGCTCTGTGAATTGCCAGGCTTCAGCTCCAGATAAAGTTGGGATCATCAGAGACATAATTTTAGTTTATAGCATCTGTTCATCTCCCGTGGAAGTGTCCACAGCAGTAGAGCTTGGCAGAGCAGTGGTGAAGCTCAGCTAGCCTGGGGACAGGGAGCGGAATGAGCTCTGCCTTGCCACTGACTGGAGGGATTTGCACCAAAAAAAGAGCATGTGGTGATGTAGTTCAGAAGATCTCTAGTGTTGCTGTATATGTTGTGTTTCATCCCATGTTTTAAAGATTTAGTGCTAGAACTATAAGGTCTTGAGGCAAAATCCCTTGGGAACCAGCCTTTTCTTCAAGTTTGTGAACTTAGATATAGTCTAAAGGCAAAACCAGTCAAAAATAACACTGATCGTACAATAACAATTAGTGGGAGACAAAAAGGTGTGGTGACTAAAAGTTGCAAGTTTTAATTTGGAATACTAGGTCATCCTCCTAAACTGTTTAGGTGGGGAAAAGGCTTTTGTTTTCTTTTGGTGTTTTTTTAACATATGCTGCTGGTTCTCTAGATTTGTAATAGTGGCACACAGTAATATAATTTAATAGGCTATATTAGAAAATATGTGCATATAGAATCAGGTGATGACTGCAGTGGCATAGTCAACTCTGCTGTTGTGAGAAGTGAGGACTTGTTACACACAGTTTCAAGCAGTGAGAGAAAACACCTCCAAAAATGTGGATTTCAAAGTTTATAAGTGGCTCAGGCATCAGTGAACAAGTATTGCTTCCAGGCTTATCATGATGAGCTCTATTTCAATTCCAAATAGCAAATAGCTTTGCATTGTAATCAGTCTCTGGCCAGCATTGTCTTTTCATCTGTGTGCCTACAGCCCTTGGTGCTCTGAGCCTTCAGGCCTGGCTGAGAGTTGTTTCATGCACCACATGGTGGGTAATAATACAGGAGGCCTTCATCTCTCTAAATGAAACCAAATTCTTTATTAAGAGTGCAAAGGTTCTGAGTCTGTGGATCGTGCTCAAGCCACGTGCATGCAGAGCAGCTTAACTGGTGTCCAAACTCCGAAAAATAAAAATTGTGTTCTTTCACCCAGAGTCTGGAGGGGATGGTGCTGCAGAAACTGTCGTTATATGAGTATTTCAAAAGAATGCCCATACTAGAACAAACAGCCAATAAATGAATAATTTTTTTTAATTAGTCATGTGTGTATACACAGACACACAGATATTTTTATATACACACATATGTGTAGTTGCAGGGAACTCCTTCTGGAGGAAGGTATAATTTCTTACATTTAGATTTCTTGCATTTTATTCCTGAGAGTCTTTTTCTGTCACTGTTAGAGACATATTACTGAGCAAGATCAGTAACTGATCTGGCACTTCCAACTCATCTATTTACCTGTGTTGCTCAGAGACTGAGGATTTGAGGGAATGAGAAATGCTAGCTGCTTGGTGTCTGTGTGTTCTCCATTGAAGCTAGAAACAGTTTAGCAACTTGCCTCTGCTTTGCTTTGTAATTTATTGACATGGGTTCCTATCGTCATGCTGTTCTTTAAAAAGACTTTTTGGTTTAACAAAATTGCTTTGACATTTCGGATTAAGAGAAATGTTTATCTTGCTTAAAAGTGCTGACATTTTTGGCAATTATATTGTCTTTATTAATATACGAACAATGGTGTGTAATATTGTTTTGGTCTACCAAAAAAATGAGGTGTTAAAAAAGTAGAATAGTGGAAAATGTGAAGGGAAAACTATGAATTTAGAGATACAGTGTCAGCTGATAAGATTTAGATCACATTATTCACTTAGGGAATAAAAATGCATATTTGAAAAAAAAATATAATAAAAACCTAAAGCCTCATCATTTTGCTGCTTCTTTTGGCATATTTGCCAAGGGACACAACTGTATGTTAGGAAAGAAAATGATTACTGATTTGAGATTCTATTAAATAATCTAGTGGTTGATTGCAAATTTACTCCAAAACCTGTAGCTTCAAACTTGTTATATAATTATATGCAAATGCAAGGACAAATCTACCAAGCCTTACTTTCTGGCACTGTTCTTATTTGAAGTTTGGGTATTAGGTGTGTACTCACAATAGTAATAACTGAGGGTCATAGTACTGCTTAAGATTGAATGTTGAGTTGATAAAATCTTTTTTCTTTTTTTGAGTGTGCTGTTTTCATGACTAAATGTGGATCTTTTCACATGGAAACAATTGTGTGCAGAAAATTGCTGGAGCAATTTTGGAGGCCGTTTTAATTTAAAAATTTGCCTGTGCACAGTGCGCCCTTGTTTCTGCCCAGAAACATATTTTAACAGTCAAGTAATATAAATTCTTTAAAAATGGAGGTTTGAAGGGAAATACTGATAACAATCTTAGCTACTTGATTGACAAGAAACTCAACATGACCTGGCAATGTGCACCGGCAACCCAGAGAACTCATCTGTAATCCTGGGTTGCATTCCCAGCAGCGTGACCAGCAGGTCGAGGGAGGGGGTTCTGTCCCTCTGCTCCATTCTTGTGAGACCCCACCTGCAGTGCTGCATCCAGCTCTGGGGTTCCCAGCATGAGAAAGACCTGGATTTGCTGGAACCAGCCCAGAGGAGGCCACAGATGGTCAGAGCACTGGAGCTCTGCTGTGGAGACAGGCTGAGAGAGCTGGGGTTGTTCAGCCTGAAGAAGAGAAGGTTCCTGGGTGACGCTGGAGTAGTCGTCCAGTACCTAAAGGGCTCCCGGAGAGCTGGAGAGGGACTTTTCCCAGGGGCATGAAGTGACGGGCAAGGAGGAATGGCTTCACACTGACACAAGGCAGGTCTAGGTTAGGTATTAGGAAGAAATTTGTTACTGTGAGGGTGGTGAGTTCCTGGAAAAGGTTGCCCAGAGAAGCTGTGGATGCTCCATTCTGGAATTGTTCAAGATTAGATGGGGCTCTGAGCAACCCAGTCTCATTGAAGGTATCCCTGTCCATGGAAGACGGGATGAAACTAGATTGTCTTTAAGGTGCTCCAAACCAAACCATTCTCTGTTTCTATAGCAATTTTAGTAACAGTTCCTCCCATACATTGACTTTTCTTTTATTTTGTCTCTTCCCCAGCTGCAAATGGCTTTTTTTTGATGGTTATTCTTTTTGCCATCGACTGTTCGCACATTGACAAGAAAATTCTGTGGTGTTTCGTTTTTGTAGCAGGTTTTCATGAGAATTAAAACTCAAATTAGTTACATTGATGAGAGAATATCTGAATTATTTAGTCAAAATTGATGCAGTTACTTTCCAATTTCAGGACTTTCTTAATTTAAATTTTTTTCTTTCACGTTTAATGCCCTTTTTTCTCATCTAAATGGTTTTTCTGCCACCATTCATCAATTTTTATGCGGTGATTTAGACAATTTGTCTATTAGCAAAATTGTAATACTAGAATACAGTAACTTTCTGCTGCATGCCATAAAGTTTTCAAGTAATAACACTTTTCTCTCAAAGACACTGTGACATCCCAGAAAACAATTTAAATAGATACTTTTACTGCCATTGGCTATGGCATTTCAGGAGGTTTTTCAGTGAATTTGAGCTCCTAATTAAGCATGGAAAGCAGCTTAGTATCTTTTAGAGTTATTTCTTAGAGCAGAAATTAACTGAGTTATTTCTCAGACAAAGTAATTATAATAGTGTTCATGATTTTAAATATGTATTTCCTTCTTAGTTACACAACTGATTCTTAGTGCTTCATTCGTTACTGACTGCATGGTTAACCTTAATGTATGCACAGGCAAATTCAATTTTGCTGTAGTAATTAGAATGCATTTTGAAGGGGAAAAGAATGCAGCAGCATGCATAGCAATGTTTGGTATTATATATATTATGCATATATTGCAAAGAAGAGATCACAGATGTGAGTAGGCCCATTAGCAGTATGTATATTTTCTGCATTATTTCTGTAAATTTCTTTAATATCACTATAGGTTTTTTTAAATAGAAGAAGAATCAAAGGACAAAACAATGTTTTGAAGTTTAGATGATGCAGAGTGAAATCAGAAGTGAAGGAAGAGTAAACTGATTTATGTTTTTAGGAACTGTTCAGAAATCACATAGCCTATAAAACTTGTCACAAGATTTTTCATAAAGCAAGAGACTTAGAATAGAAACATAATCAGATATTAAGTCAGAAAAAAGAGCTGAGAAATAGTGACCATAGTCACTATTTCACATAGTGCTTCTGTGTGTATATTTATTTAAAAGACAATGTATTACTGTATTGTATTGTATTACTGTAATGTATTACTGCCCAAACCCAACTGCTGCATCACAATTGTCGATTTTTATTTGATAAAAAAGATGTCCATGATTTTGGCTTAGGGATTCTTAAAGGGGGACAGACTTCACAGCAAATTATGAAATACCCGTCCAGCCAGAAACAGGTGTATGTGAAAAGAGATAAGGTTGTAAAATATTACCTGGAGTTTAGAAGTCAAGTAAGACTCTATCTGTCTAGCAAAAGCAGTTTCTAACTGGTGAGGTGTATAAAAATATTTTCCTTGTATGCAAGTCTTTCCACAGATGCATAATGCATGGGCTTTTTCACCTCTCTCAAGCAGCTAGAGGTAGCCCCACTTACAGATTAGACAGACAGCCACTTACCTGACCCACAGGAGTAATTTCTGATCTGCTGACTGCAAACTCGCTGGAGTGTATGATCTACTGGCACTGGGAGAATTGCACTCCCATTGTTCAAGTGAAATGCAGTTGGAGGTTTTGGGCTGAAGGAAGGGTAGTGTGAATGTCTTCCCTCCTGACGTGGTTCAGGCAGTGGAAAGAGCATTTTCAGGTCACATACAATTGTTCCTACATGTTTACTGATTACTTGACAATGACTCTTGAAGGCAACTTACTGTGGTAATAATTACTGACCTGGTTGAAGATGTTCTATTTCCTCACCACTGTTCTTCAAGGTTTAGAATTAACTCAAGTCTTATGCTGGGTTCAAAATCAATAGAATCAGTCATTTTATGGTTATTTGTGCCTTAATGAAGCTATGGGTAAAGAACTCATTAAGAATCACTTACATTTACATGGCCTTGTCTCTCCTTGACCTGGAAGCTCTATAGAGCAAAGTGATTGAAGTCCTTTCCGGATGACCTGTACCCTTCAGCCAGTGGTGACTCTTCTGAAAGTAGTCTGTGTAAGAAAAAGACACACTGCATAAAAAGATGTGTGATTAATCAGTACATATTTGTTCATGTTTCAACATTCTCTGCCTTTCTGGGAATACAGTAGCAATGAATAATTTTTAACATCAGAGGATACAATCAATGAGGATTTTGACTGACTAAGGATTTCAAGGTTTTTCCTATGAAAAAGCCAGTTGACATTCATTAGGGCTTAAAAAAATTCAATACAACATTTTCGACTTGAAAACCAAAAAGTTAAGCTGAAAGATGTTTCATAGAAACATGCCGATGCTGCTGAAATCTTTATTTACATTAAAAAGTCAAAATGAATTGTCAACTTTTAACTTTTGCTTCAAGAATATTGAATACATCATTCTGTATTTACTGATGTATATTTCATACGTATGTGATATAAAATATACTTTGTGTTTTAATACTGTGAAAGTTTTTTCATTAATTTCACATTCAGAGGAAAGTGCATAATTACAGTAAGTTGAATTTTGACACACAAAATTCCTTGTGCTTATTTAGATATCAGAAAAGGAAAGAAAATCCTGAATTTCCAAAAGAATTCAGATTCTAGCTTTTTGTAAGTTCTGTGACTGTGGCAACAGTATGAAAAGCTCCCTTTTACATTAAGCAAATAGACTAGAGGATACTATCTTAATTTTTATGAAAAAGTAACAAAATGGTGTGTTTTTTTTGTATTTATTTTGCAACAATAACATAGGGCTGGTGGCAGCATGAAGCCCTGGTTTTACGAGCTGTATAGTTCTTTCTGAATATTGAGCCAAAGGTGTAAAGAAGCTGGTTCATTCAGACCCTTGTTGCTGTATAAAGCTTATTCAAAGAGGTATATTTCAAGTTTCAACTTTTTCAATATCTATCATTTTCCCAGGGTAGGCTTTCTAAAAAAGAACTCTCCAAGCCATCTCCTTTCATTTAGAAATTAGGAGAGTCAGGCAAGCCTCTCTGTAAAGCTGCTCAGAGAACTTCCAAACAGGAAAGAGCGCCTGTATCCTGCTGCTGTTGCACATAAGAAATCATTACTCTTATGCTCTCATCTTTCTGCTCCATTTGTATGTAACACCCACCAATTCTCGCTTTCCATCTCTTCTTTTCTCTCACATCTCCATATGCTTCTCAGTTAAAAAGACTTCTTGGGTAATGTATGAAATGTGTCCACTGCTCTCTCCTTCAAAGAAATTCCTCAAAACCCAACCATATTTCAGTTATAGCGATTCCATACTTCCATTGCTGTATGTCGTGGGTTATACAGAGAATTGTTTTAAGCAATGATGCAGCAGTGAAAAAGGCAGTGCAACCTTAAGATGCACTAGGAGTGGTATTTTGAGAGGAAATGCTGGTGCTATTACAGAGGCTGCGGTGCAACCTCAGAAATATTGTGTAGTGTTGGTCACCCATGGACAAGAATGTTCAGTAAAACTGGAACAGATGTAGGGAAGGGTCATAAGGATTATTAAGGCAATGGAAAAGCCTGTTTTATGAGAAGAAGCAAAAGGATTTTATGTGTTCTAACATGGCAAAATAAAAGCCGAGGGCTTATGCTTTCTGTCCAGGGTATAATGTTTGGAGACAGACAGGAAAGTACCTAAACTAGCTGACAACACAGTCTAAAACAATAGTTCTCGAATAGATTTAAAATGAATTTTTTTTTCCCACTTTGAGTCCAGCCAGGGTCTTAATGAGAACACAGGGGAAGAAAAGTTCTGTATGTTTTCATGGAAGCTATGTGAAATGCTGGGAAAACAGAACATGCACCCTATGACATACTTTACTAAAATCCTGCAGCATTCTAATTTTTCTCCATTGATGGTTTAAGTCTTTTACTTTACACATCTGCTGTAAAACATTTAGCCTCATGCTCAGACATTCCTTGTCTTCCACATACTTCCTGTGTGATATTAGGTGGGTCACTATGTCCTTCTGTTTTCCATGTGTACAATAGGTATATTAGTATTCCTTACCTCAAAGGGATGCTGGAAGAATAAATGTAGTAATGACTGTATTGGCAGAGTCAAGTAAATATTTTATCATAGGCAAGGAATCTCTGCCTTCATACAGTTTCTCTGTTACATGGTATCATTTCCATCAGAAAGCCTGTATAAAACACAAAAGAATAATAATGGAATGTTTGGTTACCTTACAGATATTTGCATATCTGTGTTTCTCAGTTTTTTGTTTTGTTTTTTTTTTTAAATATAGAATGTGAAATTATTCAGAGCTTGTTCTGGGCTCTGCAGTTTAAGACTGACATGGGCGTAGTGGTCTGAGTTCAGCAAAGGGCCACAGAGATTATTATGTAGCGGCTTTTCTAGGAAGGATGGCAGAGATTGTTCAGCCTGGAGAGGAGACAGCTCAGGGGGACCTTATCAGTGAGTACAAACATCTAAAGGGTAGTAAAGAAGATGGAGACAGGCTCTTGTCAGTACTGCTTGATGACAGAACAAGAGGCTATGGGCATAAATTTAAATAGAAGGAATTCTATTTAAACTAAAGTAAACAAAAAGCCCCCACGTTTACACCTTAGGGCTGGTTGTACAAAGGAACAGATTCCTTAGGGAGATTGGTGCAGTCTTTATCCTTAGAGACATTGAAAGCTCAATAGGATCTGGTGCTGGAAACCCTGCTCTAGCTGTCTCTGCTTGAATGGGGTTGGGACCAGATGTTCTCCAGAGGTCAGTTTCCAGCTCATCTGTTCTCTCTGATCCTTTTTCTGAAAACAAGTGGGGAAAAAAAAGAAAAGCTTCCTTTTGTAAAATTTCTGGAGCCAGTGAATCTTTGTACTTTTCATTCATACTGTTAAATTAAATGCAGCAGGAAGGAAACCTGAGATTTGATCCTTTTTAATAGCTCTCTGCTACCTGAGTGCATGGCAGCTTGAATTAGGTGTGAATGGTGACATTAATACCCTACTGTCACTTGGACTTTTGCCATTGACTTCTGTGCAATCGGGATTTTGGTGTAAAGGACTCGAAGTGGAGAACCACTGTTGATCTTAAAGCTGCTGTTTTCATTCTGGATCAGTATCAGTTTACTTATTTAAAGGAAGGGCTTAATCTGTGTATTATAGAAGTATATAATGAAATTTGGTTTTACTCTTTGTAAAACAAAAAGAAAGGTACATTCTGTAACAGGGATCTGGCAAGAAGAAAACAACCTGTGGCTTATTTATCAATGTTATAAAATAAATGTAATCCCACTCTGTGAACAATGGAGGATTAAGTTTATGTCTGAGTTTTAAGTGACAATGCTGAACTCCAAAGTCGCAGACTCTTTCCCAGTCCAGATATCTTCCTGATTAAGTTGCTTCCCAAAATGGAAGCCTTACCACTCTAAAGGAATACTATAAATATATACCTTTGTTCTAGTAATGTAATTCTTCCTAAAATAGGAGAATCAAAGAAAGCAAAGAGGGACAGTGGTTCCTTGAGGAAGACTTTTAACCTGGCTTGTGAAGGAAACACTCCCCTGCATCTGAGAGATGAATCATGCTGAGATGTGCTGGAAAAGTTCTAGTCCCAGTTTATGATTCCAAAGATGTTTTCTTATAGATCTTGTTAAGGTAAGATATACCTTCCCCCCCACTTTAAAAATCAGCTGAACTATCTAAAAAAGAACACCATCCAGATCTGTCCCGAAGGGACTCTTGGACAGAGATTTTTTTTTCCGTGATGAGAGACAGAGTCAGATCCATCCAAATAATAAAAAACAGATTCCTGAAGTGGATTTTTTTTGGAAGGAGACCCAAAATTGATTTATTGCTCACTGTAGCATCTGTTTATCTCTTGTTTTGAATTTTCATGTGCCACTGGTACACGTCAAAATGTTGTGAAAGTTTAATAAAAGTTTGAATATGAAGTGCATTTACATTATTTATTGTTCTATTCTACTTCTGTTTAAAATGTAACATTAATGTGCTATCTAGTCAGACAGCTGAAAGTATTCAGAAGCTAATCAAATGCCATTAAAGGCAGAATGTGAAAATGGAATACAAACCAATTCTTTCCAGGAGTACTTTTAGTCTAATTTTAGTTGGTCAGATAATAACTGTAAATTCTGAACACATTTATAGAAATTAAAAGCTGCTTGTGCGATGCTTGCAAGAGATGACAATCAGTTTGGTTTTGACTCCTCAGAAAGTATTATATAGCTAACTCTCATTAGCCTGTTAGGGAGTCACATCTCTCACAAAATAAAGGAAAAAAAAGTCATATGCGTGTTCTTGTCAGAGTGTAATGCCAGCTGCAGGAGGATTTCACTTTCACATGTTGGCCCTTATAAAACACCACAGTGCAGTCAGGAACTAAGGAAAGACAAATGTCTGTAACGTAATATTTGGTTGTATGTGGTGTCGAACCAGACAGTAGCTCCAAAATGCTGTGCCAGTTGGTCCAATACCCACTGCTGAGTGTGAGGGTGCTTCTCTCTTCAGAAGGTAACTTCATAACCTTTTTTACAACAAAGAGCATTTCTGTGACCTCATTTGCATTCGTGCCTTCAGCAGTGATTTAACTGCCATAGTTATCCAGTCTGAGACACTCTCCTGGTGGCACCTCCAGTGCATTCTGAACTTGCAATAGTAAAAACGATAATGCTTTGACCATCAATATACAGAGCATGAATCCCCTTTACATGCTTGCTCATGCTGCTGCTATACAGCAGAAAGTGAGCAGCTAATATCAAGGCTGCTTCCCAGACTGTGCCAGTATCCTGAATTATGGAAAAGATGGGTAGGCAGATCAATGGAATTGCAGACGTAAGTGTTACGTAATTTGTGAAGGATTTCATGGGGTGGATGTTTCCCATAGAGTAAAATGTGGTTTCCATCCTCTCTGAGCTTGTGAAGGTCTCTGCAAATGCCCATACTTTCTTCTATTTGCATGTTCTTATTTTTTAGATTGGGAAGGACCCACTTATGAGAACAGCAGACCTAATTAAGGGAGTGTACAGACAATGTGATGGCAAGTGAATGCAGAGTAATGTATACTGGAAGGGAAGAAAATAGTATGTCTTCCCTTTGCACTCTATTAAATTACCTGTGTCAACTGAGGGAAAGGAATCCTCTGTCACCATAGACACCTCAGTGTCAACCTCTCCTCAATATGAACCTGCAGATAAAAAATTGAAGAGCACGGTGAAGCTGCAAGATGAATAGATGCCAATTAACATAGTACTGCCCTGGGCAGTCCTGTCCGAATCACTAAGTGCAGATGCTGATCACTGGCTCTTAAAATTACAATACTGAATGGGATGTTGGAGAATTTAGGAAATCAAATATTGAGGATGGACTGCGGCCAGGTGGGAAAGGTGGCTGGTTTGCCTTGGAAAGAAGGAGTGACCATTTAACCAGAGTCAGAAGGGCTGCAGCTCTTCCTTTTGTGTGCAGGATCAGGGCTGAAGTCTGTTGTTGGGCTCTAAAGAGCTCACACCAACTACGGTTTTAAAGGCCATGCTCTAAAGTTTTATGTCCCTTGGATTCACCACTCTTAGATTTAAGAGTCAGCTTTATTATTTTAACTAGTTTACGAGGAGACAATATGTGGGACTGCATGGATTTGTCTAGCAAGGTTGCTTTTTTCCCCCATAAACTTGCTCTTCTGGAATGTTGAACGCACAGAAAAAAAGTTTATTGGAAATTATTGCATTTGAAAAGGGCCTTAGCTATTCCCCAGAAAGAAGAGAAGTGAACACAGGGTCAATTTACAACCTGACCTGAAAACACAAAGTTGATAATTGCCCATCATTGCTTATTGTATCTATCATCTGATTTGTTGAAATGCTCAATAAATCCACTATTAAGGGAAAAACTGCTTACATGCATTTTTTTCTTTAAAAAAAAATTAAACAACAAAATAAAAGATTGATTGACAAGACATCAATAAAGCTTTGAGCACACACTGCTGACCTTTTTTTCTTTGCACTGCAATCTGTGTTTATTAGAATTCAGCTCCTATAAATACGTTTCTGTGGATAAAAAAGCAAGCAGCTTCTTAGGAGTTTTGTTCAATAAACTTCTGTGAAAATTCTAAAGACTTAATACATGGCTTTCAATTTAATTCATTCTGTCTTCCCTTCTTAAAAATAAGATATAAGTGAGGATGAAATAGGTTTAGCTGGTGAAATCTTTTTTCTAAAGCTGTATTCTTAAAACTCACCCTTCCTTTTTAATGTCTGCTACAGCAGTTCATTCAGAACAGACAGGATATATATCATCTCACGCCTGGTACTGTAGGCTATTTCTTCTCTTTAAATAAAAACATATTATAAATCTGTGCTGCACTTGAGTGTGGTAAGCACTCAGGTTAGTGACTTCAAAAGTAGAGCTGCAAATAAGGCTTTGGCAGGCACTAAAGAATACTGACCAACTCCTTAGACCTTATTTTCTATTTGATCTTTCTGAGAAGAAAATCTCTTCAGCGCCATTCAAAACTGTAAAGGTGGCACAGCAGTGATGTCAAGCCTTTTAATTTTATTGCAGGCCTAGGGATATTCCTGTATTAGGGGTTTTGTGCTTAATGCCCTGCCTCTTGGAGCCCTGTGAGAATCTCACTCATTTTGTGTTGGAGAAGTAAATGTGCACTTGGTGTTGCTCTAAGAAAAAGTGAAATAGAAACCCTAGGTTACAATGATCAAAATTTGAAGTCTAATCTAGTGATAAAAGTATCTGGATGGAATCTCAGAATTTGCTTTTCCTTGACATGTGTTTAACTGAGTGGAGCCTTCCTCTGTCCTGGTGCCAGACGAGCTGTGTGTTTTTACTGAACTGTTCTGTGACGAGAAAAAAAACCAGTGCTATCAGATTTTGTCCCAGACTTTTCTTCTTCCTTAGTAATTCCTAAAAATTAATTGTTTCTCTTCACTATTTTCTATTATTTTCTTCTAACACAATGTCGTTGGCTCAAGCATCTTTGCCTCGATTAATGATACTAGTCTCTGAATAACTTAGACTATTTTCTCCCCTTCTCTCCCTGTCATGGTGTGGTTGTTGTTTTTTTGTTTTGGTTTTTTCCCAGAATCTCTGGGGAAAAAAAAAAAATCTGTCTTGTTTGACAGGAAGGTTCTTTTACTGGCTGTTTTAGGAGTTCACAGAGTGCAAAACAGGAAAAAAAATCACTATTGTTTCTTGTAACACAACCTACAAAGAGCATCTGCCTTACACCTGGAATGGTCCCGTGTAGCACAAAATCACACACGGAGTGCTTAAGCTCAGAGGTACCTGGACAAGTGGGCTCTTGCCCTGTCCTAAAATTGAAATTCAGAGGGCCTTTTCTTCTGTTGGACACTGCGTGGGAGCTGGATTAGCTCTTTATATTAGTCTAAATGTTTTTAAATACTGATGGTAATTGGTTTTCTTCCTCTGTTTTGCTCTCATCCCAGTAGGGGTAAAATTACTAAACTGTTTTTGAAAAGGGTTTATAGTTGCTGGATGGGATGGATTGTATACACAGGAAGTATTATCCTACCTGGTCTCTGTGTTGAACCTGACAACACCCGGGACAAAAGCACTGAATATGATTATTTCTTAATTTTGACTATGTTATGTCATGACTGGGGGAAGGCTGCACATACAGCAGGTGACACTACTTTTGTGAACCAAAATTGAGAAGGAAGAAGGCACATAGCACTCTGCAAAGATGATAAAAAACAGAGTTTGCTTTGTCCTCTCCTGCACCTACAGGGGGAAAAATGTGCATTAGGTGATTTTATCAAATGCAAGAACTTAATAAGATTTCCTAGTAACAGGAAGAAGGTGGTACACCTTTTTAGAAATTCTGTACATTTATAATACATACCTTATACTATGAAATCATTCCCATTTCTGGCAATATATCTAAAAGACAGCCACACACAATTTTATCTATTAAATATAAGACTTTAAAGAGGCATGCAAGCATTTCTTTCAGATGCAAGAGGACTGTATAGAAATTTCATTCTGCTTATTCAGTAAAAATTTATTTCACAAGCTCTGATCATTAGGATTATTATTAATTACCGCGCCATTCAGCTGCGCTGACAAAAAAAAAATCTTTCAGATATAACTGTGCGCATTAAAAGCATTGGATTAAAGAATTAGCTCTACCGGATTTTAAACAGAGCAAAATAAAATCTGAGCCCATACAAGGTGATAATTTACCTACTTTCATTGCACATTGTTTGAATAGTTTGTATTATGGGTGTGAAATTGCCCTCAAGGAGGTTAGTTAAAGCAATAAAGCTTCCTTGTGCCTCAGGAGCCACTCCCTTTGTGATATGACCTTTCTGTGACTTCTGAGCTCAACTCATTATGAAGACAGACAAATGTGTATTTTAAGTCTTCTTGAAAGCTTTTCAGGCATTATGCTTAGTGGTGAGGTGCTTTTTTTTTTCTCATTTTCTAAACTAGTTGCAATTGAGAGTGTGAGAGAGAAGAAATAATCATCGAATTGGTTAGGAAAGACCTTAAAATCATCAAACATGACGATTAACTCAGCACTGTCCCTAAGGGACACATCTACTCGTCTTTTAAATCCCTCCAGTGTTGGTCACTCCACCACTTCCTGGGGCAGCCTGTTCCAATACTTGACAATCCTTATGGTGAATAAATTCTGTGTAATATAATTCTAATACCTAAAACTGTGTAATAAATCTAAACCTCCCCTGGTGCAACTTGAGGCTATTCCCTCTCATCCTGTCACTTCTTACCTGAGAGAAAAGACAGAGCCCTCCACCTGGCTGCAATCTCATTTCCGGTAGTTGTAGAAAGCGATGACCCTTCTTTTCTTGAAGCTTAAAGTCACAACCAGACTCCTTAAAGAGTTTTTTTGTGCCCTGTTTTGTTTTGTGTTGAGGTAGGTGAGTGGGTGTTTTTTACATCTCGAATGAGGTTGTCTGTGCTGGAATTGCAGAGTTTCAGAGCATTGTTGGTAGCACATGTTCACTCTGGTGCTGCTTTAGTTCAAAATCAGACCTGATCTTCCCACCCATGGCTGGTGGCACAATATGCCACGATTCCACAAGACATCCTTGCCCCTTGCTCCCATTTTATCTTGTGCTCATAGCTGGCCTCACTGCAGTGAGCAAAAGGCCCCCATTCGCGTGTGGTGTTGCATTAGGATTGTTGATGTGCTGGGCGGCTATTCCCTCAACTTAGGTCGTGGTGGTCACACCTCAAACGGTGTGGTGGTCACCGTTTTGGTCTGAGCGCACCAGCAGGGCCTGGGGGTGTTTGGGAACAGCCGGTGTTTCCAGGCAGGCTCTTGGAAAGGAATCTGCAGCTTTCAGCCACGAGTGCAGGAAGGTGCCAAAGCGGCCGCTCCGTCCTCGGCCCTCACCGCCCCCGGCGGTGACGGGGCAATTGTGAGTCCTGTTGATTTAAATGCAACGTAGAGCTTGGCTGACAGTCCAGCATGTGTTTCACATCTTCAAACTACGGCTTTAAAAGAACCCAAATGTGGCTGTTGCAGCAGAGAGCCGAGGCCTTTCCGCAGCCTGTGCCCTGCTGGTGGCTGATGGGCGGCCAGGATCGAGGAGCGCCCAGGTTGGGCTGTGCAGCTCTAAGGGAGCATCCTGCTGTCTCAGGCTCATCAGTGCCACCCCACAGGGCTCGGGGAAGTGGGGAATGACCTTCTCTGAGAGCCCGGAGGGTGGAGGATGAGCCTTCCTGAAGTGCTGGTGGTGTGGTGAGGGTGTTTCTTCACATGTAAGTGCTCATCATCTGTACTGGCAGCAAATGTACGGGGTAGAGAACTTTTTTTATGAGGTATAGATTTCTTGTGTTTAATTGAAGGTTTAGGAAGAAAAGCCATTGAATTCTGAGAGTTGCTGTGAATTTACAGGGCTACACTGCAGAAGGTTTATTTGTACACATGTGGTGCTGAGCAGGTCTCTGCCTAACAACCTTCAGGGGGCTGTCTGTGGAAACCCCCAGACTGCTGAGCTAGAATTGGGGAAAATAGGGAGAAATGCTGTAAAACAATAACTTAATAAACGTTCTCATTTCTAGCCTCACACCAGTTTTGCAGTAGTTGGTGAATTTTCTGAGTATGCATGTTCAGAATTAGCAGACAATTTCTGCAAGTTTTCCTGGTTGCGGATGGTTCTGGGGAAATACCGTGTGAGTGAAGGCATTGGGGCAGTGCTGGAGAGCTGTGTCAGGTCACCTGCGTGGCGCTTTGCAGTAGGGTACGTGGGCAAGCAGAGCACTAGTACTCAGGTTTTCAGGAGATATATGGGTTCTGAGGTTGATTATTTTAAAAGTTATTCTCTCTAAGATTCAGTAAAAAGTCACCATTTGTAGATAAAAGGGTGTTGAAAAAGCCTCTTTGCTAGCATGTTTGTTAGAAGTGCAAACAATTTTTTCATCTGAGCAAATATTTGTAAGAAATTTTATGTGTAGAGGTGTACTTGGTCGGCCCTGAAGAATTTACCAGGGTGCATTGGGAGTATTTTGCTCACTCAGCTGTAATCTTAACATGAAGTGTAAAACTCGGTACACCATTTCCATTTCAAAGATCACTTAATATCATTTCTGCAAATTTTTTAATTTGTTTAATTAAACTTAGCGCTCCATTCCACTTCATTAGATCTATTTAATTTTCATGTATCTAAGCAGTTTTTCAAGTACATAATTAAAAGAATAGTTTTATAAAATCAGTACTTTTTTATATTAACATCCTCCAGAACAGGAACTATATTTTCCTGTTGATTAGCACATGATGATAAAAGCATTAGCATAAAGTAATAAAAAGGAAGTAATCTTGTCCTGTTTAAAATGTCCACCCTGAAGCTGGCCAGCAGGTATTTTAAAGAATGAAAGGATATGTATGCTTTACTGAAACTTTTCAGGGGAAATGATTGCAACAATAACCTTGATATTAATTTTTTGCTGGCAGTGGGGAGTGTTCTTCATGAAGGGAAGTGGTATCTAGTGTGCATCTGGGAGTTCAGCTTGGGGTTTCAGTTCAAGTACCGTTCAGAGGTGGATTTCATGAAGACATGAAGTTGCATTACTTCTTGCAGCTGAAGTAACTGGGATGCAGAAAAGGGGCCTTGCACATAATAAACTGGAAGCAGAGCTAGCAGAGTCCCCAGCATTTTTGTCATACTTGCTCAGAGAGGAGACAAGACTGCAGTGGTTCTGATGTTGCCTAGTGGCTACATCCTGTGGATGTCTGGAGCAGGAGATAATGTTTTAGAAATTGATCTTTGTGTAGAATGAGGATTAATCCCATTTGCATTTTCTTCTGATAGGCCAATGGCATGACTGCAGGGAAGAAATTACTATATACCTTCATCATTATCTTAGCAAAATAAAAAATGCTATGTAGATATATAGTATACAGTTTCAGTCCGTAGCTACTTGAAAAATGGGCATCAAATACAGATGGAAAAGGTGAGGAGACAATGTCTTATTCCACAAGAGCCACCTACAACTGCCTTACACTCCATAGCCTGCAGGATTCATATAATGAAAACTAATCTACAGTACAGCAACAAGATGAATCTGCGTAATTTAATTCCTTGAACTCACACTAACTTCTGTGTTCTTTGAAGCTGATTTTCAATATATTCTTCCACTAAACTGTTTTATGCAGCTGGAAGTTTGTATGCCAGAAGACATACTGTACTGAGGAGTGAGTGAATCACTCGCCAGTGTTTTTGGAGGCTTTGTTGTGTGCGTGTGCTTGTGTATGTTTGTGTGTAAATATTTGAGGGTGTTATTTAAAAGAAAATATGAAAACTGAGAAACACATGTTCCTGATTTAGTTCCCTGCAATGGCAGACAGCTGTCTCCCAGATTTCTTCCTTCCAAAGGCCCTACAAATTGTGCGCCATGTGCCACACTCCTCTGTGGCCGCAGTGCATGCTCAGGGTACCTCACCCTGTGTGTGACAGTGTGCACAGTATACATTGCCATTACACACTCAAGGCATTTATTAGTCAACTAAGAGTCAATAAATCCTCTTCCACAAGAGGAAGATCAGTGAGATTTGTGGCATAGCTGAGATCCACTTGAGTTTAGATGTCATTTTAATCCTAGGCAGCTTCAGAATGAAACCAAAGTAAATGAAACTATGTCAAGTCCATATCTGCTATAGATAAATGTTAGAAAAGCTCTGTCAGTGCACAAACATTATACTTTAAAAATAATATCTTAAGCCTTGAAAATGTTGTGGAAACTTACGCTGTATCTGACAGTTCAGCTTCAATGGATATCATTAAGCCAAGGTTTAATTAAATTAGATTACTTTTAGTGTATTTTCATGTGTCTTACATAGAATAAAATGAACTACACGTGGCTCAGTCTAAAGACAGGTGACATAAATGGCAATCTTTGGGTCTCACATCAAGCTCCCTGAGAGTTTTTCTTGTAAAAGGGAGGAGTAGAATATTTCCATGACACCAATAGGATTAGTAGCTCTGTTAATAAACTCTAAACCAAACCTACTGTTTTCTCAAATTTCAGCTTTATAGATAGTGGTAAAAGCCGCTGAGGTTAAAGGATTATTCACCTGTTTCTTTCTTGATGCATCCTTTAATTTGCATGTATAAGGCCATTGCCAGTTTGTGGGGAACGTTTCCATGATAGGCCAGGCCTCAGAGCAGTACTTGGTGTGCAGATAGCACTCAGCTGGCGGGTTCACCTGGATCTTGGCATCTGTGTCTTTTTCCTTGCAGGAGGTTGTGGCAGCTGGTGTGTGATGATCATACAACCTGAGCATGTTTATTTGGCAAGAGGAACAAAGCACGAGAGAGGCTTGACAATAAGCAGTTTGCAGGTGCATCTGTTTGACATGAAAACTGATCAGCACATGCTGGGAAACCAAACATCTGACTTACAGATCAGGTGGATGGGTACACCCAGCCCGCTGCAAGTGGTGAGACCTTGCTCTTGGCTTGCTCTAACGTCAGCCACTGCTGGTTCCTGTTGATCTGCAGAAAAGGGGACCATTTCTGATCCCTCATTTTGGCTTGTTTTTCTTTAAATATTACTGCTGAACTAAACTGATGCAGTAAATATCCCAGTAAGCAGGCTAACCCACCATCTTTATAAGCTACTGCAGAGCCACTCTGGGGCTCTTGCAATCCTATTAAAGAAGCTTGGTCCCTAGTTGCCTGTGAAGAGGAGGAGTGTGCTCTTTGAGCTACATTCTGAGAAGATCAGTATGTTAAATATTTCAGACTTAAATAGGAATTAGCAACATTGTTCTGTCTGAAAGTGATTAATTTTGAGAGCTCCTCTGGCAATCGCTGTTAAAAGTCTTTGTATTAAATTTGCCATATTGCAGTCTCTGTTTCCATTCCCTGTTTGAATGGCAGTTCATTCCACAGGCTTGGTGCAGTGGAATTATGATGGTATTCAATTAGCCAGGTATCCTCTGAAGATTTGCTAATGTACGTATAAAACAGAAATCCACTCTTAAAGCTTCCTTGACATGCACTTTCATTTTAACTGCTAAATAATGGTTATGTAATGCACAAAAGGCAGCTTCTGTGGTGGTATCCTGGGGACGAGTGGTGTCCCTGGTACACAGCAAGCACGGTCTGTACTGACGGGGCAGAGACCTGAGAACTGACAAAGCATTAAGCATTGCTTTGCATGAGAAGGTCTCACGTGTGAAATGGGGTGTGTGGAACTGGGAGATCAAAGGTTATTAGGACCATTTTGCAGCAGTGACCGAAGCCTGAAATCCAAATTCTGGTAAATAATATGTGCCCAAAGATTATTCTTTGATGTTTTTTTTCCTTAGAATTAGAAAACACATGTGCACGTATGTGTATGGTAATGTTAAAGATAGGTATTCCATGTGCACACGGAACTCTGCTTTCAGGATCTGTGACTTTCATTGTAGATAAAAGGAACTGACAATGAAATAAAAGAACAAAATTAAAACTCCAGGAGCGAATAGAGTATGCAAGACTCCCTTGTTAACAACAGACATCTGCCAACACGCAGACAAGCTATGAAGGGAGCTTGTTTTATGCTTAGGAGCATTACGTGGAAAATAGTCCTACCAGTATTAAGTTGTGTGCGCTCCAAACTAAAGAGCCCCTTGTAACAAATTCTCTATCAGATTTCACATAAAACAATCTCACTAGTTTATTCATACTACAGTTTTTTGCTTTTGATCACTTACGTGTTTTGTGGTTGGTTTTGTTTGTTTTGGTTTTTTTTAATGAAAGTTACATTACTGTTCATCTCTTCTGTGTTTAATATGAACTGCTAAGATTACTGTGTGTGGAATCTTAATAGACTGTAAATTCTGCTTGTTGCTAGGACTGGACTTTTTTTTTTTTATCTCAGCTTCATAGAACTGAAACATTAAACATTGAAGAGCTGGAAAAAAGAAGAGTGTAATCTATAACTAATAGATATTGCATATTTCAAGCAAATTAGGACAAATTATTCACTAGAAGAGATTCTTATAGATTCTGTTATGTGTAAAGCATTCTGAACACAGCAGTTATAATATACAACAGTAGAAATGCCAAATGTGGTCTATCACTTAAACAATGTATTTCTGAGTAAGAGTTTGCTGGTGTTTTAATGGCCTTTCTATTGCTATTTAAGCTTTCAGGGAGATGAAATATTTTACTCTGAGTGATGGAAACTGAGAAGCTGTTAGAGTGAGCAGATGAATGAGAGCATGCAAAACATATGCTGTGAAATTCCATGTTTGACCTGACTGTTGAAATAGAGCTTGAGTTTTGAAAACAAACACACACAAAACCAGCAGAAAACCCCTACAAAGGAGTTTTGATGTGTTATAAAGGCCTATATCACTAATGCCAAGGAATTTTCTCAGTTTTTAAATGCTTGCAGCAAGTTTTTGTAGCCCCTCTCTGAGTTGGCCATTGTGCAAAGTATGACACTAAAGGAAAGCTTGTAGAGAGCATTGTGATGCAGAAGGAACTGGCTTGTGAGTGTGTAAGCAAATAGAAGCCAGGGCTATGCTGGATTTTCATTATTAATTTCTCAACTGTTTTTCAACTGAATATTGTCAGGCCCATTTTTTCAATCTTTAATTTTAGCTGGAATTTAAATAACATCCTCCAAACACACTGTACATCCCAATGTCAGCTCCATTTCTTCCTGACTCGGTCTCCAGTTTTGCTGTTGAGGCTGTGACCTTGTCTCCACATAAAGTAAACTCAACAAGTAAAAGCTACAGAAGAAGTCAAACTGATTTTTTTCCAGGCTTCATTTAGCTGCAGGTGCCATTTGCCAACTATTAGGTGATGACATCTCTCATTTGGTACTGAGAAACTGGGGGAAGCCTATGCTAGACTGTGAAATGTGTGAACAAGTATTTTATTCTCAGTGAAGGAGCACCAACCCTTAGCAGTGTTCTGGCTTGATTCAAGGAGGTCAGTTTTGCACCAGCTAAAACTAACAATAAAAACCCCAAAGATGGTATCTCAGTCATCAGTGTATGAAACAAGAACCAGAGATGGACACTCCCCTTCAGACAGTGACTTACTGTGGCAGTTTAAAAATGATACAGTAGCTCATTACTTATAAGGAGGTGGTTGCAATGAGATAAAACTTCAGCCAGTTTCTCCAGTGCTTCAGAGAGAAAGAGGCAGTTTGCTTTCAGTTAGTAAGGGACTCTAAATCTAGGAAATTAGGACTCAGCATGTGTTGTCTGTCTATTTATTAGGTGATCTAATTTCAGCAGGCAAAGCTTTTGTCAGTTACAGCATTTAATGCTGTTGGTGTTTTAGTGGGAACCACTTAGCTATTGAAGTTAGCATCGTGGCAGTGAAAAGTGTCAATATTTTCTGTCTTAGGGTCTTGCATATGTTTTCAAGGAACTAAACTGAGACTTATTTTTCTCTGGGACGCAACCATTCAGATAAAATTGTCTTAAAGTGCATTAGCCATGCTTGAGGCTGGAGAGCAAGGGAGTAGTGAGGTGGAGCTGGCTGGAGGCATTTTGACTTAAGTGTGGCTGGAGGCAGCCTGCTGCCAACTCTCTGGGGCAGCATCATGTCCTGCTCTCCCTACACCTCCAAAAAGTCTCACAGTCTTCTCCTGCACCTGCAGCCAGGGTCTAGCTCTGGGTGCCTCCCTCCCTCAGATGGTAAATGCTTTGGGAGCTGTTGGCTTCTTGCTCATTTTGCCTTGCCTGTGCTAAGCAGTCATGGGGAATGTCATGTTCCTTCTACACTGATTGGGGGTTCAGGACAGGCAAATTTCTTTGTCCCTTTAAAACTTTATCCTCTGAACTATTCCACCAATGCAAAAGAGTCAGTGGACTGCTCCCAAGCCTGTAAGACAATCTTTGTTTAAAGAAGAAGAGAGTTGTATTTCAGCATTTTTGTGACAATTATAGTAATCAGGCTAAATTATCCATAAACCAGAAAAAGGTATCAATTTTACATTTGAAGGAAAGTTTTTTTATTAAAAGATAGTTTTGTTTGGTATTCTATGCCTGGGATAAAACCACTTTAGCCACCCAGAAACCACTGTGGTTGTTTTTTTCTCTATTATTGCTGGGCAAAGTTATTGAGGAAAAATATTAGACTCTGAGGCAATTCCAAAAGATGTTTTCTTGCCCTGACTCAGTAATTCTGTCTTCATAAATTCATGCTGTCTTGTGGATTGTCACCCTGGTTGTATATCTCCTTTAACCACAAAAAGCCTTTTAAATAAAGTAAAGGGAATAAGTTCACATTGTAGACGTGGAGTTCCATTTGGATTAGCAGAGAGGTGGGAGGGTGCTTTGCTGTGCCCAGAGTCAGGGGAGCAGAAGGGCAGGGAGCCTGTCCCTGGCTGTTTCTGCAGAGCTGCTTCTGGCGAGGACACCGTTCCATCTCAGCTGCTCCTGCCACCCTCCTCAGGTGTTGTCACAGTGGGCACTGTTTTGGGGTGATCCTATGCTTGTTCCTGTGCTTTTGTAACCAATAACCCATGCACTGAGCAGAAATTAAACATTTGCAGGTATCCATAATATTGTAAAATTTGTGGGGGGTTTTTTGTTTGTTTGGGGTTTTTTTGTGAGTAGTTAATGAGACTTGCTCTTTATTCCCCTATTCCCAAAAGTTGATAATTGTGAAAAAGTCACCAACTATCTCTCTTAGCAACACTGGGCTTTTTTGGATCTAAGGACTCACAGCATCTTCAGTTACTTTGCTGCCTAAACTTTTGTTAAAAGATGTTTAATTATTTGTACATCCATAATGGACAAGAATATTCTTGAAAATGTGTTCCTTCTGCATACTTTGAGGAAAGTCAGAGGTTCAAAACTGATCTTTCAAACAGAAAATTTGACTGGTTGAACTCTTCCAATTTACTTTGCTGAAATTTGCCATTTTGAAATTTGAGTTCTTTGCCTGTACAAATACCAGCCCAGGGTTCCTTCTTCCAAGCATAATTTCAATGGCAGGATTTATTTCAAGAATTACACTATATTCATTTCACTTACCAAATGAAAAAAAGATCATTCCACTGAAATTCAAAAAATAAACCTAAAGCAGTGTAAATTATTTTTGTAACATCTATCTTCAACTCTGAATGAAGTCTGGAATAATTCCTGCATTGAAAATTAAGACATCTGAGTTCATCTCTGGCTCCACTGTTGTGTTTTCTTTGAGGAAATTATATCATCTGTCTCAGCTTTAATCTGTAAAACTAAAGAATGTACAAAAGTGTTGTGAGACTATTGTTTCTCGTAAGAGCAAGTGCAAAGCAAGTTAAGAGCAATAGTTTTAACTGCTGAATATAGGCTTGTAATTCATGATAGTCAGTTTATGTATTGTATGTGATTTATATGATGGGTCTAGCATTTTTCTGTCTTCTCGTATCCTTCTGATTTCTACAGTTGCATTCATGATTCAGTATTTCCAATATAATTAGAGAACAAAGTTCATGCTGTGGATTTTTAATGAATTACTGTAAATATCATTTATGGGTAGTTGTTGCCCCTAACTGGTTGGTGGTCTAGATCACATGGTGTTTTTTCTGCTCTTTGGTTAGACTCAAACCCAAGAGAGTAATAATTACTACTTACACAGTGATACCCAGCTAGTGAATCCTTTCAGAGAGGGATGCAGCCAGCTGAATACTTGTGAGCAAGGCATTACCCAGTCCTTCAATGGCAACTCTTGCAAGTCTGATGTTTGGAAATTATTAACTCTTGTATTATTTGTCCTTCTTTCATGTCAGCTTTATTCTGTAACACTCGATGTCTGAAAAGTACAAACTTTAATTATTCTGTGAAGGTAAAGAGCAACTCAAATTACTCAGAATTTTACAATGTACGACAGCAACCAACAAAGCATGAGGCCAAGTCCTGGAAAGCAGGACACACGAGAGTCAGCTCTGCCGTACCTGCTGGGTCTCGGCTTCATTTGGCACTACTGGTGCTTTATTTCCAGCACGGTATTTTCGTGCATGCTCTGAGACTATACATGATGAAGGCAGGTTCTTTTAATCACCTTTAACTATAAAATATCTTGTTCCACAGACTGTATCTGGGTTGTGTTTTTGTTGACTCTGTAGAGCCATTAATAGGTTTCAATGGAGGACTTTGCATCTTTAACTTGCTCCAGTGTTTTTAGTGTTTTTTTGGAGTTGATTAACTCATTTTGGTTTTGTTTGCCTATCTTCTAGTTTTTCCCCGAAGGAGGTCTTGTGATTATGTTTATAGACTCCCTCTTCAGGGAGAGCTTATTGATGCCTTTTCTAGTCTCTGAATAGCATTTTCCATCTGCTTCTGCTTGCCTGGCTCTGGTTGTTCTATTGCTTGTTTTTGCACACTATATTTTCTTACTATTTTATATCACTTGCGAATGTTATATATTCACCAGACATCCCATTTTTGTCATATTTCACCGTTCCTTCAGTCTTGTGAAATTGCAGTGGTATTGTCTCACCTCACAGACAAGGTAGACAAAAGTATGAGGGATTTTCAAGTGGTCCCGGAGAAGTTCCTGAACCCATGGCTTGATGTGTTAGTCCAGATTCTGTGCCATGACTTCTAGCTTTCTCTCCAGCATATCGAAGTTGAGCTGATGTTGTGAAGATTATTAAAATTGCTTCATGTCTTGGGAATAGTAGTTTTCATAGATTATGCTGGTACCTATTCAGAAAAAAAAAAAAAGGTCTTTTTGCAGCCAAATATCAAAGAAGGTTTGGGCAGGCGCAGGAAAATTGGTAAAAATTTCATTGGTAGAAATTTCTGAGAAGTTAAAAAATGCTAAGATGTATAAATATTATATAGTGCACAGGATGTAGCAACTTGCTAAAGTGTGTAGCTGTTCATTGGGGCATATCTAAGCTTCTCTTCCTCACAGCTCTACTGAACTTGTAAGAATCTGCTATGACTTTAAAGCACAAAAGCCCCAAAGCAGATCCGTAATCTCCGGGGCTGTAAGTGTCGAGTCCAGCAGGTTTCACTTGCTGCACAGTTCCCTTCTCCAGGATAAGTGAAAGCAGAAAATCTGTGCTCTCTGCCTTCCTGGGCTGCTGTGAAAGGAATGTGGCCTGCCCGCAGGTTTTGTGCCCTGGCCACTTCAGATGCTCAGCTCTTCTGATTTGTTACTCAGGATACATAGTTTGAACATTTGGTCTTAGAATTGGGAAAGACAAAATGCAGCATGGAGCAGTGTTTGGAGCTGTTTTGGATGGACTACTTTTACACCAAGCCATTTTTCAAAGGAAAAAAAAACCAATGATCCTTTCTAGTAATGCTCTTAGCCAGAAATGTGTTGGTGTGCTTTTCAAGATGTCTTGGAATGCTAGCACAATAAGTTCACTGTACAGATCTAATTATCTCAGCTTTCTTCTATTTTTTTTTTGGCAATGTTATTTTGATTTATTTTTGAAGCTGTTAATGAACTGCATTGGGAAAGAGATTACATGATTTATGTAACATTTATTTTCTTTTATTCTTTGTGATCTGCCTTGTTATAAACCATGAATTGTTTAAGTGCTTTTTTTTGCTTTGAACTAGCAGGAGAGTGGCAGCATCTCTTGTTGGATTTGTTCATTTTTTTAAATGAATCTAAAACATGACTTACACACCAGGCTGTACTTTCATACAAAGGACACCTCTGTGGTGATCCTCTGCTTTTGAAAGAGTAAGTGAGGTTCTCTTCCCACCTTTGGCCTCACTAATGAGATCTGCAGGGGGGAATCAACATCAGTTTTCTCTGATGGCATAATGACAGAGTTTCCTGGAGATTGAGCTATCAACACTGATATTATTTAATTGGGGAAAGAGTTTAGTCAAGCCACAGGCATGCATGCTCAGCTGGAGCAATGCTTTTTTCTGGACTAATGTAGATTTCTAGTCTCTGAGTCGAAGTTCAGGACTATCTTTCTGCCCAAATATTATTTCATATTCTTGAGAGGGAGAGCATTCCTTTGGCCGTTGAAAGCCAGTAAGCTTAGGGTCATTTGCTATAGATAACAAGAACCTTTTGTGCAAGTTCGGGAAATCCTGATCAAGTAGAGGAATTAAACCACTGAACAATTAGGTTATTTTAATTTTTTTTTTAAAACATCTCTAGAAGCAATTATGAACTTAACAATGTAAGTAAAAGTAGTATGAGACTGTGTTTTATGAAGGTTTAGTGATGTTCCAAAGCTGAAAATCTGCTGTTTTGGAGCAGTTTCTCAGAAGTGAATGTATTGCTTGGCATGCCAGGTTACAAGGCTCTAGAGGAAAACTTCAAGGGAAACTAATCTTGCAGTCACTTTCTGTTCTTTCAAGTAGCTGACCTTAGTTTTTACAGTGGTTGCAGCTATTAAACAAGTCTCTTTTTTTGTTTCGTTTTAATTGCAAAAATACTCTGTATGTTCTGAACCGTAAACAGAGCTGAAATTGCTGACTGCACAGATAGCTCTGTCACTGGAATTATCACAATAATATTTTGTAGTATTTGTGACAACAACTTTTTCAAGGAAAAATAAAATCCTCATCTCAGCCAGTTAACTACTGTTTATAGTGGAACATATATAAAAAACATATAAAGCTATACACATTGTATATTTTACACATATGTACAATATTTTTTTACATAGGATTTAGTATTAAAAGCCAGAATCCTTTTGCTTGTTTTGAACATCAATTAATTTCCAGCCTGAGAAATATTTCCTACCCCCATTTGCACGGTAGAGACATTCTGTCTTCTGCCTATTACTTGTGTTTGAGCAAATATTGATCTTAATGATGAAGGAAAGAGGAATGGTGTTTGGATTTTCTTTTCCTCCCACTGAAATTAAGTGAAAGAAAAAGTGATTCCAGTGTTAGTTGAGGAATTAGTTCACGTAAAGGGTCAGTAGCTGGGGTTAGTACTTAAAAGTATTCCTTCTCTGAAGAAAAATAAATACAATGTGCAGTTAGCATTAAGTAGTGCAATTTTGTACCTCAAATTATTTAGAAAGCTAAAACATTTTCCCAATGATTTTGTGACTCTGTAATGTAATGTCGGAAGTTCTGTGCTGTTTAGCTGAGTTTGAAAAATGACATTGTACACTTTTCTTCGTTACTCCCATTTTTGAGGAGAGGTTATACAAAGTGTCAAGCCGGTGCCTGCTATGGAGTCAGTATGAGTTGAAAGTTCCTCAAAGATGTGTTAGTGTGTAGGACCCAAACTTTTGTATCCAAAAAAAGAAAAAAGGCAATACAGAAGGGCTAAGGGTGGGGTGCCAGCTGTCTGTTAGGTAGTTTCTATAAATAAATGCTCTGCACTCTGGAGAATACTGGCCAAACACTGTGACATGTCTTTGTATCTGCCTTGCAGGGTATCAATGTGTTGTGACATTTACCTGGTTTCTAGAGGAATAAAATGTTTGACTTTCAAATCAAGCCCAGTTTTACAAAGTGATGGGTAGGTCTTTCCTGAGGCAGCCAAAGGAGTGTTTGGGGGCACTTCACAGCACCCTCACTGAGTGCTGCTGGGAGGCCCTGAGCAGCACAGAGGGACGTGGAGGTGAAGGTTACCCAAAACAAACTGCTCAAGCTTTGGACCAGTTCCTGCTGCTGCAGTAGCAGAGCTCACAGTCCGTGCTCCAGTGCCCAAGTGCCCACCCTCCGTGCTGTGCTCGGCACAAGGGTTACAAAGCAATCACAGAAACCCCAACATATAAATCTTGACAGTCAAACTACTTCTCACCAGGAAGTTATACTCCCTTGTACCTGTAATGCAAGACTAAATTTTGGTTTACAGGAGTTTGATTTTGATTGAAAACCCAGCTGCCCTTTAAGATGTATGAGAGTGCAAATTTGATTGAGAAACCAAACAATCTTCAGTCCAAAATCAATTTTGGGTTAAGTGTGATGGTGCATTTCTATATACATTCAGAATATTCTTTTTTATCAGTTTTATTCCATGTAGCAGTGGCCATCCCTGAACATATTCATAAAATTTATTAAAGAAACTAACTCACATAATGTAACACACTGTTTTTCACAGCAAATTTAGCATTATCCTGAATTTAGTTCTTTTTCTTTTGTTTGTTTAGTTACAGAGAAAGCTACCACAGGAGCTAGAGCTTCATGATTTCTATCAAAAGGTAAGAGCTACTTTGTTCAAAGATACCTGAATGATATTTGTCAGTTCAATATAAATCTAGTTGTATAAAAAAAGGTAACAATAATACATAAAAACAAAATTTAATGAAAAGAACTCACATTATGGGTGAATTTCATGAATCATGTAAAGGTGTGCATAAAAAATTGAATATGTACACTTTAGATCTCAGATCTGATAAATATTTCATTGGATTAAGAAATGCACTCTTGAAGCTTACCTGTATATAAAACATAAGAATGCATTATGGAGGTAAGGTACTCTGTCAATTAACACACTTGTGTATATGTCTGTCTGTCACTGAAAAAAAATCTTTGTAATTATTAGACTTAAGGTGCTGTATCTGTGAAATTTTAAAAATGGTGGCCTTTGAATGAATAGAATGAACTGCTGAGGTCAGTAGCTACTTGCATAAAATATGATTGAGGAGAAATATAACTATGGGATCTACTAACACAGGCACTTAAAATACAGCCTTGATGTTCTAAATTGTCATCAGCAGAGTACTCTTTGAAGGGGATTAAGGTTTGGTTCTGCTGTCACCGAAATCAGAGCTAAGATTATGAAAGCAGAGTTAGTCCAAGGCCTGATGCTTTTGGCCAGCTTGCCATCACTCCCCAAATAACATCAAGTTTTAGAGCTGCAAGTTTTAGGGAATTCCACTGTCATGAGAACGCCTTTTTGTATCAGCCTGATACTCAGATGGGAGGCTGAGACTTTGGAGTCACCAAAAGTGTGCCCAGAACTGGATTTAGTCCTCTTGAACATCTCAGTGTCTGCATCACGTCACCTGTTCAGCTTTCTCTCAGTGCAGCATTTCTGGGTGCTCCCTTGGGTGTTAGGGTGCTTTGCTCAGGGTTTTCTGTAAAGGTGCTCCTTCTGATAAAGTCTGAAACATTTATTTTTCTTCAGTCTCACATTTATAGTGCACAGACAAGTGTTTTGATGGGAATTATCAATACCATATTGAATGATTCTATGGCCTGGATTTGAAAAGCCTGGGTACCAATAATCAGTTTTGTTTCTTCAGATTTTATTGATAGTGCATTAGCAGATGGATATTTCTTTTCTGATATCTGATATGTGACTGTGTGAAAGTGCTAGCAATTCAATATAATAGCAGGGAAATGACTCTTTAATAAAGTAAAAGAAAATTTCACATCTGAATTCATTAAGCGATAAACTAATACTGAGTTATCAGCAAGCAGGGTGAATGCTAATACTTCTTTAGAAGGAGTGACAAATAATAAAGAATGGAAATGTGTTTCTGCCACTTCAGAAAGACAATGGTTTGGGTTATTTTAAAATGGGTCTTTCTGTTTGCATTTCTTTCATTACCTGATTATGCATTTGTATGATTCTATTCTTTTTGGTTCAAGCTACCTTTAGATGTTGAGGGGAGGAGGGACAAGCATTTTCAGTGTTGGAATCATCTTGACTAGCAATATGAGCAATGTATGATCCTTTCTGAAGAATAGGTATCAGTTTCTAATCTAATCTTGCTGCTGTACGTACATTTTTGAACAGCAGAGCTGCATATGAATGTGGTACTACTGCAAAGTTCTGCCTGTGTAATTAATATCAGAATTTGGTTCATGGGTTCTGCAAAGACTTTGTGGCCATGTTTTGCATGAAAAATGTGTATGTGGTGGTTGTGGTTATATTCTGATGTGGCTGAGATCAGCAACTGCTTACAGAATCAAAAAGCTGTAATTGCATTGTGAGCATTAAGATGTAATGCACACAGCTTCTTATGCATCCTCCATACCAGGGCAACCTTATCTTGCATATCTGTTACCAGTTCATAATGGAGCAGATGTGTTATTGCATGTTTCTGTGCTTGCTGAACAAGACTGTTTCCTTCCCTCCAGTTCCAAATAAAAATGCTTAAAAAAAAAAAAAAAGAAAAAAAAAAAGAAGAAAAAAAAAAAGAATCCAATTCTCTTACCCACACTGTAACATCCAATAATGTTGAGTGTTCGGAGGTTTGAAGATGAAAGAAACAGGCCGTAAGTTATGGAGTTGGAGGACAATATAAACAAAGTGACCTTTGGTATCATGCTTGCCATATTCTGATGAATAAATTGAGTTCATGTTTAACATTCAGATAATATTCCTGGCAGAGCAAAACATTGCCACATTAAATGTTCAGATCAGAAATGTTCAATGCAGACTAAATTAAGTTGGATCTTAGGACAGCAAACTTAAAATGAGTAACATGTGGCAATATTTGATTTAACAAAGAAATGTTTCTTTTTCCTTTTTTCCTTTTTTTCTTTTTTTTTTTTACTGTAAGTTTAAAAGTATAAAGATACACATGCCACAGTGCAGTGCCAGTAACGTTAACTGCTTTTGATCTCCCTCTTCAGATATTAACGTCTCCCCCTGAACACCCCCCTTGTTTGGCGTCTTAAGAGTTTTCATACCAATAAAGATGCAGAGAACAGCAGTCTTTGCTTCTGTTTCTTCAGCTTGTTTTCTTGGTGTTGCATGATCTATGCCCTGAAGAGGTCAATTTTAATCAGCCCCCAGGCACTGCTTAATATTTAGGGCCAAATTGTCAAAGAAGGCCTCCGCTGGATTTTGATTAGCGAGCATACGATCATTTCTTGCACTGTTGAGCCTCCCAAACACATGTATGTTTTTGCCTGCCAAAATCCAGTCCTAAACTCTTTGAAGTGAAGATGTGGTCGTCCATGCTACTGACATGTGCGTTCTTTGTTTGCATATTGGATAGTTGCACATCTGTCTCTATCCGCCATTGATTACTGTTGTACAGCTGCACCTGTATTTGATTGTGGGAATGAAAGAGTTGGAACTGGAATTTATTTTTGGAAATGCAGTGCCAGTTTTCTGTGAGATCAGTGTGATTCTCAGTCATTCCTGGTTTGCTGTTTTTGCAGTTTGATCTGCTGGGAAGTATTCTACTCTCTAGAAATCTTTGGGCTGCAGGTATTGAGAGTAAAATGTAATTATATTGCTAGCATTTTAATAAAAGGTTCCTGGGCTTCATGGGAGCATTGAGTCCATGGGGAAGATATATAAATCTAGTCATCCTTGAAAAAGACCATTAGTCATTCTGGCTTAAGCAGTGTTCAAGGGAGCAGGAACTTCATGCACTGGCCCCTTTAGATGGCTGTGATGATTTCTCAGAATTATAATTCCAGTAGGAATGCCAAGCATAAGTGTAGAATAATGCCTTTTGCAAGCCACAAATGTTGGTGCTAACAGAGAAATGTGTCCAAGATAGTAACGATTTACATTATTGCAGAGCAGAAATATCCAGTACTTTGATGCCACTTACTTATATACACACTTCACTGAGATGAGGGAAATGCCAAAACGTATCCCAGCTGTTACTTATGCATGTGGTTATATTCTGAAAGACTGAAAATATTTCAGTCAAGATCAGGACTCCATGTCTCTCTTATGGAAGAGAAATTGGTGCCTGCCTGAAGGATTATTTCAGTTAAATATATTGGTTAGAGTAAGAGTCAAAGGTGTCCAAACATGCCTTAAAATTGAAGAAGGGGGTTTTCTGCCTTACCCCGCCTCTATCAAACCTGCACCATTGTGACCAGCTCAGATATAGGCTGACTTATTTTATTATTTTTTTTTTTTTTTTTTGGTGGTTGGGAAATCAATCCACTAGTAATTCTCTATGCACAGGTTCCAGAAAACCCACCTAGGAAATACATTAGCATCCAGGACATCTCCGATGGAAAAAAAGACTATTTTTGGTGTGGGCTTTTCAGTGGAAGCAGCAGGGACTCCTTTCTTCACCGACCTTTCCCCTGCTTGCAGTGTGCACTGCGGGTTGCAGTCCTGCCCCACGTGCCAGGAGCAGCAGTTGGAACACAGCCTTTGGCTTCAGAGTGAGCGGAGAAAGGCCTGTGATGATTTAAAAAATGGGCAGGTTGGAAGGGAGCAATCAACTAATAAAAGTTCATAACCATGCAATTATGGCATAGTGACTCTGCAGGCTGAAATTCATTGGCCATTTAAAGCTCTCCAAGTCACATATCAACCTCTGAGAATTTCTGCATTTATTTTTAATTTATTTCACTCTTACCAAAGGTTCAGCTTTTGGCATGTCCAACTATGCAGCATAAAACTTCAAAGAGCACCCAGCCAGAAACTCCACTGAGCTGCCCAAGACTTCCTCTATTTGTGTTCATGTGTATGTGTTCAAATTCACTCCTAGTCTGTAGGACATGCATTTTAACTTTTTGAATTCATTCATCTGAAAAATAGTGAAAAAAATGTAAGAATCTGTAACGTAACTATCATGAGGAAAAGAAATGCACAGTCATGAACATAATAGCCACAAACTGATCTCACTGCCCCAGCTCATTCTGGACACTCTCAAGGACTGAAAATAATATGTAAAGAATTGTTAGTTTGAGGAAGTAGCATCCTCAGTCCTGTCACAGCCTAACACTAACTTCGTAAAGTTATTTTGAAAATTGTGTCTTATGGTTGGTAATAGAAAGGAATTTAGGAATGGAGAAAAAAAGAGCAAGAGCAGGAGAAGGCTTTCATCATGATTACTTTGCTTTTTTACCTTTCAGTCTTGTATGAGAGGCTTCAAAATGCTGCATTTTTAAAAACTTTCTCAGATATCTTGAATTATCTTTCAGGCTCACGGAAACCATTGAGATCTTGACAGGACAGTTTGTTCTAAAAACCAGAAAGTGAAACAGAAGAAGTTTTCAGAGTACCTTATTGACCTTTGTTTGGGATAATAATTTTTTTTGTCTGTTTTTAGTGCTACTTATCCTTTGCAACATCCTGCCCTGTGTCTGAGCAGTAGCAGGAGAATCAAAGGAAGCAGCTAATAGGTGCTGGCTTACGCAGCTTCATCTGGGCCCCATGCTGTTCAGACTGTGCCTGACTGATGGAATACCAGCAAGTGTGGGAGTACCTGTCATTTGGCTTTACTGTTACATTCGCATTTGTAGAAAGAGAATAGAAAGGCTGAAACATTTCTGTCGTGTTGTTGATGTTCAGTACCAAAACACAGCACAGCCACAACAAAACCATACTGGTAATGAATAATGCCTACTGTACAACAGAAGGAAATTGTGTTTATTTTATAGGCCTTAAAGTTATTCTGTCTACTTGGTATGAGACACCCCAAAATTCTCAGTAATTTCTTTTTATTGTCATTTGTGCTGGCTCTAAAGTTCTGGCTTTGGTACTAAAGCAAGCAGGCAGCATTCTTTCACTTGGGCCTTTGGGATATGTACTGTGGAAAACAGTTCTTCTGATACAGAAGGTAATGAAAAGTCTCCCAACACTGAAACAAAAATGTGTTACTAGAAACAGTGACAGCTTGTCAGAGTGAAAAACAGGGTAACTTTCAGAGATGTGAAAGAGCAAACGCCATGTGAATTGAAATATGTATGACTTGACTTAGTGCTGGAAATATACCTGGTGACGTTTTTTTTGTTTTGCTGCTTTGTTCAGCAGTGTAAAGCTGAGTCTGGATGGCCATAGGGATTTTATAAGAAATTTAAGCAAATGCTTGTATTGACTGAAAGATGACCATAGATTAGATTCTGCCACAAAGGCCTTTCCCAAAGCCAGAAGTTCTGACCCTGGAGAACAGTTTGAAATTTCACTAGAGCAGGATGGATTCCATCAACTCTGAATCTTCAGCAGAGAAATTTAAAATTATAGTTTTTAGGCTGGAGAAAGGCAGTTTTTAAGACACCATTTTTTAATGGGTAGCCTTGAAATTCACAGGGCAAGAATCTGCCTTTGTCCAGTGATCTACCTGTCTTTGAGCAAGACATGAAACTCTCAAGCCTTTCCAAGCCTCCTTCCAAAAGTCGTGATGATAAGAGGAAAACATGACTCCTCGTCAGATATTATCTTGAACATCTCAGTTGCCCTCTGGCAGGTTTTCTGATATGAAAACCCTTACATGCAGTCACTGTGGGAATAAGGATTAACTCTTAGAATTTGCCAGCGTGGGCTCAGTACCTTGCGAGCTTGGTGTAGTCACAGGAAAGGAAGATGCTCCCAGGTATGTTTTCAAAACCATGCTGGGTCATAAGCTCTTCTCCCACCCTTTGTCTGTTCATCTCCAGGAAAGCTCATAAGGGCCCCCAAAGCCAGATCCCTGATTATATCTGTTCTTAATGAACAATAAAATGTCAGTGCCTGGTGTCCTTGCTGGCTGGTCTGGCATCCTTCACCACTTCTTCCTCTGCAATTGTGCATCCTTGAGGAGAGAGAATGAGACTGCTGCCAGGAATAGAAAACTCCACAAACTTGTTCACTGGCTGCTAAGCTTTGTAAAATCATGTTATGATTTCATATGTTAAATAGGAAACTTTAATATTAGGATGGTCAGTTGGTGGCTTAATGATTATTTTAGAAAGATATGTTCAAACAGAACAATGAACTTCATTGTAAATATCAAAGAGTTTCAGCTGTTATAACAATTTCTCAGGCTTTCAGAGGTGCTTTTTCAGCAATAGTAACATTAAATACAAATCTATGGATGGGACAGATTTTTTCTTTCTCTGAAACTTCCCATCAGTCTTCTCCTGATTTGCTCTGATCATCCTTTTGCAGAACAAGGTCAAAAACAACCGAAAGGGGTGCATTTATTGTCTCTTATCACATAGTCCAGAACAAATATGGATGTGAAGGCCTTGCCCTCTTACACCTTCCTCTGTCTAGAGCCTGTCTTTGGTTGATGATGGGTCTGATTTTACCTTTCCTTTGCATTTTCTGTTGAGAGGAGCCATCCCCATGCTGAACCCATTAAAATGGATGGAGGTTGACGTTGCAGCTTTCCTAGATGCTGGTTTTGGGAAGGGTGTTTTTCCATTATCCACCAAGTCCTGCAGTAGTTGGTATTCTCAGATCAGCACTGAAGTTCTGTAACAGGTGACCTGCTGAGACCAAAGCCATTGTAGTAAAGCTGTCAAAATGTACAGCAAATTTAGACTCTCTACAAGCAGAATTTGAGACCTGTCATCACACCAAAACCTTTGGTTCTTTAAGTCACATTCTATAATGTATAGTTCAGTGAACAACATATTAATGTTCTGTTTTCTAAATGTTGTTTTGACATTTAAATGTTCAAAACCATCTTGAGTTAATTAAATGTAGAAGCTTCTAAGTGAATGGATTGTGCTGACAACTCATCATCTAATTACCCATAATTAGGAGTAAAACAACATTAGCTAATAGAAATAATAAATAATTGTGATAGGGAAGAATATTCAAATATGCTGTCCAGCAGCATGGCAATTTTTCTCCCAAGCAGAATTCATACATGAAAGCACTGAATATAGTTGTGTTTAATCACACACTCTACAGGCATAGGCATTATTCACTGAATGGTTTAGGTTAATAAGTGCTGGTCTGAAAATAGAAGATACTAAATGGTGTTTTAGGCTGATGAATTCCAGAAGCTGGGGCATGCTTGTTAGAATAAAATAATAAAGACAAAATAGATCACCAAGGGGTTTGAAGAGACAGAAAGATATTTTTGCATCACCTACTAATCTTGTCAACAACATTAAAAGAGGAGGAAAAAAATCAAAGTAACTAAGAAGTCAGTTTGGTTTGGTTTTTATCAATGTTCTTTTCCAGTTGATAGCTGGCAGATTTTAAACTTGGAGATAGAAAGTGTGGGCAAGTTCAGATTGTTCCCTTACCTTCAGGACAGTTGAGGAGACACTGTTTCAGTCATTTTGCCTGAATATTTAACACCAGGAGCTGTTTTATTTACTTACGGAATTGTTAAATGAAAAACATCTGTTTCTTGATGACCTAGAAAATATTGCAGTTGAAACCCAGTTTTCTTTTTGTGTTTAAAGCTAGGAAAACCCTTGGATTTCTGTACTTTCTTGAGATCTGTAGTTAGCCAAGTGTTTGTCTCACCTCAGGCTAATGAGGTATAGACTCTTTGCAGGAATGAGTTCTTCACCACAGGCACCACTAGTTGCTGCCAATTTTTTTATTTGCAGTATTCAATCTGTTTCTAACAACTGAATTATTTTCCATACCTTAGGTGAGGTGGAACCAATCCTTCTGAGTTTATTATTGCTACATATGTAATTTTTTTCATATATATATTACTTAGTGTTCTTTGGAATAATAAAATGGAAACAAGTAAAGGGTTATCAAGCAGGTACATTCAGTTATATATCTATTTTTTTTAATGTGTGCTTAATGGGCATGCATTTACCATAATACTTACACAAAGAATACTTACAAATGAAAAAGAGCTACTTTATTTATGGCCAAGGCCCAGTTTGGAATATATGTGGAAAACCTGTGAGATTTGTTCAGGAAGATGTACAGACAGAAGTGGCAGCTGCATTGGCATGAACACAAGGAAATGGGAATGTAAAGGTGTGTTTGAGAGGTGCATGTCTTACAGGCCTCCTGAGAAACAGACACAAATGATCCAGAGAGAAACAACTGGTAAAGAAAAAGAAGAAATAGAAATTTAATCCTTTTTATTTTAAAAACTGATTTTAACAAGGAATCTAAATTCATGGTCACCTTTGTTATATTTCCATAATTATTCCAATATTTTTCTTTTTAGAAAAAGGAGAGAATTATTGTCATAAAGTGTTCCAGTTGTAAGATTTGAAGACACCCTTTCATAATTATGCTTCTATTGCCTTTACAACTTCTTATTTTCCAAGATCAATTTTTACTTCAAAAAGTGATCCATAGATACTAACATGAATATTTATATTTAGAGAATGAAGCAGAAGCATTTGTAAATCCTTACCCTCTTAATTAATGCCAGTCTTCAAGCTTGTGTTTCCCAGTGATTGATAATAAAAAGGTTTCAGTGTGGCATGGTATCCTTTGCAGCATGAATCATACAAGACCATAAAATTGTTAGCTACATCATTATGGCTGAGTGTATTGTACTAAATGAGCACATACCAGAAAATGAAATGAATGTTCTATGTGTTCTCTCAGCTAGATTCAGGTAGTGTGCAAAACGTACCTCTCTGAACAAATCATATCCCTAAATGTGTTTTTTAAAGTTTGCATAATTAATTTGAGTTCACTTTTTACTGATAGAATACAATGAATTTAATTCCATATGTTTTTATTTTATGTGCTAACTGGTTGAGAACTTGATTTGGCAGTCACGTTAATAGGGATGTTCCTGATCTCTTGATTTCAGTAGTGTTGTTTATACATATAAGGGTCTATGTGGGGGAATTTTTTGTTTTGGGTTTTTGGGGATTTTTGGTGGGGGTTTTTGTAGCAGGGGAAGGGAGGAGCAGCTGGACCCAGAAGCCTCTGGTGATGAAAGCTGCAGTAATATCTTATGGCACTGGTTATTTCATGGTTTCATGCTCACATATTTCTTTAGTGACTAGATCTCTTGGTCAGATGTCTTGCATGGTGCTTTATTGTTTTTTCTCTCTGAATGATGAGACCCTATTGCAGCATGGGAGGTGTAGTCCAGGTAGAAAATTTAATTTACAACGTAAGAACACACAGAGTACAGGTAATCCATCACAACATTTTCCATTAAATATATCAGTGCCACAGCACCATAGACACTCTCAATACCTTCTGGAGCACTTTCCTTGGAGTCTGATTTTACATTTGGGATTTGTACAACACAAGCAGGAATACTCTTAGTGAGAAAAGTGAAAAATCAGACAACTACCAAGAATCCTTTTACCTGCTATTAGTGGCTGTCAGGTAAAATTCACAGTGCACACATATTTGTTTTACAAATGTATTTTACAAAGGCACAGCTTTGCTGATCTCACATGGCTCTTGCATTACATGCCTGTTTCACCACCTCTGTATTTTCTTCACTTTAATATTCATATAGGATCCTTGACCCCAAGAAGCTGAGAATCGGGACTCACGACCTTTTGTCATAAGATGAAAATTTTTCTCTTTATACTAGAACTGATGAAGACCTTTTAAAGGGTTTTTCTAGTCCTTGCAGCGTCAGAGAGAGAGATCAAGGTCAGCAGATTCGAGACTTCTTGGCTTAGTCTGCTGTGTTGTCAGTTCTGTAGAGCCAGTCTCTCAAAGCTTCCAGGCTGAGAAACTTTAAATCTTTGCAGTCCTGAGGGATTGACAGGTCTTGAGGCACTAGACCTGAATCCTAGAGATAGAATGAGATGCATCCACCTAAATAATATTACTCACTATGAAACCAATAATCTTCCCTTGGAATCAATTTCATGCTGTGTATGCTAAGTTAAAAATATTTTTGGTATAAAACTTCAGTATCATCCTCTATCAGCTGTCAGTCCCCTTTTTATTTTGAGCCAAAACACACCATGATGGGCAATATTCTATTTTATTAAAGTTAAAAAAAGTAAAAATCCTCCATCCTTTCTGCAGAGTTATGATGTATTTTAGGGGGAACAAATAAAAAAAAAAATTCACAGAAATCTGCACATACAGAAAAGGGGAAACTCTGTCTCAAGTAAAGTCAAAAAAACCAGTTTACCTGATCTACTGCATTTGGCCCATAGTCAAAATGGGTGCTCTGTCAAATATTGCTAAAAATAGTCCCTCTGAGCATATGGAAACAGGTGTTACAAAAAATCCCTCAAATCACTCGCTTGACCTGTTAATTAAGTTTCACTGTTTACCTATGGGAAATTCTGGGGTTTACTCAGTACTGAGAGTACCCACAGGTTTGGATTCCTCCCCTTCTAAATTACCATGACTTAAACCCTCCTTAATCTTGAAAGGATTGATGAAGAATGAATTGGTGAATTATATTGGAGATTTTATTTTTCACAGTGTAATCCCATCTGCTATAGCAGAATCCTCTGGATAGAAAATGTTAACTTTCTGTTACTGTAAACGGTTTTTAATAACATTTTATGTATCATTGTTCCTACTTTTCATTTAGTAGCCAGCAATTTATAATTAGTGCATTAGCAAGAACTGTAGAATATTAATTCCCTTGCATTTGTCTTGTATTTGCAAGGAGCAGATTAGTACAGAAAGACTGCTTGTCCCTTTAAAAAAGAGAGAGAATTTAATTACCATATCATTTTCTTTCTTCTCTGAGTTTTGTTTTGCCAAACAGAGAAGCAGAGGAGACAGCGAGCTGTTGGGGTTTTGTGAGGGAAGGCAATCTGCAGATTAATACAGGTTTTATGAATTGCAGCAGAAACAGAGGTGCAGCTAGGCTGGTACAGGCCTGCTGTAAACAGAGGTAGGAGGTTGTTGTGAGTATTTTTGCCTGAGCCACCTAATTAATTCTTAACAAGCCTGCCGAATTGTTTGTTGAATTAAAACAAAGAAATTCCCAAAGGACAGGTCTACTAGAAAAACTGTCAGGAAGAAGCACAAACTTTGGATGCACAAGGTCGCCTAAAGAGAGATTTATGTACTGAAGAACTTTTCTATTTTTCCAACTATATTAGTCCAAAATAATATTTCACATATGTCCTTATGCTTTGCTTTGTTTGGCCTTGAACCACTGCAGATGAGGTAGCAGTAGTGATGAAAAACTCTAAGTATTCATTATTCATAATTTCAGGGAAGCATTTCAGAGTGGAGGAATTCCCCCTGCAGGATCCTGGTGAGAGTGGAGTGCCACAGCTATTGTGGGTGCTGTGGTAGCAGGGTGGGAATCTCAACAGCTTGGGGAGAAACTGCTGGGCATTGGACCACTTTCTGGTTGTCCCTGGCAGCAAAAGGGAAACCTTTTTTCTAGTGGGGAGAGAGAGGTATAAAAAAAGAGGAGATATTAAACCAGGCTCCAGGGGGGAAAAAAATAAGAAAAATCATAAATCTTTTCACCAGAAGCACTATAAAGAATTGCCAGCAAGGTTTTGGGAGCGCTGTGTAGGCAGCCATGATATTAGCTGATTTTGCTTCTGGGCTGGAGGGGAGGAAAATGAGAAGATTTTCCCAGGGCAGCTGACAGGGAGATGCTGAGCTGGTTCCTCTGCAGAGTTGTTCAGCCTCTCTCAGTTTTACACCTGAAATGGACAGCAGATTTTCATCTTCACCATGCCGAAAATGAGAATGGGGGAAATGGATGAAGTTAGTGTCAGCCCCTCGTGTGTCTAACATCCAAGCAAAGCAATCAGGTCATGCAGCCCTGTGTAAGAATTGCCATACCTGATCAGACAGGAGATTTGTCTCCCCAGTATCTGTCTCTGAGTGGTCTGTCACGAATGTTATGGGGGGCAAGGATAAGAACGGAGCAATCCTACACCAATGTCTCCTTAGGATGCTCATTCTCATAGGTGAGTTTGTTTCATGAGTTTCTTAAGCAATTCTCAGTTGAATATCCCTGGATGCACCTTTTTCTTTTTCCTAAGCATTCATCCTTTTACAGTTTAAGCAGTGGGCACCATTAGCATCCATACCACTCCATCCTGGCACAGGCAGGTGTTACTTAACCAGGCTTTGCATGAAGGGTATTTACACCTCTCACCTGGAAGGGGCTGCACACCTGCAAATTTTTTTGAGGGCTGAACCTGGCTCAAGGGCTAGGAGGAACCACAGATGCTCAGTCCCTATTGTGTCTGGCCTCTGCTTCTTCATTTTTTCCCACTGACAAGCACACTCCCCAGAAGAAAAGTGATAGTTGCCTGTTACAGAAGTAAAACTATAACCTTACTGGGGAGAAAGTAGAAGTTTTACTGTAGAAAATGTAGAGGTCTAAGAAAGGGGTGATTTTCCTCATAAAAGATGCTTCTGTTTCAGACTGACTCTTCTTCAGCTACTTATAAGCTCATTCGTCACAAGCCCTTTGGAAATCAGAGGGGAAACTCCAGGTCCCTCAAAAGGACTGTGTAGGCTCTTCTCAAGAGAGTGTAAATTTTAGCATAGTACCCACTGCAGCTGTTATTGTTATACCACTGCATGATACAGGAATTCAGTGGACAGGTGAACAATTGCTAATTTTCTTTTAGCAATGAAATATCACAATCTTGGCCTGTGGATAACACACAAATTAAATTAACTTAGAATCTGGCCAATTTAAAGGTACTTCCTTTTTCCTTACTATGTTTCTTGAATGTATTTTCTTTTACCTTGCACAGGTTTAACGCTTAAAGAGTAGGGAGACTTTCTTCTGGCAGTCATGCAGAGGTGCCTTTCATGAAGGGATTGATTCACCTTCTACTGGGGACAGTCTCAGAGAGGCAAACTGAATTAGGAAGAGGAGAGATTCTAGTTTACAGACGATAGGACTGAGATTTGGAAATTAAGGAATTTATTCCCTTGCTAATACATGAACAGAATTCCCATCCACAGCAATGGAAAGTGTGTGCATTAAAAAAGAAAATTAGAGTGTTAAACCAGGCTATAGCAATGTTGTTTTCCTCGTATTTGCATAGGATTCAGAGTATTCCACAGGCAGCTGTTCCAGCCTCAGAGTATGTTTAGTAGGGTGCTTTTTTATCATGTGAAACTACTGCAATTTACTCCTCCTTTGTGTTTCCTTCTTTCTTTTTTTTTTTTTATTTTAAAGAAGATGTGCCACACCATTATCAATCTTGCAATCCACAGTATGACCTCACTGAACAAAAGTGTTAATCTTGCAGGGAGCCCCAGGACCGGTGCCCTGGCATCAGCTTATCACCCTCGTGGATCTGTGGCCAAGCAGGGGCTCTCTCCTCTGCTGTAGGCTGGGGACCAAGAGCTGCCCATCTGAAATGTGCTCCTAACACCAAGTCTCATTGTATTTGGTGATGTTCCTTGAGACTGGATCTTGGAGTGAAGTGAATGTGACAATTGCAATTTATTTTTCTCTTTTTGAAAGAAAGGCAGGAGGAGAGGAGTGAAATTAAATGGCAGTTTCTAACTATGCTGACTTCAGTGAAGGTTCAGCATAGGAGGGCAAAAAGATATTCCCCTTAAGATAACTCCTCTAATTTAAGCGTTCAGATTTTTTCTCAGTAGTAATATAAAAGCAGAAAGTTTTCTACTTTTTTTTTTCTTCCCTCTGGGCAGTGAGGGGTTCTAATTACACTAAAACCTCGTAGTATTGACTTTATAACAGCTTCCCCCTGCCTACATGGCTTCTGTATATAGAAGGCTGAAACATCTCAAATCATTACAATGGGAATAAGCTGTTCTTTGAAGGAGCACTGAGGATTTTCCAACTTTGACCAGCATGGAAGTTTTATGAGAATGACTGTATTTTGTTCAAGTTAATTTCTGCTGCTCTTTTCTGTGTTGCCAGCCAACTGAATACTGTTACAGTACTTTCTGAACAGGAACACTCTGTGCCAAAGGTTTTAAAGTGTTTTATTTTAATGTCACAGATGATTAAATGCTTTAGTGTGACTGACAAGCTTTAGTAAATTCGTACAAATTAGATATACTAGCTCTTAGTAAAATAGATTTTCTAAACCTGTTTTGTGTGAGAGGAGAAGTAGCAACTAATGATAGTAAAATACATTAAGATGCTGGCAAATTAAAACAGCCACTTGCAGCTTAGTGGTAGTGATATGACAGCTCCCTGTAAGGGTGAGGTTGGAGACAACCAATACAACAGAAACACCCACAGGGATTGCTGTAATATCATTTTTATTGTTGAGCAAGCTGGGCTGATATTTCCTCAGGATTACAATAACCTCCAACGTCCTAGTAGGAGTAAGGCCACTGCTCTGCTCTCCTCTTGTCACTTTTGAGGTTGCTGCTACTGCTAAAGACACCAGCTGTCAGCACACCTAGTGTGCAGGCTGGTGTAAAAACTGTGAGTGGGCCATAGTAAAACATCTCTTAATGCTTTTTGCTGTACTAACTCAGGTGAACATGTAAGTACCCACTGAAAATCCAAGAAGGAAAGGTCTGTTAGAGATCCAAATGAAACTTTTCTGGTATGATTCTTTGGGAGAGGGGAGAATGGAGGAAAAAAATCCCCAAAAATCCCCACACTACTGACAGAAGCTGTACACATTCTTAGATACTATGGTAGAAGGTGTTTTACAGCCAATGAAGCTGCATTCATGTGCTCTGCCTGGTAACACAGGAAATAAAAATGGGCTTCAGGTTTTCCAGGCTCCTACCTGAGCTTTTTCAGAAGGGATTTCTGAAATTCACCAGCTTTCAAGGGAAGCCAGCATAAACGAAGCCCAAACATAAAACAATGTGATTTTCTACAGGAAAAGAGATGGTACAGGGGACCTGCTGCTGTCATCCTGAGTTCATTCCATGTGATTGTAGTTGAACATATGTGTTTAGAATGCTCTTGGTGCTAGGGCACACAGAGCCATTCCCTGGATCCTTCGGGGCTGCAAAGGCAGCCGTGCCTGGTGTCTCATTCTGGTGCTGGGTCATGCTGTTCGAAAGGGAATGTGTATCTCAACAGCCTCCGCGTTTTTTGACAAAATGCCGTGGCTGCTGTATTTGGCAAGGAGCTGAATCTTGCAGTTGGGTACCACATAACCTCGTGGAAGGTTAGGGGAGATAGACCAAAGAGATACCTGAGTTTAACAGATTTTCCTTTTCTTCAAGGAAGGTATTGTATTAATCATATACTGTTTTTTGTACCTCTGTTTCCCATCCTTTTCACATGAAAGGTGAAACAGAAGCTCCTTGCAGAGAACACATTTTATTGAGTGTTTGTGCTCTGTCCAGTCTGAACAGCACTGTCACCTGTAGCCACAATAGCTATACCAGTAATAACATATGGGAGATAGCTTTCCAGCTTGAGCATTAATAATAATGACATCATTTTGTGTTTTTACATCATTATGGTGTCATTTATATTTTCTTTTAAAGATAAGTATTTTTCTTATAAAGAACACATTTTAAAGGAGTTTTGTAAAGTTAACAGAGTCTCTGAATGTTCCTTCAGGGTGAAAGGTAACAGAGTGCATTTTATTGTTAAATTATGGTGTAATAAGAAGAGCAAAAGATTCTTAAGAAAAAAAGTGTTATTAACAGCATTGCCTTTTTGATCTATGGATATATAAGTGTCCTCTAGTGGAGGCAGTACCCTCCTCTTCTTGTCTTATAAACCTTTGTTCTCTTCTGATGCATATTAAGCACCAGATGAAAAATTCTGTTTGTCTGTGGTCCAACAATGAAATACCTTGTAGGAAACGAAAAGGTCAAGCTTTCCCTGTCAGTGATTTATTATAAACAGTGCCGCCTCCTTTTATTTCCTGATACTTTGCATTTGGATTAGTGATGATACATCACCAGCTGCTAGATAAAATATGAAGTTGAGAAACTATGGTCAAACATTTCTGGTGAGGAATGACCCTGTAATCAGCTCCCAGCACACACAGGTCTTGCTTGATTTATCAGCCCAAACCTGGGATTCTAGAGAGGGATGAATTAGTTTAAAGATATCTAAGGGATAATAGCTAAAGCCAAAAGTGCTGTAGGAAAACCGTTTGTCACTGGCCTGCCCTGCCCTCCTTAATTGCAGAAAAATTGAGACTGGATGCGTTAGGCACCTGATATAAATCATTGGTCAAGTAACCAGCCATGTATCAAGTGGGGGACTTGCAGGCCTTTTTCTTTTGCTCCCTGCAGGCAGGACACTTGTGGTTTAGACACCGAGAGGATGTTGGTTCAGTGAGGTTTAATGCACATTTGTCTGTGTACTAAATTCACCTTGGCTTTCTATGTGGCTTCATTCATTTTGTTGTTCATTCCATTTTCCAATGTTCTATTTTAAATGTGTTCTCTAGCTTTGCATTTGGGGACCATTTGTCCTAGTTTTTTTAGCTGAAAGTGTGACAAAAAGGAATGTGCAATTGCCCAACACATGTTGTAAATAATCCCTTATTGCAGAACATACTTGAAAGTTTAGTGCTCATGGAAGCTGTATTAAAAAATGAATTAAATCTCTGTACTCCACATTCATATTCCTCTCATTTTCCAATTCCCGTTTAACTGCATTTACCTTCCCAATTAATATATGTTCTTAACTTTACCAACTTTGCACACAATATATGTAGAGCTTAATGATATTTGATTTCTAACATCATGTCAGTGGTCTATGAAGTTGAGCACATCCATGTACACAAATTCACACGACTGTGGAATGCTCTGCTGTGAGCATCTTGCCTTCCAGTGCACATCAGAGAACAACTAGAAATTAATCTAGTCCATGTAATCTCTTCATTTGAAACAAAGCTGTGGGAGAATAATAACATATTTTTCTCTCCCTTTTAATATAAGTGTAGTTATGAAATTTTTCAGAGCTATGGTCCAAAGCATGGATAATGGTATATCCCCTATGCCAATATGTATTCTTGTTCCATGTAGCTGTGCTTGTGCCTCCTTTTTTCTTCTATATAATGTAACTTTGCTAAAAATTAATTTTGCAGGCTAAGTCAAAATCCAGTAGATTGCTTCTCTGTTTTCTTATTTGTCACTTGGATAACATAGTAGTGAGCATGGTGCAAAATGCATTGTAGTTCTGAAAATGAATCGATGTACTTTGAATTTCCCTCAAACGAGCAGGTGGGAGAGCACACATAAGTGGAAAAGAGTGTGAGATGGGATTGGACCTCTGGAGGTCACAGCCCCTTCTTCTGGGCTCAGTCAACACTTAACATTTACTTTATATGCCCTTGGTTAGAAACTCTAAAAATATTAAGGGCATCAGGAGGTTAATTTCTACCTTCTTCTAATGAGACTTAGGTACTTAACTGCCTTAGATTGCTGTTGTTTTTTCTGGTTTTAAATTTCATCCTTGCACTGAAAAATTGGATGTTCTTAAGGACACTGTGATTATGGATCAAAATGTCTTTAGAATTGGGCTTTAGTGAATAAAACATTAAAATATTACTTGCTCAATATAAGTGCAATTTTTCAAGGCTAAGTTATATTAACAGAATTTATTATTAAATTGTGTTGTAATTCTTTTAAGCTAATGCATGAAAATGACCTCAAAATCAGATCAAATCTAGTTAGGAAGGTGATTATCTAAGTCCCTAAATGTCTTTCATCTAGGAGCTCCAAAAAAAAGAGCAAGATTTTATTCAATCTAGAGAGCACAAGCACCATAATTTTAACCACAAAGAAAGTTTCAGAAAAAAGAGAGGAAAAACCAACAACAAATATTTGTCATGTTAAGCGAATTTCACCCACCATTATTAGCATATGTTTTATGATGTATTGAGCACTTACTTCCCTGCATGAAGGTGAAGCACTACTGCAAATTGCTACACCGGGAGGAGACTCTCTTAAGATTGAATCATAGGGGCACTGTGAAATTTTTGGTTGAAAATGCTTGTCAGCATGCTGTAAGGGATAATGGAATTTGATTTCACAAAGCATATTTCATACTCAAGGTGTCCCAAACCACTCTCCAGATGAATGAGTTAAATGCTGGAGAAGCAGTGACTGTGTAGGTAAATGTGGCGCCTATTATGTACTTGGCGATAGCTTACACACAGCTGTGGACAATGGAAACAGGTTTTCCCTTTTATTATTGAGGGTCACCTAGGTTAGCCTCTGTTCTTTTAGAAAAGCACTCTGGGATTTCTAATTTCCACCTGGATGATCACCAGAGACAGACAGAAAGGGCCACAGTTTAATGCTTCACCGAGAGGATGGATGAATGATTGTTGGATGATTAATGGCTGCTCCGTGCTGAACGATGACAGCCTGTTATAATGGAGATAGCTAATGTGTAATTTTGTGCATGCTGCAGTTTCACAGCCTCAGCATTCCCACAGAGCGGGCATCGCGTGGGGAAAAGACGCAGCAGTGATGACACAGTTTGGGGTTAGTTTGCCCCTTCTCACCAGACAGCAGTGCACTGGTAAAGCCGCTGCTCTCTGCTCGTGCAGTGCTGCTGGAGAGGAGTGTCAGAGCCTGCACAGGCAGTGGCTTAAAAGTAAGCACAGCACCCACGAGAAATGTTTCAGAGGAATCAAAGGTATCTTTTATCACATATCCAAATTTTTGCTCTCTGGCCATGTGACTTAGAGTCCAATTTATCAAAGCCAGGCCTGAGGTTTGCTGATGGACTGATGCAGTGGCTCTGCAGGCTGGGAGCTGTAGAGCTGTGCAGGGAGTGCAGCCAGCCAGTCATCAGCCTCAGTGGGGCTGGCATTCTGTCACCCTCCTGCATCCTTGAACAAGGCCCTGAGATGTTGATCATTAGATAATTGTTACTATTACTGGTTGATTTATTACTACAAAATTGTTATTATGAATAAAAACCCTAAACAATAACTAGACTTCACAAATTGGTTGCATGATTTGAATAGATTCCTTTTTGGTTTTTGTGCTTAAAAACCTTCTTTCCATTTGGTTGATCCAGAATGTGCTCATAGTGAGGTTTTACTATGCACTGGTTTGCAAAAAGATAATCTCATTTGTACTAAAAAATGCTTTTTTAAGAACCAAAATCATAATTTCAAATATGTGCACGTTACTTCAAGAAGTCTGCACTCTGGGAGTGAGGGCAGAGAAATAATTTCTGGTGGCTTTGTGACTGTGCCATTTTCACAATCATTAACACCAGACCTGGGCACTGTTGCATCACCCAGCAGGTCTAATTTGCTCTGGGTTTGGCATGATCACGTTTCTGGTGAATTAGTCAAAGCACATTACACAGGCCTTGTCCCAGCTCTGTGCTTTTATGGTGACTGTAGAAGACACGCTGTACTTTGTCTGGCGTAAACTCTGAGTGGTACAGACAGATGATACCTGATCCAGTATGTGCTTTGCTAGTACAAAATTATCCCATCAAAAATTTTGAATCAAATTGGAACTGGCAGAGTGAGGTTATACCAGACCAACACCTCATATCATGTGGCTGTAGCAGTTTTCAGCTGGTACTAGAAGACTTAGAGGCTGCTGTCTTGTGTTGATTAGTCACAGTTTTCTCCATTTTGAAACATTTCAACTAGAAATCCTTTTTGGGAACCTAATATTTATTAAAGAATAAGTTGCTTTTATATGTATTTTTTTTTTTGTGGAAACATTGTTTTCCTTAATTTACTGCCTATTTTAAACACAATTTCAAAGTTGCTGAAAAACATAGGAGGTGGTGTTTTTTCTCCATAAGAACCCAAGATGTTAAAATATTAAAAAAAATTTGGTCAGCAACTATTCTGTGGAAAAAATACTTAGTTTTTCCTGTGAAATTCACTTTCTAAAGTACCTAAATTCCCTACAGCTTTAATGCATTTCTTTAATGAAAGAAACTTGCAGCTGCTTACAGATATTCTATGAGCAAAACATATATACAAATATGATAATTTTGTTATTTGTTACCCTGAGTAAAAGTTCATTACCATTCATGCAAATATGAAATAGAGAAACCTGAAGGCCAGATTATCAAGAGATGTACAGAAGATGTAAAAATATAACTGTGTTGCTGTAAAATGCTTACAGTTGGTTAATTATTGGAAAGTTTTGTTGAAGATAGCATCAAAAAGTTATCTGTACCTACATCTATTTATAACCTGCCAGGCTCAGAAAATCCATTTGTGTGTCTTATCTAAGGGCCTTTTCGATGATAGAAGATTCATGTGGATTTTATTTGATTTTTAATTTAAAATCATGGATTGTTCAGCTGTATTGATTATTGCTATTTTCAGATGTTAATATTAGAGCACAGCAGAATTGATCCTGCAGTCTTAGTTCATTGAAAGTTTAGTGACTTTTGGGAAGTGGAAATAAAGGAGAACTTGTCTTATAACGCTTGATCCTATTGTCATGTATATGCAGAGCCACGGATAATTAAAATACTGGAGCAGTGTTATGAGGCAGCAAATGGGCAAAATTTAAGTTGCTTCATGTGGGAGTTTTTAACTTTCTGTGAAGAAGTGAAGCTTTCATCATCTGTTAAACGACTGGATCTCACTATTGATGGATTGCATGATTTATTATTGTGTTTTGGTATTTTGCAGTGGTTTACATAACCAATAAGGACTAAAATAGAGAGGGTTTTTTCAAATTGTGCTGTTAACTTGAACAAAATATATTAATGATTCAAGAGAATATTCTGACTTTTTCTACTTTTGTATCTTCTTGGTATTTTTATTGACTACATCGGACGTATATATTTTCATTTAATTAAAATAATTGTGAAGTGCTTTATATACTTAATGATGTAATTTCAGATCACTACCCTGTAATGAAGTCTCTCAGGTTGTCTGTTGAGAAAAATGGAAGTTTGGGACAAGAAACATAGACTACTGCAGGCACTGAGACTGCAGCAATAATGTAGGTCAGTAGAATGGAAATTTGCAATCTGCCTGAAGCTCCAGGGTTAATATCCCAAATGTTCCTAGAACACTGGAAAGCGTATCAGATCTTTAATATAGCAGCATACTGCCACCTAACATCACACAAAGCATCAATTCAGTTCATCTTCACCACACACCCAGTCAGGAATTTTTCCCAATATTTTAGACTGTCCACCCAAACTATTCAAATACATTTTGTGGAGATCACTGGTCAGAGCTGCTTTTACAGGGGCTAGAACCAAGCAAACCCTTTGGATAGATGCAATCCTTCTGGGAGCAAACAAGCTCTGAAGGTGATTAAATTGTCCGAAAATGAGTCCTAGATCATCTTACTGCAAAGACCTTCTTCCCTCCCTTGCCACAAAGACCCAAGTGCCTGGCAAGGACAGGCATTCCATCTGGGATGCAGCAGTTCCTGCCTCCCTGTTGTTACACACAGCAGACTTACTGGTGCATTAATTTCTTACAACATTTCTGTCCGAACGATGTTTGCTGGTTTAAGTAATTCAGAAAACAGATCTTTGGTGAGAAACCTCATCCCGATGGAAAAGTAATAGGGCTTATTTGTGGGAGCAGCTTACCCAGCTGAGTATGGGGGAAGAGGAGAGCTGCTGTCAGAGGTATAACCTGAGGAAGCCTTAAGGGACATGAAAAGGGATGAGTGGAAGAATTCATGTTCTTTCGCCTTCCATGACTCTTGTGGTTCCTGGCACTGTAGCTAAGTAAGGAGAAGGTTTGGGTCCAAGTGGACATGACACAGAAAGGCCCTGAGGAAATATGCTCAGAAAGTGAGGGCTATGCAGGTACCAACACCTCTTCCTTCACCTGTTTAGAGGTTGTTTGACAATCTCCCATCTGTTTATTGACATGTCTTGACCCTGCATACTTGTAGGATCTGCCAGGATCACAGAACTAATGCGACAGGCTGCAATACATTTCAGATAGAAATAGATTCACATTTCTACTTCAGTGCTCAGGTCAATGGAGTCACTTCAGAATTACATTTATGTTGCTGAGAGAATTTGACCAATCGCCTACTCTGTCCAACACATCAAATTAAAAAATAATTTAGGTAGCAGTTGTGAATACCCATTTCCTGCCAGTAACCTTAGAGCACCCCATTGCCTGGAGATATTCCTGACCCCACTTTGTGAGTTTCACCTTGTAGTGGAACTAGCACTAAGTCTTTCCAGGGCTTCATTGTTAGCTCTGGACATAGCAGTTTGCTGATGGCTGAGTTAGTCATATGCATGATGGAGAGAATCAAAATAAGCCCTCTGAGATGTGTGTTGTTTATAAAAAGCAAGTTTGCATTAATAGAAGATTCTCAAGCTCTTGGATTTTTGTTTGCTTTTCTAAAAGTGGATTTTAAATATGGTCTTTAAAACGTATAAGGAAGTTGAAGATAGCAGTTAATTGAGTTAAGAGATCAGCGTCCTGTGATTAGCAGTCAAAATCATATATTAATATGGAGACATAATGATTAAAGACCAAACAAGCATGCTGGACCTAGCTCCATTTTTTGTTGCTGATCATAGTTTTTTCTTGAGTTTAGTAACCCCAGACAGTATGAGGTAACAAAGACACTGCCTTCTGGGTCAGTGGTGAAAGTCCATGCTGAAGTATGTCACAATTAGCTGAGAAGCTCTGTATGAGGCTGATTGAACGGCTTTGATTAGGAATAGTTTTTAAATAGAGTAAATGTCATCATATTTGTTTTAATGGAAAAGATGAGGAAAATAATTTTCTTTTGAAAGTTTAACTCTCATGTTTATGGAATAGTAGGACCCTGTTTAAAAACAGATAATATATTTGAATTACATATGTGTCAGCTTTCATGTTGTTTCTTTCTGTGGATTTATTAGCATGTCAGTTTGCGTGCTGGAAGTCAGATTCTTCTGTGTGTAGTGCAATGCTCAACAAACACCCTGGCTGGCCTCTCAAATCAGCACTTAAGATGCAACCCTACAATCATAGATTCATACCATTTCTTTCCCAAAACTGACCAGATTTTTAAACTGAGTTTCCTTTGAAGCCTGATGCATTCAGAAGTAATTTCTTCTTCAGGGGCCCAGTCTGGTGTTCTTTGAGAGCTGAGTTCATACATCCAAAATGTCCTCTGGCATCTTCAAGCAATCTATTAGACTTCCCCATATTCTTCTGCACTTGCAGGTTTCTGGTTTGGGATATGACTGCTTTTACATGCAGAGCAAACTGCTTTCGGCCAACTGTCTGTGACTGGATAGTCTGGCTAAACAGGAGATTGTGCTGTCAGTCTGTATATGTCTGAGGTCCCTTGCCTGTGCAAAATACCAGGGTCCTCCCCTAGCAGATAGAATGTGCTCTTTACTGCAGAAAAGAAAATTTGCATAACATGGAGAGAGCTAAAAAGTGATTTGCTGGTATCTTTGTGGGCACTTTGACATTAGGGAATCTTTGACTGAAAGTGGAATTAGTCCCCAGTATGTTCGAGATGTCTCCAGTTGGTAAATTGCCCCAATTTGCTTTTTCCTCTAAATCGTTCTTTGCCACTTCTTGAGTTATCTGATAGTATATAGCCTTTATCAATTATTTTTCCCTCATGCTGCATCTCTTTAACCCTTGAAAATCACAGCTTGTGCAGCATTGCTGTCTCAGAATGCTTCCTACAATTTCCTCCTTTATTAAAGCTACAATAAACCATAATAATGCATCATTTTACCAATCAAACTTGCCACTTAATAAAAATAAAGTGAAGCCAGTCTCTGTTCTTAGACTTTGGGCTTGGTCTGACCAGTAGATCTGGCAGCTCTGCAAATATATAAACAGGCTGTGACCTTCAAGTAAACTCCACTTATTATCACTAGGACTAGTGCAATATCTAAAGCAATGATGAAAACTTGTCTTTTTAATTGCCACAATTTGTTCACTAAGCTGCTAAAGTGATATAAAAAAGTCTTTTTGGATATTAAACTAGTTGGCAAGCAGCAGAAACTGCAAGCGAGGTATCAAGCTACGGAGAAAAATGGCCCTGTTAGATGTTACTGGCTTGGAAATTTGTCAGCCCGTGCCAATAAGTCAGATGTCTTCCTTTATCCCTCACCAGGTACAGTTACAGTGGTAGGAAATAGTCTTTGACCATCTTCTTGAACTACTTTTGACTGTTCTGCCTTCCTTTGCTTATTAGAGAGAATGGAATTGGTGGATTAGTTATTCTTGTCCTTCCTGTGATTGACAATGTGGATAGAATAAAAATGTTGTTTAGGAAGGGAGGCAGTGTCTGTGGTACCCAAGCCGTCATTTGATGAAAGAAAAATAGCAGGACTGTGGTGACCAGAAAGTTTGCCTGGGACTGGGTTTCAGAGATTTGCTGGTTTGCTAACAGGATGTATCATCTTTCACATTATCAGCCCAGCTTCACCCACTTAAATCTGTTTGCGGACAAATTCTGAATGAACAATTTATATCAGTCAGGGTAATTTTTTAATGGGTTACATAGTTTTAATTTAAATATCCCTATGTGTCAGTACTGCATTACACAAAATACATTTTGCCACACTACTGATCTGCCCATTTGTATTTTTAATTATAAATTTTCCAGGACTACATTTTTATGTAAACTGTTCATGCCACATTAAAATGGCTGTGAATTACATACACTTCATTCTTTATAGAGAATATACTGCATTCCTCTTTCGCATGCAGCATGAATTCTTTTAATTTTCAGTTCTCATCTGGTTCAAGGGGAATTAGCACTTTGTAACCAGAATCAAATATAGTGTGTTAAATTTGGTTTCATAAACCAGTAGCAATTTTTTAATGCTCTACTAATAAACAGTTCCTGCCACCTCAGGTGCTAATGTATTTTAAATTTTGTTACAATTATAAATATTTCATACAAATGTTTTAAATGTCTTCATCTTATTATTAATGATTTACAAGCTCATTATTTTAAAGAAATGCAAAAGAAAGAGGCATTATAAATTGACTTAGGATTATCATGGCTTTTATGTTTAATGGTGAGATTCTGTACGTTACAAAATTTCAGTCACTTGTCTAAGGAAACTGTGTTCCTTTGAAGTCTGCTTTCCTAAAGTAAAAGATTATATATTGCTTGTTGATTGAGAATTTGAAACCTAAGCATTGAGTGATTCAACTGTTATAAAGATTAGATAAAGAACTGACCATCACCCACATTGCTTCTAACACCAGTTTTACTTCCCACAGGGCGTCTTACTAGGTGTCAGGCAGACTGGTTTCTTTCCTCCCTAAAGTAACTGAAGATTGGAACTCTCCTTTGATGAGCATGGGCAGATTATGTATTATACATTCAAGCTCATGGTTGACCTTTACAGATGCATAAATGAAAAAAGCAGCTGTTTGAATTGCACTTTCCAGCCCCTTGTGATTCGAAATTGGGATGCCATTTAATACATGCTTATTTAGTGGCAGTGATTTGTTTAGGCCCTTTCTAAACATTGAAGAAGAGACAATCCTTCCTGGAGGATTTTACAATCTGTGAGAAGAAAAAGAAGGGAAGCAGAGGTTAAGGACTAGGGAAAAACAGTGGAGACAATCATACATGATTTTCCTTTCCTCTTCAAAACAGCAGTGGGCCCATGAACAAATTACTGAATGTGTACACATTAGTGTGTGCATATGATAACTTCAAATGCTTCCTGCCATGTCTTTTTCTAGCTCTGAACAATTGTGATCTTTGCAAAGTTTTGCAAGGCTTTTCTCTATATATACACATGTAACCATTTTGTAAATATTGTGATAGGAAATGTCAGTAGTGTCCTATGTGCCCTGCTTGTTAAATCATGAAGATGCTTGCGAGAGGTAACCTGGTGGGCACTGCGTGGCTGAGGATACCAGGGCCATATGGCAGGTCTGCATTGATGTTCTCCTCGTTTTCCTGGGGCTGCAGGACAGCCGGGCCTTCCTGGCATGGGGAGAACTGCCAGGGTTTGGTACTTTGGTAGGAATGAATACTGTGGGTGGAATTCAGGTGTATCGTCAGAGAGCCTCAGAACAGCACAGGGTGAAGCGGTTAGAAAAGGGTAACTAAAAAAAATCAAGTGAAGAAAATACTACTGAATTTGTTCCCATATATAAAGCACCCATTTAGCCTGCTGTGTTATGTAACATGGCTAAATAATCCTTCTCACTGCCCCAGGTTTCTGGGGACTTGTGGTCTAGTCACTGGATTTGCTCATCCTGGAAACAGTGGGATGCTGTCTGACCTTTATTTCCCAATGACATAGCACAAATATTTATTTAAATGCCACTTTCAGGCTGAAAATAGGGTACCTTGTTATGGTGGAACACGCCAAGTTACTATTGATCAGATGTTGCCTTCATAATGCGGATACATTGAGCAAACAGGGTTGGAGACTTTGGTGGTGATGAACAGTCACAGAAGTGTCTGCTACACCTCTTTGTGTAAAGTGGGCTCTAATATTTTTTTTTTAGTCTCATACACTAACATTCTGAGTGGGTCATCTTACTGAAGTGCAAAGGTTGGAAACCCAGTGAAATTGTTAGACTTTTTCCAAAGGTACATTACAGAGCCTCCTAAGCTATAATAATAGGAATCTGAAAACATGGGAGGGTGACCAATTATACTTAAATCTGGTCAGTGTTTTATTTTATGTGGTTGTACTCTGGCTATTTTTTGACTTGTTTGGATCATACTGGCTAAGCGTTCCTGTCCAGTAATACTCATTTTATCCCAACCAGCTATTTAATCCAAGTATATGCTGGTTTTGCTGTTGAACAGGAGGACAAGCACTTCCATTATGGTTAGTTGTTTTGTGGCTTTTGGTACCCACCCATTTATTTTGGTTTGTCCTAATCTATATTTATCTATGGATGACAAGATGAACTTGAAAAAAGAACAAGTTTAAAGTTGCATACCAGCTCCCAGGATGTAAATCATATTGGGCTTTCAACTCTTTCAAGCTTTCATAAACAGTGCTTGCTGAAAGACTGAATCATATTTTTCTGTGACTTTAGTTCATGTCAAGCATTTAATTTTTAACAACAGTGGTCAGTTTCCTGATGTGAACACATGACACTGGCCCCAGAGATTCCAGCTTTCTTCAGCTGTCATCATAACAATTTTTCTTTTTAAAGATACACTCGCAGCAAAATTAGAACTGGGCTAAAGGCTTTGAAAGTAGTTCAGACCACAGTGGTCCTAAAGCAATGGTCTGCTTGCAATGAGAGTGGAAACTGTGGGCTGAGCCCTGCTCAGCTTGTTTAAAGAAAATAAACTAACATATTAGAGTTAGTTAATGGCATACCACTCTGGGTAGTGGTAAAGGCAAAGGCTGACCCCTCTTACACTGTTTAAAGGATGAGATTGTCACCTGTTTATATTAAAACTTACTGGAAAGACATAACAAGAGCTGGTGAAGAGCACGCTGTGGGATCCAGTGCCTCACAGGGGAGCTGAAGTAGTGCAAGGATTTTATTGTGGAATCTTCCTCCTGCTTCTCCCCTTAGGGGAAAAAAGCTCTAACTCAAACAGGAATTATTTCAGGCAGGACTTGTGGTCTCTGTTGCACAGGGAGGTCAGGCTAGTTTATTACAGTGGTTCCTTCTAGCTCTATATTTAAATATACAAAAGGGAACACAGGAATACATTAAGCATGTTTGATTTTCAGATCTCTCCATTACCTCTAGGGGCCCCTGGCAAATTCTCATCTGCTCTTTGGTTTTATTATTTTTTGAGAGTCTCCTTTAAAAGTCTCTCTCCACATTTTCCACTTATTTTATACAGAGCTAGGAGGGAAATGTCATTTTCCCCCTGCAGATGTCAAAGGTCTTGTTTGCAAATTGCCTCCCCTCTAGGAAGAAGGGGATGGTGCCAGAGTGGTAAGGGACCTTTCTTCTTCCCCAGCTCTTCTTTCTTCAATGCATCTCCAAAAATGCAAATAAAATGGAAATGGGTGGTAGGCATTGATTTTGGGGTATTTAGTAGTTAAACTCATTGGGTTTTTCTCCATCTGAGTCACAAAGACATCCAGTTACAGACTTTATTGAGAGCTTAATACAAAATCTGTTGAAACTGATCAAAAGATGCCCAATGGCTCCAATCTGTGTGACACCTCAAATGAGTGCAGAATAGGAGTAACTCACCTTCCAAAAAAATGCACCTCAAACAACAAAAAAACCCCAAAGCACACTAGCTGAATATCAATACAAACATCTTAATTTTTGTACTTCCAGTATCATTGGATTTGGTGTAATTGTTTAAGGTTTGGGTTTTTGGAAAAAAATCTTATAAATGGATATAAGCAGCACTAATTCTTTGTACTGTGACTGACTTGAGACTTTAGAAAATGTCATTATGAAGAAACTTGAGCAAAATATTGCATTATTGCATTTTCATGATTGTTTCCTTTGCAAACTGGAAAAATGAAGGTCCAGATCATATATGCTAATGAGAAATCTAATGCGTATTTCTCTACTCTTACACTTCTTACTTATTATTCACATTTCTCAGTCTCATTTCATGCCAATTTAGACTTACAAATTTCTTTATTTTGTCCACATTGAAAACATTACCCTAAGTGACATGGAGCCAGATGTATCGTCTTGCAATTCCAAAGTGACTTTGGTAAATCACTGGATTTGTTTTGGTGTCTATGCGGGAGCAGAGTTTAGCTCATAATATCCAGTTTTCAGTTTTAGAGCTATCATAATAGTAACTAATCTACCTCCTCATGAGGAGGTCAATTTATTTTGAGCGGGTGAAAGGACACCAGTACAGAGAAGAGCTTTTGCCCAGTGTATAAATAGATCTAGCTTGACAGTGTAACAATAGTTCTGACTTTGCTTTGGAAAGGAAAACCAATAAGGGAGGGAGAAGACTGGGTTTCTCCAATGCACTCATTTAGTAATCAAACATTTATATAAAGACATCTCACTTTATTTTAAGTCATGTACTCATACCCTTTTTCTTGGTCTCTTTAGAACATTTTATTCTACAATTTTGTGCTTGCTGCTTTTTCTTTTCATCTAAGGGTTCCTCCAATGCTATGAGGTACAGCAAAGAGTTCAGCAGTTCCTTTCACCATCATTGCATTAGCAGATTTCATTCTCAGAACAATTACTTGGCAGCATGTGGCAACAAGTCACATCTGAAACCTTTTGTCTCTGAGTGGGCTTGTCAGAGACAGTCACTTCTGATCTTGACTTCTGCACTGTATTTGGCTGTTGAAAGTGTTAGCGTTGGATTGGGTTTGGTCTCCTTTTCTGATAGTGCAGCAAAAGATTTGATTGTGGTTTATTGTGGGCGCTGTTTTTGAAGTGTTATTTCTCGGTATGCTAAAAATTGCAAAAAGGATTCCTCACCCAGACATTTAAACTTAGTCTATTGTTTCTATTTTTTATTTCTATTTGAGTGAGTGCTTGAGTAATTGTGTGTGAGGCCCTTGTCCTCTGTAAGACTTCGTAAGACTCTGTGAGCTGTATGGGCCCCTGCCAGTGCAGCTCAGGAGGAGCACCTGATGGGTGTTGGCAGTCCCAAAGTCCAAGCCTTGATGGCTCAGGAGCAGGGTTTCCATGGATCAAACAATCACACATAAATGTGGGCTGCAAGCATGCAAGGCAGGCAAGCTACTGGGCATGTAAGATTTCCATTAGAAATCTGTTGGTCAGGTGAGGACCCTTCCCTTTTTTTTTTTTCAAACTTAATATACATACCCTTAGAATGTGTTAGTAGTGATAAATCGATGTTTTCTCCCAGAAACATGTTTCACAGGAAAATTTCTGAGCAACCATCATTATGATTTATAAAGCCTTCAAACCAGGCTACTCAGGAGACTACCTGTGAATTTGTGCCACAGCAGAGATGAATGGAAACACCTGACCTGCTCAGCCCTGGTTACTCCATCTCTCCCCTGTAACGCTGTTCCCGTGTCCTGGACTGCTGACATCCATCAGCCTCTGGGCATGCTTTGCATCTGAATGAACACTGGTAGAAGCTAGCGTGATCTGAGAGCGTGGGACTGGAACCACAGTGGTTTTCTGGGTTGAGAGTAAGGAAAATGTGGGAGAGCAGGCCAAGGAGTTGTAGTTTTGAACTACTACTCTGCAAGTCAGGTGGCTTTTTTTTTTTGTGTGAATCAAGGCAGCTGTTTGATGAGAAGGCCTTGCGTGCACATAGACACAGAATTCACAAAGGCACCTAAAATCCTTTTAGTACCTTATAGTGAAATATATTTTACTTTATCAAAAATGACTGAATGCAACCCCTGAATAAAATTGCTAAGAACTTCCTTCAGTTTCCAGTAGGGACTGGACATGAAGGATCAGCCCTAGGAAGCAGATCTGATGAGTAAGCGTGCATCCCTTTTGCATAGTCTGCTTTCATGTCACAAGACAAAATAAACAGAGATACCACAAATTGCTCAGTCTGTCTTTCTGTTTAGTTTTGTTGAGGTAATGCTTGTTCCAGCCTTCCTAGCCAACTTCCTATTGGTTTTTTTTTCTTGCACTTCCTTCTGCTTTTGATCCTCTTCCATTTAACATCCAGTTCTGATATGGAAAAGTGATTCCCCTCCATAGGTGGCCACCCGCAGCTTGCCATAGATAGCCCAGCAGAGCTGGTCACCGATCCCTGGTACAGCCTCCTCTGAGGAGTAATCGTGCCGAATGGTTTGAACCCAGCCCATGAGCAGTCACTGAAAATTGTGGCTGTGATACTGTACATGAGTACAGTGTTGAGACAAGTATTTTTCTTTGTGGGCGAGCATCACAGGCCGGTTTCTGGCTGTGCCTGGCTGGCCCTGGGGCTGAGCTTAGGCAGAGGTCCCGTCTCTGGCGGTGCCCCCGCGGGGAGCCCGCGCGGCGCCGAGGCACAGCGGACAGTGCCATCTGCTGCTCCGCGCCTGGAAAACAAACCGCTCTCCAGCGGGGGGGGGACGCTTCCGTGTCGCTCTCGCCAGTGCCGAGGGCACTGGTGGGACTGCGTGCTTGCCAGTCGTGCCTCTCTGCGCTGACTGTGAAGGTTTTGCATCACTGATGAGGGTGAAGGGTGCGTGTCCCGTGGCAAGGAAGGCTCTAACCATAGAGCTCCTCAGCAGCTCTGTAGGTGTGGGACAGCTGATGCCCTGCATAAATCAGCACCATCGTCCAGCAGAACATATTACAGGCAGCTGTCACTGATGTCTGTAGTAGTTCTTCAACCTGTTTTCCTGTACAAGTTGACTTGCTGGGGGTATTCAGAAAGGCTGGGTAACGTGTGTGTGTTGGAGCTAAATGCTGGTGGAATGACCAGGAGAACTTGGAGGAAGATTTTTGTAAATTCAGGATTGCATAGAAAAGAAAATATGATCTTCCATTGCTGATCCCAGATGTTAAAGCCTCGAAAGTTACTTTAATAGCTGTTATTCATATATCTGCAGTGCAGAACAAGCTACTCTGGTATAGATTGTACATCCCAGACTGCATATTCCTCAGCTGTAAAGAAATTCTTGTATTTTTTTATCACACAGGAAAGTTTGATTCTTTCCTAATCCTTTCTTCGTAGTTCTATAGCCCACCTTTTGCAATCTCATTCTTAGTCCCTCTAGAATGGAACTGCAATGCCAGCAGTTCGCAGCACCTTGTAAAATCTTTCCCAGCTTTTCCAAACAGGGAGCTTTTATCTACTTGCCTGCCACTTGAGCAATGACTTTAACTGCTTAAACTGGCTGCTTGTCAAATGCAGCTTAAAAAAAGGAAAAAAAAAAAAGAGGGAGTGGGGGATGTTCAGCTTGTGTGAGAGGTTTTATTGGTTCTTTCACTAAAAGGAAAAAGAATATTTCATAGTAATATAGAAGTACTGCTATGGGTGGGTTCACACTGCACATCACATTAAATACTTGTCTGCCTACATATGGAGTTGCAACATGTTAGAGAGAAGGTGCTTTGTCTCAGTTTGTGTAAACCTAGAAATTAAACGTGGAAAAGCTTTGGTTGGACACTCAGTGTCCAAGTATCAAGGAATTTTTCCTTGATAGACAGTTTTTAATTCTTTCTTATGCTTTTACTTCTCTTGATAGCCTTAGTCTTTCCTTCTAAATGGGGAACAGCAACATCCTAATTTTCGTGGCAAAACCCCATTGTTACCCTTACTTAAACAATGGTTTTCCTAGACCAAGAAAGAGTGAGAGCAGTGCCTGTGTAAATTGCAGTAAGTGGTTTCGCACTATAAATCAAGCAATCAGTGAAATTGAGTTCTTGGCTTGAAGAGCCGAAAGGTGGGCTCGTTTTCCTGAAAAGCATCGCTACAGTCTCCAGAGGTGTAAATCTTCATCATATTAAATTGCAGTGGAGCCAGTGGGGCATGGGATAAGAGAAGAGAGATACCTACCAGGAAAAAGGGAGCTCTACCTTTCTTATCCTCCTTGGCCTAGTAGGAGAACATTTTCCTTGCTGAGTACAAGCAACTTTCTTATACCTGCAGCCAGATCCACTGTGCAATATTGTGTTAGTAAGACCATATCCATTTTTCTGTGTGATTTTAATCTCACAAATATTGAAACTCATTTTTTTCTCTTTGGAAAGAATTTGAAGTATTCTGTTACTTGTTTGATATTTTGGGGGAAGGAAGTTGATTTTGTTTTTACTTGACAGGAAGGAAATCCAAAGGGGATATATAGTGACATCAAGCACTAGGGGTCCATATCAATGATCATAAGTTAAAGACATTATATAAAGAGCACCCCAAACTGGGCTTTTAATTATGTCTTCATACATTCAGCAAAACCAACATTTATGCTGTGTTTCTATGTCACTGCAAAGCTGTTGATATTTAAATTTCTTGTTTGCCTAAGCATGAATGAATTCTAAGGGGTTTCTAAATCATTGCAAAGACTACAGAAGCATTGTAATGCACAACTCTACCTTGTTTCTATTTATTATCATGTGTGGTTGTACTTTAAATCTGCTCTAATGCAGCAGTCTCCCACCTTCTATTTATGGATTTTTTAAAGTGCATTTCATTGAATGCATTTGTATTTTGCTCTTTCTACTATATTTAATGCCTAATTATGCTTAATATTTAAAAATGAAAATGCTACTATTGGGTTGATAATCCTTGAAATGAGAATGAGAACTACCAAGTGCTTAGTTTTGGGAATGAGGATTCTATTTATTTTACATGCATTAGAATGATCAGAGGTGCTTAATTTTGATTTTTCTCCTGTCTGAAGATTTACCATATTTTACATGTGTTTTTAAGTGCACACATTTGTAAACAACAGTGGAAAAGCTGAAATACACTATTACAAATGCTGTGACCATTTTCTTTTCTCTTTTGTCACATAATACACAGGACTGGCCAGAAAATGATCCATTGTCCTAAAAGAGTCAAGCTTTTGAAATTTTTATTAATGTGCAAAATACGAATGGAAGAGCAGGTGCATGCAATGTGCCTCAATCTCTCCTCTTGGAGTTGTTCCACTTGGTATAAATAATTGAATGTCCTACTGGCCATGGGCGGGGGTGGGGATAGAGCAAGTGAGCAGAATGACAGCATAGCCCAGTGACCAGAACAGTCATCTGGGCTGCAGGGAAAGCCAGGCTCAGTTCCTTCCTCACAATCATGAGACGATGTTGGTATGTCTAGCAGGAGTGTCCTAGGCTGAGGACTGCTTTGGAGCTGCTTTCACTCACTTGTATGTGTCTGATAACTGGGCATCATTTCTGGTCAGAGGGCTATGAGGGCAAACGTTTCTGCGAGAGTTATTATTTTCAAGTGGAGAAAATAGTTTTGTCATGTTTTTGGCCATATGTGGTAATAAATAGGATTTAGAATATTAGCTAGTCATGGTTTCCAATGTACATCAGTGTTAGTCAAGCTTAAGATAAATACAATTAAATGACTTATAGTGGGACTAGAACTTGAGAATTTAATTTGCAAGAGTAAGGTATAATATCATCTATTTCCTACAGCTGCTTAGTTTCTAAATTTGATATCTTAAAACTGTTGGAGTTGCTATAATTTCAGATAAAATGTCTTTCCACAGGCAAAAGATAATTTTTCATAAGCTTTTAAAAAACTAATAAAGTAGTAATCTACCGTATTTTATTATTTAGAACCCTAGCCTTGGGGATATGATTTGCAAGGATTTTTTTATATCTCAATTCAGGGTGTACATGTGAGCAGCCTGGGTGAATATATCTGTCAGTCTTTTCTATAGGTTTTTTCTTTCTACCAAATGCTGTCTGCATTCAGTCTGTAGAAACACTACCACCTCTTTAAGTGGTAATGCTCCCTGCAGAGTTTTTAGCCTGTAGGAGATATGATTAGGGGGTGATAGTGTTAAGCACTCCTCCTGTATCTGCTGGCCCACTATGATAACCTTAGGGTTACAATGCATGTCTGACAAATACAATTCCATTGTGACTAGCGCCTTATGGCAATTTAGGAGGCTTATTCATCATTTTACAACAGACTTCTGTCAGGGATTTTGCTTATTTGCCCTTCACTGGTGTACAGTAGTTGTAGGTTTATCTCTAGGAGTCCAGCCCTAATAACCAATAACAAAGTGCTTAAGCTCTAAGCTTGTGAGAAATGGACTTACATTATACTCCAACTGCACCTTAGCTCTCGACTGATAAGACAATGTGTCTTTGAGAGTAGGAAGGATTTGTATGAACTGATCCTTTACAGTATGGTGTATGCATCGGTAGAAGATACGGGGAAGTACATTGTGTTCTAACCATCCAGATCCCAGCTTTTTACATATAAAGTGCATCCTTGCTATCATTAGAAATGTTTCCTTTAAAATATGAAAGTGAAGAGATATCTTGCCTTGGAAATTGCACTACAAAGTTGTTTGTAATGATGGTGTGGGATTTGGAAGAACTGAGTTACTTTTGATGAAATCCCCATGATTATGGTTTAAATTACACAGATTTATTCAAGGAACAACAAAAGTTTTTTTTTTTATTATTATTCAGATTCCTGCTGGGTTCTGGATATTAATTAGGTAGTGGTTCCAGATGAAATCCAGGAGAGAGGAAAAAAAAAAATGCTACTCACATTTTAATAACCTGGAGAATTTTAAGTGGCTAACCATATTGTTTACTATATATCAGTCTGAAGAATAAAGAATAAAAGCGCATGAATAGGCAGGCACACAGCATGGAAGAATAGCACCATACACCCTAGCTAAAGAGCATTGTATATTCAAGGTTTAGATCTTCCACCCAGCAGATTTAGAGCATGAGGGGGCAACATTTGAGAAGTGTGTACTGAACAAACACAAACATGAGGATTGCCTTTTTTCAGTTTTAAGTGTGAAAACATTAGCTCTCCCTCTATGCCTTTGAAGTCTTCTCTTTCTAGCAAAGCTCTGGCAGGAGGGAGGTCTTTCAATTAGTTTCTCACCCATAATGATTTCTTTGAGAAATTTTAATCAGGTTTTCCATCACAGAGTGCATTTGTTGCTGGTACTTGATCTCTTGGCCAGTTGAAGCTTCTGTGGTCCTTTGTCTCTTGAGCAGTTGGGTCTTTTATAAACTTTCTGGAGTAGTTATTAATCATGGAACTTTTCTACCTTTTTTGAGGTATAAAACTGCACAGAGAAAAATACCAGTGTAGTGACATGAGCTAATTATCTGCAAAGTTACCAAGATAAGAGATAGTGTGTTAGCGGTAATGCCTACAACAGCGTAATTACTTTCTGTTTCCATTATTTTGTAGTAACCACATAATTGGCTCGCTGTACCAGAAGCTGTCTGCGTTTTATGGCAACCTGTACTGCTAATCACTAGAAAAGTTTGTGTAAGTGATCTGTAGCCTTTGCACTCGTAGAGTTACACCAAGTAATTTGAAGGGGCAGCGGTATGCAGAGGTAAGGAGTGAGAAAGAAGAGACTGACAAAGCTGTAGGAGCAAAAGGAGTGAAACCCTCACTACAGCCTCACAAAAATGTTTAGTAAAGTCTTAGCCACTTCATACAGTTTCCTCTGGATTAAAGTATACATGCTTGTCCTTAGTCTCTTGAATCTAGCCTACGTTAAAGAATTTTGCATGACTCAGTAAGTGTTGATTCTCGTAAACAATATAATTTATTCTGACTCTTTGAACTTCAAAGGGGATGCTTTCTTATAAAGGCAGAACTTCAGGAAGGAAGGGGCTCAGCAGGGCCAGATTATTCATTATGAAAGAGACGCTCTTCTTTGGGGCGTTTTTTGGGGATGACGTGCTCTAGCAAGGAATTCCTCTGTGATGCTTGGGAGATGGGTTACCTGCCTGTTACTGCCCATTGCAGTTCCTGTGTCAGTGGGAAGGCAGGTCACCATCACACCAGCGGTCTGTCAGAGCTGAGGCTGCCATTCTCACCAGGGCTGAGAAAGTCAGGCTGTGCCTGGGAGAAGTTGCTGTAAGGAGGAAGCAGAGCTGAGCTCTTGCCGAGCTCTATGCTGCCACAGCATTGGAATCTAGTAGGGACAATGCCACTGGAGGCAACAAGGCATAGCAAAAAAAATTTGGCACTATTATGCTAAATTATTTCTGCTATTTCTACTCCCTAAAAGCTGGCTTTGGGGATATGAGTGAAATCTATGTACACAGTACTTCAGATTAGCAAGAAAGGAAAAATACAAGTGTTGTACACATTTACAAGTTGGATAGGGAATTTTGTGCTCCTGTGTCGCTCCTGTCTCCCCACAGCCTCTATTTAAGTACAAATTCACTAAATTTGGGGGATAAAGAACATGCTTTTTATCACCATTTCCTCCTACTTAATTCAAATCCTGTTGTCAGTTAATTATAGATGCTACTTTTTCAGATAATATTGCATAATTCAATGGAAAACAAAAAAGCTCTGTAAAAAGGGGTTATTAAATTCAGCTTTAGATATTTGATATGGTTTTCAAGTACCTCTTTATTTATTTGAGAAAAGGAGTCCTCTTGAAATGTGCTCTTTCTTCTTCCCCTCTGCGGCCTTGGAGCTGGTCCCTCTGAGTACTGCTCCTACATTAATTATTATGGTAAGTAGAAAAGATCAGGTGATAACATGAATACTCTTAAAGCACACCACCAAGCCTTTAAGGCAGGCAGCAGTGCTACATGGTTGTAAGCTATACACTGCCTGATTTATTTATGTTTTTAATGCACCAGTAAAAACAAGGCATTCTTTAGCTCCTGTTTGATCCTTCATCCTGGTCCTGTCCGTGCTGACAGCCCCCCTCCCTGCGGCTGCTATTCCTTGCGCTCTGTGAATTGCCCTGTTGTGCCAGCAAAACCAGGACCTCAGAATAAAAGCCCCCTCTGCGCTGCTGGACTGGTCATGCCAAAAGCCACCTAGGTTTAATTCCACTGAAATCAGTGAAGTTACACAAAGCATTACTTGGGGTCCGTGCTAAGCCATTGCACTGCTCGCTGCTTTATAAAGTGTTTAGCATGTGTGTTTTGTCCCCTGGGAGCTGTGTGTGTTTGAGCAGGGGTTCTGTGAGGGCAGGGAAGGGGGAGACCCCCAGCATGAGCTACTCGAGCTATTTCTTTCCCCTCAAGTGCTCTCTACCTTTACAAACGGAGGGGACACTGTTGCTGGAACAACACATGAAGACAAAGTAATTTAGTCCTTAAAAGCAAGGTTATTAGTATTCTGGACACCTTAGGGTGTTCTGAAATTTCAGCAAATCATGATGTATACAAGATGTGCTTTTGCCACTGGCAACATTAAGAAGATTTAACTGGATGTCACAAGTTCAAGTAGTGCAGCGAAAGAAAATTTATTCCAACGTGTCCTTATCAGACATTGATTAGAACAGATTTCTCACAGCTAGAAGGGTCAGATTCTAGTTTGTTTGGGGGTAAAATATCCAAGCTTCCCCTATTTGGTTTCACAGACTAAGATTTCTGTTTTTCTTAGTTTTTGAATTTGTTTCAGTATTCTTCTAATACAGCAAAATTTGTTGCTGAGTAAAATAATTTAAAGGCCAGTCACCACTTTTAAATTATTTCCTTTATATCTCAATAGAGCTCTAGGACTTCAGATCAGGTTCAGTTTTCATTTCCATCTGTTGTCTGTGATCTGGTGATGTTGAAGAGATAAAGCCCTGTGAGTTCCCCTGTGCTTGGCTTGGAGAGTGTCATGTAACTATGTGGATGCTTTTCTTTGCCTTCTTACCTACTTTCTAGATAAAATATTGCGTAAAAGAAAAGAAGAAAAGGTAAACATACTGAAAACTCCATGAAGTGTCCTGTGTCTGGAAGTCTGGGATGCCAGGCTGTAGTAGTGCTGGGGCGGGGTGCATTGATATTCGTTAGCTGCAGACCTTTCACTGCCTTCCAGACGAGCTTGCACCTGTGTGGGGATCTTATTCTGCATTTTCCCATTGATTTAAAAAATATATGATAATAATTTGGCAGAGCAATAGAAAAGCGTCAACAAAATCCATGGGTTTTAAAAGGTAAAGTATTTACAAACTGTTTGCAGATGGTGACTTGAATACTGCAAATATTTGCTCTACTTGCAAATTGGCTACTTGAATACTCTGCAGAAAATCACATGGAGCTACATAAAACATGGGAGAATGCAATAGTTTGATGTATTTTGTTGCATTTATAAATATGTAAACTTTATTTTGGATAGCAAACAGGATGAGTCAATCAGTGGCTGTCCTTTCTCTCATTACAACTGATTCAGCACCAAATTCAGGAGGACAGGTTCTGGTGGACAATGCATAGACTGAATTGGCCTCTGCACATTTCAGTGCTGAGTTTCCAGTAGATATGTGCTCTATGGCATTTCTGTTTGTTATAGTTATGTTGTTATGGCTCCTCCATAAAGATGTCATGACAGATAGTTTAAGAATTTGGGGTGGGAGGGAGATTAAAGTTTTTTGAGCCATCTCTAAAACAGTTTTGAACATCTACATTTAATCAGCAAAAGAAGAACAGAAGTGTCCTTCAAACAATCGGACCTGCCACAAAAAAGTTAGTTATCAGCAGTTTATCTTTGTATTAACTTTATAAAGCTGAAGTAATACTGGTCTGGGTTACAGTCATGGAAGAGATGATTTGCTTTTCCAGTATGATATTTTAAACCAAGAGAGCCTGTGGATGTTGATGGCTTTTCACTGCTGAGGTACTTCATGAAGACTAACGCAATTATATGGGCAGAATGAGTTGCACATTTAGAGGAATGTTGCTCTTATATCATCTGATATAGCTCTTCATTTGCCTTATCATTGCATAATGAAGAATAAAAGTATTGTTTCTCATGCTTAGAGAAAAGCGATCAATATTATAGCTGGAGAAAATCCTCTATATTTTTTTTCTGAAAAGATACTTGAAAATTATAGCAATGACTGCCTTTGAATTGTGTATCTGTAAGTGTTAAAACACCTTGCTTGCAGACTAGTAGCTTCCTTCCATAGGGCACAAAGCCAGCTCCCAGACCTACTAACAAAGTGAGATTAGTTTCAGTATGTGTTTTTAGGGAGTTGTTTAATTGCAAACTTGATTCTTATTAAAAGAGAACAATGAGAAAACAGGGCAGTTATCTGTAGTCTTGCTGGCCTTTCTCCTAAACCAGCAATTATACCACTGCTGATACGCTAAGCTAATCTGCTTTTTAATTTGTGTGTTTGAAAAGTACACGTTTGGTTCCGGGACGTTTGTCAGTGTGTTGCCTAAGTGTGGCTTGGCACAGAGTGCCTGGCACCGCCGTGGTGCTAATTAATCAGCTCCATGGGAGGCCAAGGTGGTGGCAGCCTCCATGACCTCGGTGACTATTCCCTGCTCACTGGCCACTCAGGGACTGTCTGGCCTGGTGGGGAAAGCTCACTGCCTTTGGCAGATGCAGAACAGCAGGGCAAATAGGGGCCAACAACCTCCCACAAACCAGTTTGTAATTTCCCCCCAGCTTCCTGGGAATAGCCCATCAGCCTGCCTGGAGATCGGTTCATGGAGGGCACAAACTCTCTTTGTCTCAGGTGACATTTCTTAGCAGAAGGGTATGAAAGCCTTCCTCACTGACACTTACAACTCAAGATCCCTTGCTTTCCCACTTAGCAAGTAAATGATATCAAATGAGGATCTATCACAGGCCTTGAGGAACTCTTGGGTAATATCTGAGGTCAGTCAGGGAGGGCAATGCGAATGTTTGGGTTCACTGCTGCTCCTAGGGAAATTGATGGCATTAGCCTTGAGAAGAGTGGGATTTGATTTAGCTCTAGCACAGAAAACCACCTGAGGAGTGCCCAGTGGATTTTTGCTGGACATGTCCTAATTAAAAGGTGGAGTGGAGCAACTGAGTCATTGATTCATTAAGGTTGGAAAAGACCTCCAGGATCATCGAGTCCAATGTTTGACTGAACACAGTTGTGTCAACTAAACCATGGGACTAAGTGCAACATCCAGTTGTTAAACATGAGGCTTTCAATAGTTCTTAATCAGGTTTCTTCTTTGGGACTTAAAATAGGTAAACTTCTGTGCTAAAGGCAAGATGGCTTAAAAATCTCTGCTTATCTTAGGAGTAATGGGAATGCAAGAAAAGAGCTAAGTATATAAAGTTATATAGCTATGTGTATATTACTGTTGTGTGATACATCTAGAGGTGTATGTGTGTATTAGAACAAAGACTTTAGTGCAGAGTAGAAATGAGACAGAAATCTGTTGAGAAATCACAAAATTTCACATAAAGAGCTCTCCTCTAAAAGTGAAAACAAAAGAGAAAAAAGGTTAACCCCAAACTTTTCCTAAAGGATGTCTTAAAGAAGATTAGACAAAGCTCTTTCATCATTGGGAATCCTTCTAATATGCAAATGTATTTGGAATAAGTATTGGGTAAAAGAAAAGTAGTTTGATTAATGGAACCTGTCCTTTATAGTTCTGTTGCAATGTGCAAGGCTCTGTGTTGTGCCTCTGTGTGTGTGTGTGTGTGTGTTTCAGCAGCAGCATAAGCATGCTGGCAAAAGCCACTGCCAAGTCTCATTAATTGCAACTCCCGCAGACTTATTCAGCCATTGCTCTTATTTGTGGTGTAGTTTTACATTAATTTGGGATGTGGGTTTCCTTTAAATTTCAAACTGCATAGAGCAAAGTGTATCCTATTTAAAGGAAGGTAAAAACAGAAGGTGGCTAGATCTTACGAGAGAAGCAAGACGATTTGCCCCTTAAATTCATTAGGATTACTATATGGTCTCATTTTTGTTGACAAGTGCAGTCCAAACCCCCCAATAAGTGAGAAATTTCCTATCCAACATACTATTTCAGCCAAAGCTGTGTAATTGCCCAATATCACAGGCATAAATAGCAGGAGGGCAAAGGAGTTCAGTCAAGACCCCCCAGTGTTTGTGTTTGGTATGAAACACTCCATACAAAAATAATGATTTTGGCTCCTTGAGCCTCCCTCCAGTAGTATGTTCAAAAACTTTGCCAGTTTCTGTTGTACTTTGTTCTCCAAGAGTACACTGTAGAAAATGCAGCTTCACTAAAGAGTGGCCAAAGGTTAGACATTTGTGGGGGAATAGAGGATTTTTTTATATATATGAAAGATTGGTACAAACACATGAATTTATTTTCAATAATATTTGGTGTGTGTCCAACAAGGCTGAGCTGCCCAGCACTTCTAAAATTGTCATAATTATGTCTGGTTTCAATTTTTGCAACCATCCTCTGAATAACAATGACTGTTTAAGATTTGTTAAAAGTCGGTAATGTTATTTTTGTACATTTAAAAAAAATTTAATCCTGCATTTCTGTAGGCTTTCACCACTAAGTTAATACGGACTTTACGTGGATCTTCTAATTAAGGTATCCTATTAATTGGAAGGTTTCTCAAATTATATTAAAATTAAAATCTCAAACTAAAACCATATCCTTTGTGGCCAGTATCTCCTTTTGCACTTTTAAATTGAAACTATTAACCAATGATGGACGAGTCATAATACAAGCAAGAAAAGACTTCGCTTTTTATGTTGGTATCACTTGGAGATTAGCTAATCTGATGGAGGGAAGTTCTCCGAGTGCACTGGGGGAGAGGTAACAAAAGGTTGATATGGTAGGTAAAAAGAATGTATTTATTGATCCTTCTGTCTGTCATAGATGTATGCTGTATATCAAATCAGCACTCTCCTAGGAATTTCAGTATCCTGCATGTGGACACCAAAGTGCCTCTAATTAAAATACTTCTCTGAATACTTCTCTTTGTTTCTATAGTTTGCTGTTTATTTTTAAGCTTTTAAAACATGGCATATATGGAATCGATGCACATCAAAGTACTTCAAAAGATCCATTGTTTCTAAAACCAGTGACTTAAATTCTGATTTTATTTTATGCATGAGGTAAGCAAGACAAAGTTCTCTACAGATTTGGGAAGAGAACGTAACTCGTTCCCCTGAGCTAGCTGCTGAAAACACATACTTCCTAAGAAAAGACCAAAAGAAGAAACAATTCAAATAAGTGGGGGAGAGAAAGAAAGAGAGGACTGAAACTCTGGCATGACTTTGAACTTTCAGGCCCTCAAATTGCAGCTCAGACTGTTGTCAAACACAACTGCACAAAGGCAGGTTGGAAAGCTGTTGGGAAGGCTTGGGATGGCAGTCTGTATTTATCCGTTCTAAGTATCTGAATTTTATATGTGCAGATCATGTATATTTTATGTCATATATAGATAAATATGACATACATATATATAAGGAATTATTTATGTATAAAAATATATATTGCTGAGGTTAGGAAAATAAGAAGTGTTACCTGAGCTCTGCCCAACAGCCTGTGTTGGTAGATCTGTTTCAAACAGTGGCTGCTCTGTGATGATCCAGCAAGTGTTTATCCCACCTAATGGAAAATGAAGGAGTAACAAGATGATGCATAAAATTTTTCTCAGCCCGTAGAGACAATTGCTGGCCTATGTTTGATGCATGTGGATTGGAATCCTGGGCATGTGTTTATCTTGTTGAGAATTATTTAAAACTTTGAGAATGGAAAATAACTCCAAGGATCTTGAGCTGAATTCCTTCCAGGGGTAACTTGACTAGAAAAATCTCTCACAGAGATTAATACCACCTTTATAAATTCAAGAGTGACTTATACAGGCATATGCCCTCCAACAAACCCCTGTACAATTTCCACTGGAGTTTTTCCAGCTTTGATATGAAATCTTCACATCTTATGGAGCACCTCTGGGTGCCCTTTCTTGGATAGAATCCTCTGTGAATGGAGGATTTGGGTAACAGCCAGAGGGTGAGGAATCCATGTAAAATTCCTGTCCTGGCATGCAGAAGGGACACCAGTGGATTGGGTCATCCTGGCTGCTCTTTGGGTGCAGAGGGTTAGGGCTTCCTCTCCAGAAGGCTTCAGCAGTAGTGGGTTTCCAGAAGGAGAAGATAACACAGTGCCTTTGTTCAAGCTGCAGTGGGCTGGGTGAAGTTTCACTGAAGTGAGCAGACTTTGGTTTGAGCCTGTACCTTTTTGTCTTTCTAGGTAAGAGTTGTTAAAAGAGATGAATATTGTTTATTTTTTTTAATGGGCTAGTAACTTGCTAAAATAGGGTCATTACCACACAAGAGATCAAGCTCTTTCGCCTCTTGATCTTTTTGATCTTGAAAAAGGTCAGAAGAATAAAGGTCTTACTGGGGATAAAAGTCTTAAGAGAAGTTCTTTAGCGGTAATTTTTTATGTTAGTATCTCTTTTTTTCTCCTCCATCTCCACTGAAGCATGGAGAAGAATAGCTTTAGTTAGGTGTCGGCTTTTTTATGTGGTCATATACATATACAGCAGACCTGAAAGCTAAATCTTTGTTTTCTGTTGGCTATGTATTTCTTCCAAGATCCCAGCTCAAGTGAATGTGATATCTTTGTGGCTGCAAAACCCTAAGGGGGACCCCTGCATACACTCAAAAATACAATTGCAAAAAGCTCATTCCTTTATACAGCGGATTACTTTTAGATTTACTTCGATGTGATCTGTACAGATTCCCTTCATCTAAGGGGAGGTCCGATTCTCTTAGCTGACTTACGCAGCCACACACCAAGAGAGCCTTATTTTGTGGAAGCCAAATCTCATTAATGGCAATCTGCTGCCCATCTTTTAATTAGCCAGAGAATTGATGACACTTCACAACCACAGCAGCGGCAATAAAGTAGCATTTTAAAATAAAATAAGGTGAGGTGTCCAGCAGAATAGAAAGCCCACATTTATCTGCATTAGTCTGCTGACTGGATTCTCATTTTATATGGGGAATTGTTGTATCCATGATTATCACAGCACAATTACACAAAAAGTTAGTATTTTTATCTTCTGAAATATCTTCACCGTTAGCTAACTTGGAGATTTCAAACTAACTGTGAAATCTTTTTTTCTATAGTCTGCATTCCTTGGATTTGATGTAAATACTAACAGATCTTTTAATGAAACCATGTACCTTAAGAAGATTTATAAAATAGCTCCCTATATTTAAAGACACTACCTTTTTTTTGGCAAAATTTTCAGGCCCTGACACTGTGGTGTGCATGGCTTGCTATTAATTAAAATTTTTGTGGCATAATCATCCTATTTGCGTGTTGATTTTATCAGGTGCAGGAAAAATTGTATTATTTAGGTTGTATACTGCTTGATATAAGGACTTCTCTCCCTTTTGGTTTATACAATGCTGTATTCTATAGGGATTTATAAACAATTTGTGCTGCAATCATTTTCCACTTATTTCACTTTGTTTTATAGAATACATTTTATGCTGCAGTTTCAGCATATGTCTTTGTGATTCAGTAAACCTACCTAGTCCAGAATCAATACTTACATTTTCCTTCCTCATAATAGTAAAGGGCATATAAAATGCATGAGACAAAGTAAGCTCTTTCTAAAGATATAGATTAAAACTGAAACTGCACTTAGAAATGTGAAAAATTGAATGAAGAGTTTGGAGTCGGGGACAATTGTCTGTGATATAGAGGAAATATTGAAGACTGTCAGAAAGTATCAGAGCACGGTGATAGCAGCACTAACCAATGCCACTGCCTCTCTTGTCTACAATCGATTGCTGATGAATTGTTTATTTTGTCTACTGTTAACTCTAGAAGTCTTTTATTGTAGCAGTGCAGGATAAAATGCACTTATAAACAGGAGAAATTTAAGTTGGTGGGAAGTGACTGCACACTCCCCTGTTTCACGTGTGTCTTCCATGAACCATAACCTGTGAACATATGTACCATCAATGGTGTTGAGAGCTCTGAGCTCAGCAATAAATCCAGTGCTAATGGCATCTGAACTGGGATGTTGGGACTTACGGTAATTCATGTTACCTCTATCATGGTTCACCTCTGTTTGCAGTACAAATCATATACATGCTTTTCCTGAATTTTTGACTCACCCTAAAATACAACAGTGAAGAGACATCCTGGTTTTGGAAAACTATAAAGTTAATTTGTGGGCTGAAGACATGCACTTCCTTAGAAGAGTTTGAAGGTGCTTTATACGATGAAACATCTGAGTCTTTCCTGCTTAGCATATGTAGTAAATATTCATGAAAAGATAAGTATGGCCATGACAATTGGATATTCTGGGTTACAGCTCCATAATGGAAATTTTACAACATCCTTTCAAACTTAACTTTGCTTTATACCTAATAAAAAATAAGAAATCAAATGGCAAAGATATACATTACAAAATAAGTAAAATATCAGGAGACAGAAACATCTAAGTATTTATGACACTAAACTGGGAGCTGTGGTTCTTCTGGGCTGTTTCCCTGATTCCCTTACTGCAGCCAGCTTGTAAGGGAATCTTATTTTGTTCCCTTTCCAGGAACTGAAAAGAAATTGGGGCTATGTGAAGAGAGTTAGGTCTGAAGGGCAGCTGGTCCCCAAGAGTGGCCTGACCTGGTCATAGACAGGTGAATTATAGAAAGCACTGAGGAGGAAGCACTCAGTGACATGGTGCTCATGCACGGTTTAAAACATCATTTGGATATAGGCGTTGTTTTTAGTATGAGTGGGCAATAAAGGCTGGTTTGTACAGAGGAGAAACTTCTTGGAAAGTTAACTAACGCTCAGTTCAGCTGTCTCTGGACGTGACAGAGATGATGCTCAGTTGAAGATATGCATATTGGTATAATTGAGGTTTTCCTCCAATCCCCAGGGTTAGAGTTGTTCCCTGACAAATATCCCAGAACAGCAGTCCTCATCTTTAACTGAATGCTGTAGTTTATGACAACGATGTCACTGAAACAATTGCTTTTCTTCCCTATGACCATGATCAAAATCTTCTCTCTTTTCTAACGTAAATATACATGTGACCACCTATTAATTTTGCTGGTGTCAAGTTCTTACAAATATGATTAAAGAAACCAGGCAATAGTTTCAAGCAAAGATTAGTTACTCAGGATGAGTTCTTTAAACTATCATTATAACATCTATTCTTTGTATTGTAAAGCTTAGACCTAAACAGGCATCTTCTCATTAGATTTGTCAGGTATGTGTTGAGCCACAGAGAACGGTAGTTTGCATGAAAACAGGATATTTCCCTATGTGCACACTTGTATTCCATGTCCTACATACTGTGGTGTGGTATCGTCTTCCAGAGAGTTACCTCTGATGGACAGGATTAGGGGAAATCCTTGTTTCTTTGGTGATTTTCAAACACTATCAGACAATGATGCCAACTAAGAGTGAATTAATGAGATATTGGAGCCTGGCAAGTAGAAAGTGGCTTTAAATAACCCTGATTAGCCTTTCCTCAGTTCCTTAGAGCGCAGGCAAGGCTTGAGCAACAACAAAGACCCCACACTCACACTTTTTATTAGTTTGGTGGAAAAAGAGTGTGCTTTTCAGAGGGTGTTAATTAAAAGATTTAGGTCCATTCACACTGCCCATATCCCTTGTTTCATCTTTCCCTCCTTTTTGTGTAGTTTGTTTGCCGTGTGAGAGGTAGAACTGCTGTTATGACAGAAAATGTTGACTTTTAAAGAGTTCGCTCAGATCTTATCTGTGAGAAAAATATAAGCCGTAATTGAGCATATGAGTTTCACTTTTTATGTGATGGCTTCATTAGACATGAACTTTTATTTTAAGTCATGTAAAATGTATTTCACTCTTTTCAAAACAAGTTTTCACCTCTTTTCTGTCTTTCTCAAGGGATGTGTCCCCCACATCTTTGTAGTTGCTACATTTTGCCTGTTCAGTAAATAAATAAAATTTTTTTAAAAAATCTTCAAACCCTTTAATCATAAAGCTGTGCTTTTATAAACCTTAAGCACAGTAAAATTACTGCATCAGCCTCTTCTAGTTATATGAAATCTGGAGTGTACAGACTATGTTCAGCCAAGAAATTTTCAGAATCTCAGAAATATACATAAATATATTTTAAGTATCTGAAATTGAGTAAATGATTTAAATACAAAATTATCTGCTGTATTTCAGGACAGTTTTAAAAAAATATTGGCATGTACCATCCCATACCTTTTTCCCAAATGAGATGGACTGTATTTATTGTTCTGATTCAACCAAAAATTGTGCAGCTTACCAAAAATCCCTCAAACAAAAATGCAGAAACAGGAGACAATAGAACACTCAGTTTATTTTTTGTGATGGTCAAATTCTGAATCTGTATTGTAGTCAATGAAGCCATGGGGATATGAGTGAATGAAAAATACATTAGATGTGACATTAATTTCTGGCTTACAAATTTGTTTCTTTTAAGGTTATATTTTAGATATATGTAGGAATCTCTAATTGTAATGTGAAACTCATCATACATATACAGAACATGACTGGGTGCTGGGAAAAATCCTTTGTGCTCACCTTTAAAATTGTATTATACAAAAGGGGATGTAAAAAGCTAAGGACTCACTCCCACTTGAGAAGTATATGTGCTGGGTGGGAGACTGCTCTACTGCAGTGAGATGTGTAGTCCCTCTCTAATAGCTTTGAAATATTTTTCATAAAATTGTTTGATCTCCCCTCTCGGTGTGGGGAGGTGAGGATACTGGTGGGGCATTTGGGAGGAAGAGAGGGAATTCTGGTTTTTTTAATAGAACAGGCTAATAGACAGTTAATTATTGCTGCGTGCTTTCACTGGCAAACATCTACAGCACACTTTAAAAAAGAAAAAAGGGAAGGGTGATTGCTGCTTGTTAATGGACTCTGCTATTTTACAGCACTGTAGTCGAGCAGCCACCTACAGTTCATCCTTATGTTAATACTAACGTTACCAATTTTAACATTATATGCCTCTTTCCACTGGCCCCTGTTGGAACCAACAGCCTACGGCAAGTGCTGTACTGCCTTTTACTTAATTGCTTCTTAAAGCTAACAGTGAATTACATTAAGTGTAATTTCATTGTCGTTGGATCTTGGTGAGTTTGAGGTGGCACGTTTGCCATGGGAGTTCTTTTTCTCTGGTTCAGTGGCTATATCCGGGTGGGATGCATTTCTCCTGGAGTAATCCAGGAGAATCTTTCCTTTGAAGAGGAACAGATGTAGATTTACATATCTGGAGGTCTCTGGCCTCTGATGAGATTAGTTGGTGTTTTTAAACCCTACTGGAAGGTGCATATTTAATAAATGCCTAAAGCAAGCCTGTGTGAAATGGCTGGGCCCTGGGAGACTTTGAATGAGAGGAGAGGAGGAGATGTCAAGTTGCACATTGTGGTACCATCATAATCACTGCTGAAAATAGGCCAACACTTGAAATAACAAATAGATTCAGATTTGTTGGAAAAGCAGTAAAGAAAAAATGGACAAGGGAACTGCCTCAAAAGCATTTAGGTTTAAATTTCAACTGATCGTCTTGCTTCTAATTTCCTAATAATCAGAAAGACATGAAAATGTAAAGGTTTAAAAGCTGGCAGTCCTCCCTGCCCCCTGCCAAATAATCTGTGCTTTTTTAACATGCTTATTTGAGGTAACTGCATGCCTTGCAATAGAAATTAGTATTTTTGCTTTATTGAAAGAGTGTATTTTGAGATGGAGGGGAAGGGCTTGTGCTAAAGCTGGAGATTAAATAAACTTCATGGGAAAGAATAAGCTTATTTGACAGCAGATTTCTGTTCTTTTAAACAGAAAATAAGTGTGAAACAGAAGTTAAAAATTCTACATCAAACCCTTCTCTTGGTGTGCTGTTCCTTGCAGTGTAGCTATGGCATATATGCTACCATGGTAAAACTACAGTAACACGTTCTCATTGCTGCTGGTTTGGATCCAGATCCTGCAACGATTTTTGATTGTACTCACAGCATTTGAAATTGTCCAGGGCTTTGTAAATGCCTTATAAACTCATCCCCTTTCCTTTCCTTTCACCTCTTCTCAGTTTCTCACAAGATTTTTATTTTCTCTTACAAGCTCAGCATTTGTGTCCCACTCTGCTGCCTGCCTGTTCCAGCCCGTGTTTCACAGCAGGTTGTGTAGCACCACTGCCTGGGAGATGCAGTGTGCTGGCAGAGCTATTACCCAGCCACCTTCATCTCCTGCCCAACCTGCCCCTGCCACCCAGAACGTCCCTCTTTGCCCCTGTGTGTGACTACACCCTGTCAGGCAGCTCTCTCCTCCGTGTCCCCTGTCACCTGCAGTGCCATCTGCTCCCTCCTGTCATGTACAGCACGCCTCCTTTGCTGCTCCTGCCCACGGCATGGCTCTGCCACTGTCACCTGCACTGCTCCTTTGCCACACCTTTTCACTCGCTCCTGTCCCACCATCCAGAGATTCCTGTCTGTCCTCTGTCATCTGGCTCTATCCTTCACCTCAGTATTGCCATAGAAATGTCAGTGCAGATTAGAATTTCTGGGGCTTGGGGTGTTTTATCATTTCAGGGGGCCTGCCATAGCTGGGTGCCACAGAGGGGAGGGGGGCAGCAGCCCTTGCAGAGGTCCTTACAGGTCTCAGCCAAAGCCTGCAAGCGACACTGTTAATCCCTCACGTGAAAGGGCAAAAAGCTAAAAGAATACAAGACTCTGCTGAGATTAACAGAGAAACAAACAGAGCCCATTGTAACAAAAGAAGGTGCTCAGATCTGTAGATAAGGAGCTTTCCGAGGCCTCTGAGCAAGGACCCTGTTTAACTCCCTGCAGAGCACCAAAGGATCTGCAGGGCTCAGGGACAGAGCGGCAGGAGAGATGAAACAGCAAGAGTTAAGACAAGGAGACTGGTTGCTGCCTGAGCTGCATTTTTCAACTTCCAGCTAGATTTTATTGTGTGGTTAGGACCAGTTCCTGTTCTGGACCTAGTTTAATTTCATTCTGGAAATGTGACCATCTACTATGTAGACACACTATTATTACTTTCCAGCATCTAGTGATAATTGCCCAGATGGGTACAAACCATATTTTATTGTTACTTTTGTTTGGTTAAACTTAGGAGAGGAACTGCTTGCCATCGGGCTCTGAGCAGGAAAGCACTTTATAGTGTTTGTAAGCAGTATCTTTGCCAGTGATGATGAAAGCAACATAAAATTGCTTTTGGAGGAAATTTACTCTTGGGTTGAAGCTCAGCCCAAGGCATATATATCATTTGTGTCCTTTTAAGCTTTAGTTTTGAGGCCTAAGCGAGACTGATGGTACACTGGTGTAGACTTGGTGCAGTGGAAAATATTGCTCTAGGGACTCAGTCCTTGGCTATTTTTCAGGGAAAACTCCCAATTGTTTTCAATGTGCAAATACCACAAAGGCCCTATTTTGAGTTCTCTCTCATTAGATTGCAAAACTGTTTCAATTATATCCTATGGATTTCACAGGCATGTAACTTCCTGAACACCCACACTGAGGAAAGAAAGGTTTCATGTTTGGATCTGTGTTTTGCTAACATACCAGCAAACAAAACCCCACAGGACCACATAGGACAGATACAACATGAGTATTATTCTAAGAAATGGTCCACATTTTTCAGCCCTGACCACATGGTGACATCTGAATTTAGCACACTTTTCCCTGTCCTTGGAATAAAAAGATACCTAGGGAAAGCTTAGTTAGTAAATGTCTGTTGACTTTGCCTTTTTCTAAACTTTCTTATTATGGACAGCTTACTAGGCAGAAAAAAAAAAAACAAAAAACTGTGTGAGATAAAACTATACATAAAATTAAACAAACTAACTAGAAGACATTAAAAAGCTGCACATCAACGTGGTAGTACTAGATTGTCTGCTAGATAGTAAAACAGCATAAATGAACACTGGATTGGAAAAGTGGCATTGATAGTACTTGTCAAATGGACTATGCAGCAATAGGTACTCAGGGTGGGAAAAATCCCCCATAGCATCTGGTCTCATCCAAAACACTTCTAATAGCTTGCTGAAGTACTGCTTAAGCACTTCAAGAAATCTGGAACATTATTGTATTCAAAATGACATTCATTTTAGGGGTGCTTAGACAAGCTCCTGTTCTGGAGATGCTGCTGCATTACCAGCCCCTGGAGTTTGGATAGAAATCCCAGCGGGCTTGGTGCAGCTTCCCCTGTATGTAATCAGATGCTCTTTTTCTTCTCCTCTGTAAAGTCAGAATACGTTCCCTTGTTGGGACACCTGCGTGCTGTCCCTGCACCATGGGCTGCCCACACAGGCCCCTGGTTCCCTAAACCTCTGCTCATGAGTCTTTTTCAATTCAGTTCTGACCCAAACAACAGGCACTTCACATGACTGTTCTCATCACTGTTAAGGGCTTTAAATTACTGCTGTCTTTTCCCACTTTAACTCTGCTTTGATAACCTAGTCCTCCTCCTTGACAATTGCTATGGGACAAGGACCAGCTGCCATACAGGAGGTACCTTCCACAAGCCTCTCATTTTTCACAACCTCTCTGCCTTTTGGTTAGCACTGGGGTTTGTTGCTTTATCAGATAAAATAAATCTTCCAGAACCCATCTGTCTGTGTGCTAAGACTGATTCTTTACTCTCTTTCCTTTCATAGTCCATAATTTTGGGGAGTTATTTTGCCCAGGCAGACTCTTTCATCTGTTTTCAGGAGTCTAAACCTCACAGAGTCCTTTTTCAGGTTCTTTAGTACTGTTTTTGGCATTAATCACAATCAAAGAAGTAAAAGAGTCTGTGTTACAGATAGTCCAAGATCGTTCCCTCCCCAGTATCACTAGCTTTATTTCTTTAGATAACAAAGAAGTGAATGGTCATACCATATTTAACCTGCAAGATTTACTTTTTGGAAACTTCTGAATTGCAACATTTAAAAGTTTCTAGCTGACTTACCCTAGCTCTGCTGTTATGTGTAAGCAATAGTGTCTTGTTCCTCATTAGTATCACATACCATGTATCTGCAGAATGATGTGGCTGGGTTAGTTTTGCCACAGCAGCTTCTATTTTTGATATTTCTTGTCTGTCTTGAGTTTTTTATCAGGCAGTGACTATTGTGTTTAATATTCTCGTGTGCCCTTACTAGAGAATGCTCTTCTTTTTGTATGCTGTCCTGTTGACATTTCCTTGGGATATTCCTTACTCAAATCACTATGACTTATGGCAGCATAAGACCAAAGGCTCTCAGTTTTCCCTGAACTTTTTTTGTAAGTTTTAAAATTTTTACCTTAAGTTTCCAGAAGTTACACCTTTTAAATTTTATGTTTTTCTTCGTGTCTCTCATTTTTAAATTCTGTGTTGGTTGTAATGAGGCTCTCCCCATCCCTGCAGAATTTTCCAATGAAAAAGCCGTGTGTGTTTGCACTGAACATGACACAGGGCTCAGTTCCTGTGAATTTATCATGTGCTCCACTTGTGAAATCACCACGTGTCTGTCTAAATTAAGCTTTCTTATCAGTAGCTATTCTCTTAAAATACATATCTAAATATGTCCAAAACATATGCAATATGGTTTTATAGTCTTTTACTCTAAAATCTCTATAATTCTCTTTAAAAACTGTCTGCCAGCCTAGCCCTGTGGATTGCTCCCTGCAGCCCAGCTCCCCTTGCCCAGGACCAGGCCGTGCAGTGAGGCCCTGGGAGGTCACTTCCATGGGGCTGCCCATGGAGGCAGGTGAACCAAAAGGGCTGTGCTGTGTATTTTGCTCTGGATTTCAGTGAGAAGCTGGTTCTGACAGCTGAATTATCTCGTGTATCATATCTTAAGGATGCTTTCTCAGTACTGAGCTCTGGAGCAAAATGTAATCTGAATTTCTGTGGAAAGGGAGCAGTCTTCGATTTCTCCTTCCCCTCCGCTCAGCAGCAAACCTGCCTGGTCTGCTCTGTTGCTTGGGACCTGGTTAGATCCATATTCTTAAGAGTTTGGGAGGAACAGAGTGATTTTGTGTTTATTTCACTTAAACTTTAACTCCAGTTGTACAGTCTGATCTATTAGTTTCTTGCTTGCAAGTTGGAGTCGAACTGTATCAATAGAGTAATGAATTATATCTATTTTTATTACACACGTGTATTCTCTTGCTTTAACCTCAGAATGAGACATATAACAAGGTATTTCCTTGTGCTGAAACTGGGAATGAGTGCCAGGTCTTCCACCAAGTGCTTGGAACAATTCTTTTTGACTTTTTTTTTTTTTTAAATTTGCCCTTCTTAGTAAGCAACAGAAGAAAATGTGAATTTCCACTGTAATTTTTTTCTCTCTTTGATTAAAAAAAAAAAAAGGAAGGAGTAAAATAATAAACTTTTTATAAATCTTCAAAAATATTTTTCACTAGCTGTGAAACACAGATGTGGAAAATAATTGTAGTTTAACCCAGCAATCAGCTAAGCACCAAACAGCTACTTGTTTACTCCACTCCCTGCAGTGGGATGGGGGAGAGAATTGAGGGGGAAAAAAGGGTAAAATTCATGAGTTGAGACAAAGGCAGTTTAATGTTCTGCTATGAAAGATATTATGGAAATTATCTGAGGTCTTCAATGAAAAGATTATTTTGTATTTACTGAAATCATGTACAAATGGTCACTATTTCTATTGCTGTCAGTGGCAAAATTCTTGTTATCCAGCGCTACACAGCCAATCTACAAAATAGCTGTCAAAAATAAATACACAGAGTAACTTCAGCTGGGGAATAGGAGGTGTTTGTGCTTTCTCTAAAATAAGTTGAAATGTATTTTGTAATTATAATTAATATTGTCATTGTAATTATAGTGGGCACAGGATTGTCCACTAAAGATCCCAAAGACTATAAAATGTGATCATTGCTCTTGTCTGTGAAATCTGCAATGAATCTTATTTTCAAAGTCACATGAGTCCTTTCCTGTTCTTCTGCTGAAGACCTGTGCTGTGCAGGTGCCCCCACCAAGAGCCAGCCGCAGTTCCCATCCCTCAGCTGCTATCTGCACCCTCACTAACATTTTCAGCTCTCATACTCAAAAGACCTGCATCATGTAAATCAGGGAAAAAACCTGGAAATCATTTTTCAGCAGCCATAATTCAGAGTTACCCTCTGAAAGCAGAAAAAAGAGGAACAAATGGGCAGCACGGCAAGAGAAGTGACATCAGTCCTGAGGGAAGGCGCAGTGTGTGATGAGTGCCTGCCTGGTGTGCAGATCTCTGGGCACTCAGGTTTTGGAAGATCTCTGAAGCTTTTCAAGACCATGACTAAACCAATGCTTAAGGATCTCCTGGTCTTTATCCACTCCCTGCCTTACCTGTGTGGGTGGCAGGACATCCCTCTGCAGACAGCTCTGCTGGGGATGGATGTGCTCTTGCAAGTGCTCTCTGCAAGTGTCATTCCTTTTTGTGGGAATTGCTTCATGGTGATAGTTCAAAGGATGAACTCTCTCTGAAGATTTACTTTTAAAGCCTATCTGTTAACAAGACATGTTTAGTAAAAATGGTAAAGCAGAAGTGTTTGGGTCTATTAATAAGGTCACTGATACTTGAATGAAATTCACTCAAATGCGAAGCTATCATGAGAGCAATGAATCTTTTAAGTCTTCTAAATAGGTCTTGAGCTCCATTTGCATACATCTTTATGGAAAGTATGAACTTCCATGCAATTATGAGTCACATTATGGAAACGATACCTGAATAAATGAGATGTGAAAAGTGGCACTGGTTGGCATCTCCCAAAGCGTCTGAAATTCTAATCCCATCCAAACATCTTAGGTTCATGAAAAATAATTTTGTATGCAGTTATGTGAGTAAATGCAACTTAATCATATTTGCATTGAATTCATTCAAACATCCAACAATCCTTGTTCTCAGAAGAAGAGCAGTGCTGACTATTTCCAGGCCTAAATATAGGAAACCCTTTCTTGAATCAAAGGCAGAAACACTAGAGTTGGAGCTACCCTGAGAAGCACATGGGTCTTCTCACATTTCATGTTTTGTTTTTCCTACATGCAAATGGCTTTGGCTGAAGTGATGTCCAAGAATGAATTACTAGCAAAAACCCCCCGGCATTTAAAGTTAAAGTGCAGATTTTATGCAGGCCTTTTTTTTTTTCTTTCTGGAAACTCCCTCTATAAATTTTAACCTACATATCTGCCCTGGTTTTGGCTGTGATAGAGTTATTTTTCCTCTCAGCAGCAGATACAGGGCTGTGTTTTGGATTTAGTAAGAGAACGATGGTGATAACACAGTTCTATTTAGTCATTTTTCTGCCTCTGTTTTGTATTTTGGTGTTAGTTTGGTGTGTTTTGTCAGTGATTCTATCTGAGTGGTAGTCCAGATAAAGAATAGCCAAGCTTTCATTTAGCCACAAAACGCAGATGATTTCCTGCCATTGCCATCTCCACTTTGGTGATAGGAGATGCTGAAGCTCTTGTGCCTATTGGAGTTGTACTGTTTCTATGGAAAAAAAGTTGCTGGATTCCAGCTATGAACGAGTTAATGCCAGCATTTGGTTCAGTGTTGTGAAACTATATATTATCTATTGTATTTCCTTGGCCTTAAGTGGATTCTAGCATGGGATGAATTAGGTTGGCTAGATATTTTCTGCTGACTGTGATATCCCTGTTGAGCAGCTTTCCCAGTACGAATATATTTGGCCCTTCTTTTTTTTCCCCACAAGCTATATCCCTGTATAAAAACAGCTTTATCTCTAAAGAGCAAATAACACCCAGTGCTCATAACAGATGCCAAGAAATGTTTCTGTTTTGATTTTTGAAAATAAAAATTCAACTGTGTTCAATAAAATTCAGAAGCCGTTTTCCTCTGTGGAAATTAAAGGAATCCAAGGAAGTCTAGGAAGATAGCGACCTTCCTAATTAAAGCGGTAGCAACTGCAGGAATCCAGTTTTTACAACCACCTCTATCTCACTGTGCTGAGAACAAAGCAGTCCTCCATTAATATTTTATTTTCTCTTTTCTTCCACTATAACAATGCTCTATGTTCTGTGAGAGCCCTGGAAAGACATGCAGAGCTATGTTAATTATGGCTTAAATAATTGACACTCTGATTGTGTTGTACTTTCCGAATTGTATGTGGCGTGTCACTGGTTCTACATATAATTACATCTATTCACTGCCATCATTTTTCCCACTTACATCCCAGTATACAGTAGTCTACATGGCAAAATTGTGTGCAGTAACTAATAATATCTTCACCAAATGACCTTTGTTTTTAAACACATGGAGTGTGTGTAGCAGTGGAGGTCTGATTGCCATCAGAGCTAACACATACATCCACGAAGATCTATTATGAAACAGTGAATGTCAGGGGAGTTGGGGGTCTGCAGCAGAAGCACACTCGGGGTCTAAGGAGTAGGTATTAGGAACTTTCCAGTGTGGTCTGATGGTAATGCCTTATTTAACACTGCGTCAAGATTTTCACCTTCTGGGAACCCAGAAATTTATTATTTGCTGTTTTATAGATTTGTGCATTAACTACTGGCATTATTAAGTACATCCAGCTATGGTACATACAGTACCCTGCAACAAGATAAACGAGCTTTCAAGACTCATCTTCAGGTGTTGACTGAGTTATTCTGAAAGCTTGAGTTTATGTACAGAGCGAGTAACCAGATTCTTCTTGGAGTACCTCATTAGTTGACATGACTGCTACACAGCCACTTCCACTTCAGTGTTTGTCCAGTAAGCAGCTAACTTGAAAATGAAAGCTTATCTCTTACAATGCAGCCTTAAGTGAACTAAAAAAACATTTACAGCTTTTTCGAAAACCTACCTCATCAAGGGGTGTTGCAAAGTTCATGCCTTTGTTTGGAAATACAGTAACTCCCTGCTAAAATGAACCCACTTTGGAAATTGTTTCCGTCTGTTTTGCATGTTTGTCCTCCTGCTTTCAAATAACCTTCTGCCCAACTGGAATTGATAAGGGAGAGGGATTAGTGCTGGAAAGGCTGCAAGCACAAGTTATCCTCAGGCAATCTGGGAGCACCATTTGCACCAATGACCACTTTGGAACAATTGCTCCATCCATGTCCTGCCCAGTAGAAGTGAGTGGCTTTCACCTCAGTGAGGGTGGGGAGATAGCTTCAGGTCTACTGTGGAATAAGGATATGTGTAAAAGGAGGTACTGCAGGGTAGCAGGTACACTTATAAATTCACACCTTCTTATGCTGTAATAACTTTTTTAGATAACCAAACCTTTAATGTTTTTATGATTCATATCCTGATAATGATTAACAGAAATGATAATGTAGAGAGAGTCCATAGAAACAGATTTGAGATCAGCAGTGACTTTCAGGATCTTTGACAATGAGTGCTTTTTGTTCAGTTACTGTGAAAAGATGGAAGAGAAACACTGTTGATATCACACTTAAACCTCCAAAAAAGTAGGGAACTATTGGGTACTTGTAACAAAATATTTTCATTTTTTTAACAAAAAAAAAATTTAGAACACTGAGGTTTGTGTCACACATCGTAAACATGATGGTGAAGTCCTGGAACTACTGCAGGATGAAAATATTTGTACTAGAAACAGACATTATTGTTCAGGGTTTTTGTGTGTGTGGTTTGTTGTTTTTGTGTTGTTTTTTTTTTTAAGGGACCAAATATTTATCCCTTCTTCCTTTTTCATCCTGGATTATTCAAAATGTAGAAAAATTAGGAATGTAGCCGTTTATGTGAAGCAACAACATGTGGAATGCTATTGGGGTTAAAAAATAAATTTTCTGTGACAGAGGATACTGGAAGCAGCAATCTAAAAGTCCTGTGGAAAGTGGATCCCCTATGACATTAGCCTAGATATATGATACATCCTAGAAAGCGGGAAAGCTTACGAATGAGAGAAATGGAAAAGTATTGTTAAGAAATGGGGAAAAAAACCCCATTCTCTGGAAATGGCAGATGGGATTTTAAAAGTATTTAGCAATTGTCTGTGTCTGGCCTAGCTTGGAAAGCTGTCCCAGTTTAGGGCATCACTTGAACATGTGGTTCTGTGCTGCTGATGGAACACAAGTGTTACATGAAGCTGAGCATCCCACATATGGATGGGCTTAGGAACGTGCGGAAATGCTTTGTCTGAATTAAGGACCCTGTTTAGAGGCTTCCACACGTTGGCAGAGGTTGAAGAGGTTTATCATGAAAATAAGGAATGTAGCTTGTTACACTGACTTTCTGTGTGTGTGTTTGTTCTAAAAGTAATGCTGGTCACGTGAGAAATTGCAGAATATAAAAAAAGCACATATACAAAATCCTGTCCTCATTTTTCTATGCTGCAACAGAGTTCAGGAGCTTTTCTCTTAAAATTATTTATGTATGTGTAATTTTACACTTAGGAAAGTAACAAATGCTTTTAATCAACTTGGACAATTGTGTGAAGGCAGGAGAGAAACAATGCTAGATTTAAAATATAAAGGATATTCTTTGTCTTTTAGAAGTTTAGTACACATGGTTAAAAATTTTAGAAAAATAATTTGACAGAGCTTTCTCATATCTCATATCAGAACTGCACTGTAAATTGAAAAAACTATCTTGCTTGCATATCAGGGATAAATATAAGTCTTGTTTTTATCTTATTTTCCCTTATTCCTCAGTGTCATTACCAAAACAAGTATTTCAGTGCATTAGAAAATGTAATTTGAGTCAACTGATACCTCAATCGGTTCTGGGATATATGTAATTTCCTGTGATGTTGAACAGAGAGAATTGATTTCAAATGTATATTTTTGGATTAAGGTGAAGGGATCAAGTAGGAACGTAACTCTTATGTCTGATGATTGAATTTGACCTGCCATATGAGCACAGCAGAATCCTGTAGGATGATATCTGTGACATATAAATGCCATGTCTATATATTAATTTTGTCCCTATAAAGAGAGCTGGGTAGGAAAGTGGTGAATCAGTAACTCCGTATTTGTGACACAGAAAGGCATCTCAGCCGTTTCTCTATGTATATTCCTGTACTTAAGGATAATATTTCCTAGTTACCTGATCCATGTACAGCATAGAACATGGAAGAGACCTCTTGCTCACTGACTCCTCATGTACTGGAAACTCCTGATGTGGATTTTGTGGAGCAGAGCCTGTATTTGAGACCTAAATCTAAGCCGGAGTAACTCATGCCCTGGGCTGAGCTTTGCTGTGCAGTGGAGTTTGAAGGCCACTGCAAAATTTTCTTTCAGGTGAATTCAGATGAAAGATCCAAGTGGGTACATGATTTTTCTTTTAAATCTAATTTCTCGAGGAAGTGGTATAAATTTTTGTTTGTATGTTTTCAACAAATAATTTTTGAACCACTCTGCTGACTACATTTGGCAGAAAAGCAGAGACTGTAATATTATGACTATTTCATGAAAATAAGTGGCCCAGCAGGTCGTACTAATACCTTTGCTCCAGAAGGGCGACAGTGAAAGTTCACCTTTCCTTGGCAAAGGAGTTTTTGCAGAAAAAAATGACGGAAATGAGAGGTGCTGTGGAAGTCAGGTTGCAAAATAAGTCCATAAACAGAAAAACTCATTTCATGAACATTCTGAACTTGTTGGGCAGAAACATAGTTCTGTGAGGTACCTTTCTGTAGGACCTGAGAAAGTCATCTGTGGTAGGATCTAATGTTCACAAATATTTCTGCATTAATATGGTACTTGAAAGTAGTTCAAAGCTAGTGGACTGGACACATGAACATGTAGTTTCCTACTACTAGTGTGTGTGTGTGTGTGTATGTTTTAATTTTTTGCTTATATTGTAGTATCTGTATATTTTATATATTTCACATAGAAATATTTTATGAGCATATTTTTTTATTTGCTGCCCATTTCAAGTCTCTAAATGTATTATAAATATTGTCCATCTGGATACAATATTGTTGTTTTTTAGGGAAACAAACGTCCCTTTCTTTTTTCTACTCTTCTTTCACGGCTAGATAACACCAGTCATGATTCAGAAAGTATATGAGCAGCAAAGTACTCTCCAGATTATCAGTTGATCACAAATGTTCTTTGATGTGTCTTTAGTACTCAGTATTTTCAGAAGAGACCAATGATATAGTGATACCCCGGACAGTGGATACTTGAAAGAAGTGTGGTCTTTATTTAGTGCATAATCTTCATTTTGTGAACATCAGGCTTATATCAAGGATAGGTCTTTGGGTTGCAGAATAAATGTGACTGTGTAGTTGCTTTTAAAAATTGTAGAATGTGTCCATAATCTGATTATGGCAATAGTAATTTTATTTCTAATTCAGCATCTACTGTGACTGTTTCATTCCCATATGTTGATATGAATTAATACCTGAAAGCAAATGCTCCTTACAAATATTTCTTTACAATATAATCAGAGGAACACCAAATTTCCTGAGTGTAGCTTTCCCCTCCTTTAAAAGGATTGAGTTTTATTAAAGTTCAAATGAGTAACTGATGAGCTCTCATTTGCTCAAGTCCTAAATGGAAAGTCTTCTGGATCAGTTTGGTATCTTTGCAAGTGCTGAAGATGTGTCTCTCTGTTCACTCAAATGTATTTTTCAGCATTTATTGTGAACATGCAAGCATTTTCTACTTATATTGTTGTAATGGAGAAGCAGCCATGAGTGATGTAATTCTACATAATCATTTTCCTTTTCTATACAGCTGTTGCAAAATTAAAAAGCTGTAAAGTTACAAATGGGCTCATATGAAGCAATACACAGCATGGAATTTCCTGCCAGTGGTTAAAATAATACAATTACTTTTAACAGATGAAAACAGTTAAGCAGGTCCCCATTTAAAAAAACAAAAAAGCCTTTCTTCTGAAAGTATCCCTTTAAAACATTTGCTTGAAAATAAGTAAAAAACAATCTTGGCATAGAATATTTTTACTCTTTTGGGGTTTTGGCATACAACACAGATCAAGAAGAATAATCACAGTGACAGGTAAGAAACCTGTAAAAGAAATGCTTTATTTGAGCACAATTCACCAGACATACATCTTAGTTTAGTCTTGTCTCCATCTGCAGAGTAAACCAGCCATATGCTTGGAGACATCATTGTCTTTTCTCTCTTTTTTTTTTAATCCCCTGCACCAAAAAAGAAAAGTCATTAGGTTTGACAAGACTGGTACATTTTGTAGTAATTACAAGGGAGCACAAAACAAAACCAGGCCAGTTTCACAATGTCCGTGATTGTCCTAATGCACCAAAGAATGTTTTTTACATTCTGTTAGGGGGAGACTGATTAATTGGTTCTTTGTAACTCCAAATTGAAATCACAGTGTAACCTGGTTGTGCTCAGCACAGGAAGCCTTTGGGGATGCCAAAGTTTGGACACGAGTCTGGGACATAGAGGAGTCCCAGAACTATTGTGTTCAGTGAGCTGTGAAAAGTCATTCAGAAGAGAAACACTCAGCATCCTTTATTTATTTGCATTGAAATATTTATCTGTGATGTGAAGCATTCATAATAGATTGTCAATCTCTTGTGCCTTGTGATGAATCTGGGTGTCTTGCATTGAATTCTAAGTATTTTCTTTTGTGGATAATTTCGTAATTGTCACATTTCCAAGCTGGGAATGTACCCTGACCTTTGGATCCAAATTATCTTTTTTTTTTTCCTTTCTCTAGTAAGGAAATCAAACCTTTAATTTTCTGTTCAAAAAAAACCTCCAAAACAACTCACCTGCCTAAATTATTAATTTTTACACTTAGAGATTAAAACTCAATCAACCTGAAAATTCATGTCTTGCTGCTCTTTCCTGATAATTGAAGGAAATTATTTATGTAGCATAGATTAATATTCTTTCATGTTCTACCTGACATTCCAGATTAAAGTATGACTTTGAAATAGAGATGGGTTGGGACTGAAATACCTTATGAAACCACTCTAGTACTTGGAAAGCGATGTGTTAGGTTCTTAGTACCAAAGCTCACATACGAAGGAAATTTTCACTTCCATCTTGTTATATCCTGGGTGGAACAGACAGTGAAATGAGCCTGGGAGATAAAACAAATTAGAGAAAGAGAACAAAGGCATGATAACAACGAACAGTGTGCATTCTCAGTCCTTTGCACTGACTTTTAGGGAGAGGGATGTCACAGAAGCTGTGGTATTGGTAGAAAGACAGGAAAGTCTCTTTTGAAGCTGCATCTAACACCATCATAGGCTCCTTTGAGCTGTGTGCTGATACAGAGAAGAGTCTGTGTTTTTTCACTGTTCTGGGACAAGCAAACTCCCAAATAACATCTAGAGTAACACTTGGCATTTCTGGCATAACTCTGGGCCATTTTCTGTAGAGTAGGAAGCTGTGCTGACCCACCAGCACAAGAAAGTTTACTCTGAATTTTTTGAGTGAGCTTCTCTCAGCCTTTTCTCTCTTTCTTTCTCTTCGTTTCTCTTCCTGTCATTTGTGATTGAAAAAGGACCTTGGAGACGAGAGAAGAGGCAGCAGTTTAAAGGAGGTTGAACAGTGCTAACCCAGAACACAAAGGGTGGAGGTGTATCTGCTCACTGCTGGCATGCAGCCATCGTAGTTATCAGCTTAATAGCATAACTTAACAGGAAGAATTACACTCGTGACCTTCTGCTCCAACAGCACAAGCTTCTATCACTTGAGCTAAAGGAGAATCTCCATTAGTAGTTGCTCATTGTCACAGGGCACATATCCCTCTCTTGGGCCAACCACTTATAATGACAAGATATCATAAACACTTGAACAGCTCTGATTTTGTCCAGTAGAGGGAAGTGGATAGACGCAAACACTGACTCAATATGTTAGAGAGAGATATCATCAACATATTAACCACATCATGCATGATTGGCAAAAGGCGTAACGATTGCAGAACCTTTCTCATCGCTGCCAAAATCTCTGTATTGACTAAGGGTCATTTCCACTAGAATTGCCTATGTCTTGCACTGTCACTGCTTTTTGAATTACAGAGCTGCCAGAAAAGAGTAATCTGGATCGCAAACCAGTTTACCTTGTTGATGAAAATAACATGTTGCTGGGTTATGAGCAGCACTCATTGAGTTCAATTTTTCAAATTATTCTCTTGGGGGAAGAAGACTGTTGAAAAATACCTTTAAGAGAGAGCTGGCAGTAAGCTGCATTTCAAAAATAGGTGGCTTTTTCCTTGGAAATAGGAGTGGAATAGTAAATTGGGTACTGCCACAGAACTCCTCCAAAGTGAGAACACCAAAGCATTTGGATGCTGGATTTCCACTTTAGTGTCAATCAGTATTTCTTGGGTAACATGATAAAAGCAAAATATTTCAGAACTAGCTTTCTTCTAGACCCCTATTTACTTGCTTACAGTAGCCCAGTGGCTGTTCCCTGGGGAGAAAGACAGTTGCTGAATTTAGAATCACTCATTGTCATCTTTAGCTGTGCAGGTACTACCTACCCAGTAGGAAAAAAGAGAAGTGTTTGCCTGTTTTGGAGTCGTGTTTGGATTATGAGGTTTTTGGTTATTTTTAAGACGGCCTTAAAGGCAAAGATGTACCATTCAGCAGTGATAATCACACTGCTGTACCATGGAAACATGGCCAGCCGTATCAAGTATTGCTAAGCCTCTTGACAGGCAATCATCAGCCCAGTCTTTCTTTGGAACCGCTTGAAGCAGTCCTCTTCTTTTTTAATGCTGAATGATTCTCCACAAGGTCCACCAGCTGGATTAGTTGGAGTGTCCAAATTTTAAAGGATGCCAACTGGCTTGCAACCAGCCATTTAGAGAGCAGCTCCTGTTCCAGAGGCATTTTTCCCCCAACAACTTTGGCTGTTTCTCATCCTCATTCCTTTCTGTACAGAACTCTGAAGTCCCTGTAGAGGTTTCATAACGTCCTGAAGCCTTCATCAAATGGTAAATTGGTATTCTGTTAGGCTGTCAAGAGGGATTAGAAGGAAGGATCTATTCTTCTTCTTATTCTCATTCTTTAATGACAAGTTACATTGCCAGGCTGTCCGCTAAATCACATTAGGCAAGGTCTAATTTACTTCTTCATACCAAAATAGAGAGGAACCAGAAACAAACAAAAAAGATCTCCTACTTAGGACATGCATTGAGAATTCAGGGAGTTCCTGTGCTGCTGCAATTCTGTTTTACAAGTTAGCATTTTATTAGCATGAAAATGTATATTGTCCCCTGACTGCTTTTCTCTTTTCTTTTGGAAATATATATACACACATTTTAAGTAATTGTGAAGCTTTAAAACAATCTGAATTTGTGAATTTCATCGAAAGCATGAAGAGTTAATGCCTTGACAGGTATTTTCATAAAGAAATTTTCAGATAGTTGTGTGAGAGTCTCACATTCTTTGTCAGGGATCATCCCTTTCATCCTCACAAAAAGAGTTTGGGTTTTGCTGGAAACTGAAGGTGCTGTGTTTATCAGCAGTAAGGTCACCATTACACACGTGGGTAGATCTCCCACTGCAGCCAGTATCAATGTTTCTGGGTGTAAACATGAAGATGAAGACATACATTTGCTGAAAGGGAATCTACAGGGAAGGAAGAAACGTGTATTGTAATGTTGGAAACCATTCTAAATTTAGTGCTGTTGGAGTGTGGACTACTTCCCCATGTCTGGGGAATGACTGGGGCTTTCTGACTGGCTTTCAAAGGAGGAGATGCCTTAAAAGAGGGAGGGGAAGGAAAAACAGAATATCCACGACTGGCAAAATTCACCTGCTGTGCCTCTCACTTCCATGTTTGGAGTGCTGGCAAAATGTCCTGGTTAATGCAGCTCTTTGTATTTTTCTGTCCTGGTGATATATGTAGTGATGGGACAGACTAGGTTAATTGCAAGATTATGATTGGAAAATGTACCCGGTGGGCAGTCATGGCTGCACTAACCAAACACAGAGGTGGGAGAGTTCAATGAGTGTTAATGCTGTGCTGCATCCTGCAAGACCAGAATGAATGCCACACATTTCCAAGCATAAGAAATTCTGCATAAATAGGACATTCAATTATTTATGAATAGACTCCAAGTCAGTGATTAATTAGCATTTTAAATATGGTTGATTAACACATTAACCCTATTTTATGAAAACTCTTTTAAAAGATACATATTACATGTACTTCCATTTGATTTTCACATTTCTGATGTCTTTCATCTGTTAGATTACTGTGTCCTATAAGACTTTCTAGAACGTTTAATTATTTACTTTACAAATGCAGGATGTTATAATGATATTTGTAAAGAAAAAGCTAGGATAATGAATATACAATACTGTATTAGCAGCTTCCCCAACTGTTGACAGGAGGTTAGGGGGGTATGGGTGGAGGAAGAAAGAAAATCAAAACAAGATAATAACGTTGCACTAGATGTATACAAGTGAATATGCAATAAGCATTGGGAATAGTGCACAAAAGCAATAACATAATTTACCATTCTGCATGAAAGAACTAGCTGAGGTGCTTTTGTCGGTATTGAAGGTAAAGTTCGGAAGCTTTCACTGGAAAGCAGAATATAACCTAGAAATGGTTTGCATTATCAGTTACAGAAGAAAACATTTACTTGTTTAATAATCAGTTATTTATTTCTATTATTAATTATTCATCTATCTCTCACTGATCACTAGCAGACTAGCTGCTACCCTACCAAGGACTGGGATTTACCTGCCAGACCTAACAATGAAGAGAAGAGGAGGGGAAAGCCCCCCTCCTCCCCCATCAGTAGCTCAGTTCATTTTAAACTGTTTGTTTCTGTGTAGGCTGATTAAGTTCAGGAGTTGCCTGATATCCTAAGATACCTCTTTCCTGTATATTCAGATGGCAATTCACAGACTGTTCTCGTGTAATAAAGTGAAATTATGCTGGGAGTGAAACTGTCTGAACTGACCTTTTTTTCTGAGGTCTTGTCTCATGACGTACAGAACGGAGAAGACATTCAGCCTTCAGAGCACTCAGCATCTCAGGAGGGTCTGTGTTTAAAGTACACACCTGCTCCTCTGCAGTAAATAAAACAGTCAATATTCTTACATGAAGGCATATGCTTGGACTATTTGTATAATTGGCTCTGTCCCCATTTCTGCAAAAGGATATCAAAATTGGTGGTGTTAGAGTTGACTATTTCCCCCCTACATTGTTAAGGACAAAAAGCCCTGCAAAGATCAATCAATCTATGCTTGGAATTTTCCAAAGTTAAGCTGCGCATGGAAAAACAAGGAGGAAAACACATGGTACTGAAAATTGGTCAGCTCGCTCTTCACCTGAAAAGTGGCTTTTTTAGCAGGGATATCATCAAGGTACAATATAGGTTTATGGGCCAAAGTCATTGAAAAAGGACATAAAAGGAAATTCTTACTTATCTTAATATCAGTGAATTTATCTGTGCAAGTGAGAAGCATGTTGTCTACAGTACGCTTTTATATTTGTCATATAGAGAAGCAGATAACTGGTAATGTAATTGGCCTGGTGCTCAGGTTGTCTTCTCCAGAAATTCTTCCTTTTCAGTAACGTTATTTTGCCATCAAAACTATCCCTAACCTTCACAGTGCTGTATTTCCTGTCTGAAAAAAAAACAAACCCAAATTAAGACCACCAGCTATTTAAATTTTGGATTTGCTTACTTCTGCTTTTTGGCCTCAAAAAATAGGGTAAGCTGTTTCCTTTTTTGATGATAAATAAAATGCCATATTACAGTGAAGGTCCATATCTTTTAAAGGTGGGCTTTGGAGTATCTGGACAAGCCGCATGCTTCATTGCATTAAGGCACCATGTACAAGGGTATGTGATTACCATGCATAAGGAGGCTTGTGGAGCAAGTTCAGTGAAGTCATTATGATGATATCATTGCTGGTGGCCATTACTCTACATTACTAGTGGCCATTACTGTAATCTAAATGGACATTGGGAGGAGATTATGGTGAAAGGTGCTAATGGCTTGCACATTAGAGGTCCTTAACATGTAAGCACCCAGGATGAAAGTCCATGTACAAAGAGTTAAATAAATTGTGCAGCATCTTCCCCCAGGGAGTCATTAAAGGTATTATGCAAGTTTAAGTATTCTTCTTTATCTGGGCTATTAGACCTTTCAAACTAGGAGGTCTGAAGGAAAGAGCTCCTGAGTAGTGGTTTTCCCAGGTGTAAAATCAAGCCGGTGGGCTGGGGTTGAAGGGTGGTGGGTGAGAGTGGAAGACAATCTATAGTTTAGGCAGGTAAATCTGTCAGATTTCCCAAGTGCTGGAGAAAAAAGTGCTAAGTGTGTGCAGTTTTCATGTTTGAGGGAAGAAGGTGCATCTTTTAGGCCTTTGGAATACAGGCAAATTATCCACCTCTTCCTCAGCTGAAAGGTTTGCTGTATTACTGCAATATTTTGTTTCAATGTCTGTTTTTCTTAAAAAAAAAAAAAAAAAAAATCTAGTGGAGCAGCAATATGTAGAGTGCAAGTATTCTAGCAATGTGAGCATCTGCTGTCACAAAGATTTTCCAATACTAGTAATGTAAAACATTAGGCATTGCCAAAATCCTACGGTTTTTACACGCTGGCTTGAATAAATAATGGAAGACAGGAATAAGTAGAAAAGGGAAATAAATTCTTCCTCTCAGCAGAGGTTCCCTTCGCAGAAATGTATATTTTCTTCCTCCAGTATGCCTCCAGAGCTGATGGGAAAAGGAATTCAGAAACCTCAGCTAGCACACAAGGCAGCAACCCAGCTCTACTCTGGGAAGGATCCCTGGTTGTTACAACAACTCTCTGTAGGCTGGAGTTTATTTTCAGGTCTTTGCATTCTCGGCCAAGCAAAATATGTGTAAAACTATGGCATGTCTTACAGGATCTAAACCTAAAGTATACCAAGAGTAAGGGATTTTCTATTTATGAGCCTATCTTGACTTATTTGATTTGAGGTATGTGGCTGAGTCAAATCTATCTATTTGCAGAAAATTTTGCAAGGCTTAATGTTGGTACAAAAGCCTTTCTACCAAGAAGAAGATGAATCATTGCTGAAGATAAACCATCACAGCCAAAATAGAAACCAAAGAGTGCAAGGTGGTAGAGTGGTAAAACGCTGTAGTTAGGGAGAAGAGATTCAGTTCAGGGTAATTCTAGATGAAACTTGAGTTACAGTTGAACTTAAATACCTTCAAATATGTACTGTAAACATGCAGGAATTCTGCTCCTGATTCCTCTGTGCAGTCAGAGAATGACCAGCTCCACTCTCCGCCAGGGTAGTGGGTTTCCCTCCCAATGCAGGATGAGCCCACCAGGTTGTTTACACTAAGCTTTGTGCTGAGCTGAAGGCACTATGTTATTGAAGTGCACACATTGGCCCAGAAAGTTTTATCTTCCAGTTTAGGCATAAACTTAAATGCTTTAATGCAATTTGAATTAAGGCATGGATTAGAGAGGAAGAGAACGGTGTAGGAATATTTCCACAGAAGTTTTATTGAGTGTGCACAGTAGTAAAAGGGAAACAATTTGGGTTTTGTCCCACAGTGCTTTAGTCTTCAAAGGCTGCAAATCCTCTAATTAATTGGCAGGTAGAAAATAGGCTGTACAGAAGTTAATTCACTGGGGGCTACAATTGCTGTGGCTGTGCCCTCAGTGCCTGTTACAGTCCTGATCCAAAGTCAGTTGAAGCCAATCGATCAGGCCCTAATTGCACACTGATTAGTATCGCTGAGCTTGGCAGCATAGTAAATCTTTAAGAATTAGGAGCCACTGTGTTTTTTGGAGTAGTTCTTTTCACCATTATGTGCGACTGATAACTTGCAGTGGGATTTAAACACAAATATTGTATTATTGAGAGACAACACTATGTGTAATTGTTGCCAAGATAATAGATGAAATAGCTCAACTTCCTTTGGAAAAGTTTCAAAGGTTGAAAAGTTTCAGACAGGCATTTTTTGCAGGTGTAATGAAAGGATCAGTGTGTATTTCCCACAAGGGCTTTCATTTTTCATTTTTATCCTTAAGAGAAGCCAGTGGCGCTTCCTGAGTATTGTCATTGACTAAGGCACAAAGAAGGAGAAAAAAGAAACAATTGATAAAAAAAAAAGAAAGAAAAAGTGAATCAAAACATGACTTCTTGTTTTCAAGAAGAAGGGCCAACTTTTACTTTATAGTAACAGCTTTGAGATCAGCAGCTGTGGGATTACATGGCAGAGGTTTGTAAAAAAAATCAATAACTGCTGCTGTTTGGAGAGAGGGAAAGAAAGGACAGCTAACTAGACCAGATTGTAACAGTTCTGCAAGCAGTCACAATGCTCACCTTACAACAGCGCAGCCCTGCAAATTATTAAATAATAAATCACAAAGTCGAACAGTCTTGGGTGGACAGAATGCGTTTGACTGTAAAGCAGACAGAGGCCTATGAATTATTCACACCTCAAGCAAAGATAAAACAAGCAGAGAAGAAATGAGAAGAATTCTTCCAAACAGGTTCTCCTGTACTGAAATATACCTTTTGATTACTGATACATATTTGGGGATTCAACCGGTCAAAGTCATGCCAGAACTAAGAAGAAGGAGACAACTGCAACCTAGGTTTAGTGCTATGGGAAAATCCTGGCATTAATAAGTAACTTCAGAAGTAATGTTCCTGTGAAATATCATTTTGCAATATTAGTATGTTAGCAATTAATGGGGAAAAAATAGATCTCAGAAAAAATTGTCATAGAAATGTCAAGATCTCAAGTATTTTCTTTATTTGATGAGTTAAAACTTTGTAAGAGCTTATTTTAATCAGAACAGCAAGCTGGAAGCTGAAGATTTGCTAATGAAAATGGTGGGAATCCTATATTTTGATAATTTTAAGCATCTGACTTTGCTGAAATAGGAAGAAAAGAATTAAAGCTGATCTTCAAATATAAAGACGGGAATGAAAACCAGAATTCTTCACTCTGGACTGTGGGTTTTTATCACTGGTTTATAACATTTAGGTTATTTGAACATAACTAATGTCCATGACTTACAGAAGAAACAATATCAATCAAACCATTCATTTTCCTTTGAAGTTTTTTTTGTTGCTGTTTTTTTAAATTTTATGTTTCTCCTAGCAGAATTTCCAGTTTACCGAACTGATACACCCATAGAACAGAAGAAAATATATATAGTCAGATCCTGCTGACACTGACTGAGGCCAGAGCATAAGATCCTTGGGCTGTATTGATGACAAAGAAACATTTGGAGTGGAAAAGACTTCTGAGATCATTAACCCAGCACAGCCAAGTCCACCAGTAAACCATGTCCCTAAGTGCCACATCTACACATCTTTGAAATGATAGCGACACTTTCTTTCTGATTAGTGGTGTGGTGTCATGAAGGATGGAAATATACTGCTGCTGAGCCTAATGCTGTCTGAAATGGTAGAAAACCACCTTTCCTTCATTCTTTGCTTCTTGAAGACCAAGTTTGTGAATAAACCTACTTGTGGGAACCTCTCCCATGACTGACTTTTCATTTCTGAGAGAGTGCAATGAAAAGAAAAAGGGGACAAGGATGAAATTCAGGGGAAGGCACAGCTAATGCTGCTGAAGGTCCCTGTACGAGTGCGCTGGACTCCCACTGACTGGTCGGAAACTTGCATATTCCAGTAACTGGAAGCAAATGTTCTCAGTTTTCCAAGCACCACCTCTTCTAGTGTCTCTGCCTGTGAGAGTTTCCCATAAATGTGTGTCCTGATAAGGAACAGAGTTGCTTTACTAGTGTAGCTGCCACAAACTGCAAGTGCAGATGAGAAACAGCACATGGCAGTGCCCAAGGATGGGAAATCTGGTTCAGCATATGAAGGTAGGGCCTCCCTCGCCACACTTCCTCTAGAGTCAGTCCCCTCATGCGTATTGTTCCCAGCCCACTGTTGGTCTTTTTATCCTTTTATATGTAGAATTGTTCAGGTCGATTTTTCCAGTCTCCTGATTCCCTGCACTCCAGGCAAATTGCTGTAGACCTGCCCCAGCAAAGGCTGTGTCCAAACCTTGCTCCTTGTTCTCCAGACACACAGCTCCTGCAGCTTTTCTCTGCTGTCAATTCCAAGCCTCATTGTCTCACTCCCAGCTGCCTTCACTTGTGAACCAAGTGTCCTTTGTGCCGGTGTGTGTTTTCCTTTGAGCCAGACGTTTACAAAGCCATGAGTTGGTTTTAAGAGGTGAACATCACAGGGGTGCAATAAAAATAGGAAACAAGGTAGGAAATGTTGTGATTCAAAAGAGTTTGGTGAGGGATGCAAATGATCAGTAATATGCAGCAGAGCTTCAAAGATGTAGACAAGAGGCTTCAACTTGATGAAAACAAATCTAAAACAGCAAATAAAAGCAGCTTAAAAGATGCATGTCTAATACAGCCAGCTGTGAGAAGGCATTACTCCAGTGCTTCGTGTAGCCTGTAGGAGAGGGATGAGTTGAAATGAGAAACTTTAGTGACCAAGACAGAGACCAGAAGTAGTTGGTGACTTCTCTTAGATGTTTTAAATGTTACAGGACACACCATATCCAGCTGAAGATTGCTGATGCATCTATGGAATGAGAAAAAATTCATTCTGGTATATCAGAGCTCAGCAGATAATTCCTTTGCACCTGCTTAGCAATAGTCAGGGTATTTGCATCACATAACTGCCTCATTATGCATTTGATGTATTCATTAAAATGCGCTTCTAGGTATCGTATTGAAATTTCAGTTCCTATGAGTTACAGATTTCTGAACAATGGCCAATGGAAAACATAGGGTTAACCAGGGGATAGACTGTGCTGATAGAGTCTAAATATTTCAGGTGGACCACTGACAAGTTTAGTAGCAACTAAAGTTAATTGAGGTTCTGTACATGGGCCACATAAATACAACACATACTTACTAGGTTTTGATTCAGGGCCTTCCGTGGCAGCAGGAAGTTTGAAACTTGCTTTAAACTACTTAATTGTGTTTGCCAAGAATCAGAATCCAGACTTCGAAAACTTACATCAAAGTTGGCAATAGCATTGGGTTTTCTTCCTTCTACAGTGCTTGAGAGAAAGATACTCCTTTTATTTTGCGGAAGTCTAAGAAAAAGTAGTTTCTAATAGGGCCTTCCATTTAGATGTGCCAGTGATACTGATGTAAAGGTCAGGCTTGCATAGATTGGACAGGAGTAATTTAGGTGTATGTTTTTCCCTATACGTTCAATCTTCTAGAACACGCTGTTTGTAGTGTTAAGCTTTTGACAACAGAAGTTTGTTTTAGTTGTTGCTTTTTTTGTCATTAAACAATAAACCAAAAGAAACTGACCGAAGATATTTTATACTTCCGAATTTTTTGAAAAGGTTTACATCTGGTCTCTTTGCTACATATACACACCTTCGTTGAAGAGTATTTACTGCTTTTGTTTCCCTTATCCTGGTTTAATTGTTGCCAGTTGATATTTTCTGTCTTTGGTGCATTATGCAGAGAAGGGGCCAGCAACGTAAGCCTTGGTTATGGCTAGGAGCTGTCTGATAAAGAACAGATGAAACTTGTTTTAAAATTTTTCATTTTATTCATCAGAAATGAAAGTGAGCACCTGCATAATGTGCTCTGGTGAGTACTATCAATTAAAGAGTTGTGAAGTGGGTATTAGAAGATTATTTATAATTCTGTTATATAATGGCTTAGATGGACTGCACTGGAGAAATTAACATGACAGAGGGATGGAAATCATATTAGAATTTGGACATACTTGAGAGTTGATGAAATTACATTAAAAAAATACCATTCAGAATAAACACTAATGACATGCCTTTTTATTGATGTTTAATTCAGAAAAGAAGTTAATGCATGCCTTGAAAAGCAAAGAAGGACTGCTTTATGCTTAATAATTTGCTTAAACTGAATTTCAGACAGAAAATTAATTTGTTCATAAGAACTAGAGGACTTTTTAGAAGGGGAAAAAGTTATAGTATTAGCTTCTTTTTCTGAATACCAGTGCTCTTCAGTATGTTGGAAATCTGAGAACTGGTTGGATGAATATAGTTTTTTGGAATTGCCCCTTGGTTTTTGGAATTGTAGTTGGCTTCTGGCTGTCCTAGAAGGGCAAAGGCCAGTCAAGGTGTGGCCACACCCGTGGTATTGAATGGCTGGCAGAGATCCCATCACCCTCAGATAGCACAAAACTATCTATAGTGGTCCCCAAAGCCCAGTGTTTGCCACAGTGAACTCTCCAAATATATGCAGCTTAATAAATGAAAGGTTTTTAGAGTGCTAACTTAGCCAATATCTGTGATTAGATTCTGTTCCTAAATCAAGTCAAGAATTCTTTGATGATTTTTTTTTTTTAATGTAAAGATTTCCTGCCTACCTGCTTCACTGCAAAGAGCAGGGAGTTGGATAATTGTGGTAAATTCTCCAGCTTAATCTGGTAGCTGTAAGTAAAGTTGAAGGAGCTAAACTAAGATATAGGAGTAAAGAATAAATAAAATAAAAGAAGAAAACCAAATAATTCTCTGCCAGCTAAGGATGTCTAGTTTTTATTACTTTGAAAATAATATTATTTAATTTTGGCAGGTATGTGTACTCTTCTTGGGAAGCACTGGTGCTTTGTTAACACCTCTAATGCAGCTTTCTGCAAAGCACAGGTGCCCTGATCTCTGTAGTGAGGGGGCTGCACAGAGCTGCCTGAGCCTGGACACAAAGCCACGGGCTCCCATGACCCACACTGGTCACCGAGGGGTTCTTTCCAGAATTAAAAATATGGTTTAATGTCAAGCTAGGCATTTTGGTTGATTCAAAGCGAAGTATATTACTTTTGGGGAGGTACATAACTCTTGTTTAATCTTTATTTTTCATTTAGATGTTTGCTAAAATAAGAAGAAGTTACCTTGAAACTGTCAGATACTTATTTTCAAGTGTCATCTATTTTAACATTTGTTAAATATGCTTTTTTTTTCTTTATTTGCCTGTGGGATCATACCACTCACTTAATTTTACTCAGCTTCATTGGGAATTTTGGCTTTTCCAAAACTTGACTGGGGAGGGGGTCAGCATTAGTTTTTGAAATAGTCCATTTTTGTATGTAAGATGTTAAAACTCAGTTTCTGATATGAAAATTATCTAACAACACCAAAGTATATAATACTGAGCTTTTATTAAAATAGGAAGTATTTTATGGTAATGAACCTAAAAGAGTCTTGTCAGCAGGAGGATTGCCAGATGATCTCTTCCAGTTGAGACTAATGAAACAGTTTATCTTGTGGTCTATATTTAACAAGTGTGGTTTGTTTTCTGAGCACTGAATCATTCTAGAGATCTGAAGCATTTTCCATGCAAATAATTTTCTTATTTGGCCTTATCCAAAACACTGTCTTGTTGAAAGACACTTCCCATTGACTTGAGTGCTTTGGAGTAGGCTCCTGATGTGATGCTAAGTGCCAGTTCCTTTTTCAAACAGTGTGCAGAGGGATAGTCTTTTTGAATTCATTGTCTTTAATTCTCAATTTGTCTTTAATTATCAAAATGAACCAAAATATAGATGCTTTCCATTCATGGCTCCTATTTGAGAGGATTGCTCAGTAATTTGACATGAAAGCAGTTACAGAAACTGGCTCACATGTTTATTTGAATCATCTGCCTTCAAGGAGCTATCAAACAAGTTTGTAGCTGTGATACAATGAGCCTCAAGTTCTAATTAGCAAAACTAACCTGACACACGCTTCCTCTTACTGGCTTTTAAGCCATTTTCTTTTGAATCTTTTGGAAATGCTGGAGAGCGGGCCTGCAAGAATTAATAATGTTATTGCAGTGTGTCATCCTGGAGTTGTTTAAATGATGTGTGTGTTCCAACACCAACCTTTGAGGTTATTATTAAGTCCTGCCACAGCAGGAGCAAAAGTCAAGAAGCAATTATATGCATGATTAGTTTGTCAGTTTTCCAGAAGTTCTTCGGGCCACTGTTTGTCCTGCCTGGCTCGTTGGGAGGAGGATTTAACACTAAGTTTCGGGCTGATAGTGTGTGTTGCTTCTTGAGCTGGCCTCCCCCCAGTCATCAGTGCTCGAAGAGCAAAGTTGTGGAAAGCCAAATGTGCTCAAAGCCTCACTTGAAAAAACTGAAAGGAGAGAAATGCATTATTTCTTGGAAGATTAAATTGATCACCTGTAAGTTCTCACTCAGGAGAAGGTCTCAGAACACTAATTATGAAAAATAGTTTCTCTTCAGCCTAATGCAGGGCATAGAAAAAATTTTATTCAGGTTTACCTGAGCTACATTAACAAGGGTACTTCTGGCTTTTTACTTCTTCTCACGTCCTCAAAATAGGTGCTTTGTTCTGTTCTGAAAATATGAACATAATCTACAATGCCCTTGATAAAAATGCTAAAGTAGGCCACCTGTGCAACCTTTGCATAGCAGACAATGAAGGAAACCAATCAAACCATAAAACATAATATTGCTAACTCTCCCCACCCCTGCACGCACAGAATATAGGGACTACACGAGGAAATGTAGAGGCAGAGCCTTTCCTTTATGGCACTGTGAATTTTCTGCATGCACATTCTTTTGCTATTTCATTGATTTATTTTCTAAGGTTGGTAGAAGGCCCCATTAAAACCATGTCATGGAACAGAATTTCTCTGGGCTCTTCCAGGCACAAGCTTTGTATAGGTGACAGTGAAATGAATTGTCTGCCTGGCTCAAAAATGAACTCTAACTCTTCTGTCTGGAAGCAAGGCAGGACAAACTCATAAAGAGTTTTCCTCAGTTTTTGAGTTTTCTAATAACATAGGCAAACTGGGCTTCCAACATGTGAAAAGATAAATATCTTTGTTTGATGCTGAAGTTAAAAACATTTCTTTAGCTATCATTGCCATAATAAAGAATTAGAATATATGAATGCAAACAAACCACCAGAATAGACCCACATCTTTGTGGAGACCAGAATGGACAGACCAAGCAGACCATCAGGGTGTTTAATTAAGTATGGGGAGCACATCCCAGTATAAGCTATCTCCTGGGCTGCTCAGACTTTACAAGGTTCATTGACAATATCTATGGAACTGAAACTGTTCCCCTGCTGAAAAGGAAGACGGTAGGTTAACAATGTGCAAGTAGATATGTCTTTGTGATGATGATAAACTATTGCTCGTAGGTTACAATAAAGATATTGTAATGTCCATCCTAATGGTTCGTGTAATGTTACTTATAAAGAAAATCAATAGATGTGTTTTAAAAAAATCAGGACATGAATATTTTTTAAGGCACTAAAACTGGCCAAACTTGCTGAGTTGAACCATACATCAACAAACAAATGCTTCTGATTCCAGCTATTGTTTTTATTCTTTGAAAAATGGATGGTTTCATTACAGAATTTGTTGGGTCACCTTAAAAAAAAATTCCAAGTTGATCCATAACACTGCAACTGATGGATTTACAACAAAATCCATATCCGTTACTTTACGTACATTTTGTTGCTTAAAAAGAATATCTTAATATAACAGCTGATACTTTTTAAATCCACATTGAAACAACTGTTGGATTTTTATACTGTTGTAAAACTCTTTGTAGGGTATTCATAGAAAATGTTTTATTAATTGCCATATGTTTATTGATTTCTCTTTCATGTTGGTTCTTTTGTTCTTTCTTTGTAGTGGCAAAAGATCTTTCTGCATCATCATTTGCAAGTTATCTAAAATGTCAAAGGTGTTCTTTTGAAGTTTATTATAGATCACATGCTGTACAGGCCTTGACTTTGGCATATTTACAAAAAAAAGTACATACTTTGAAAGCTCAGAAAGAGATTGGGGCTGCATTAGTTAAAAAAGGAAGAATATTTTCCTACTTTTTTTTTTAATTTAAGAAGAATGTAAACAATTGTGTTAGAATAGCTGATGTGTCAGGTAATTATTGTTTTCTTTTGCCTGTCTCACTGTATCTCACATTAGTATTGTAAAACAGATTGTAGGCAATCTAGGCTTAATCCTCCTGGCAGGTACATTACGTTAACATCAGTAGGGTCCATCAGGACACCAGAGAAATTAAGAGAGGGGAGAGAGGCAGCATTTACTGTGGTAGGACCATTCCCTTTTTCCAGCTGAGAATATAAAATATTTGGCACCGTGTTCTAACCGAATGAATAAGGGCACATGAAGTCAGTTTGTACAGCAGCAATGTCTTAATGAGATGGTGTTTCTGAGATGGGTAAGGTTTTGCCACATTTCCTCTCCTCTGGCTGCTTACAAAGAGCTCCAAGCATTTGGGTGTGGGAATGGAACAAGTGGCCCAATAAAATATAAAAAATAAAAAAGTTAATAGTGCTATTCACTGAGTTTTAAGCTAGCTATTGATGTCTAAGTCAGCAGATCTTTTCCTTTTGAAACCAGAAAGTAAGTGGGGTTTTTTTAAGCATAACCAGGAAAAACCTGTGCTTTGATCTAAAGGTGGTTCAAATGAGATCCACACAGAGTTAATGCCCAAGCATGTCAAACTTCTTTTTTTTCCTTAGGAGAGAACCAAGCTCTGCTACTTCAGTTGTCTGAAAATCTCCCTATGAAAGGCTTCTTGAGTAAACGGGCTGTGTTAAAACACGCAGAGGTGCCGTCTGCTATCCCTGGTACCTGCAAAGACTGCAGAATGTGGGATATTTTTTTTTTTAGTATTTTTCGTTCTTTTCTTGTAATTGATATTTAGAAACCTAATAAGCTTCAAGTAAAGGCTGTGCAGTGTGGGGTGTCTGCAGGGCTGTCAGAGGGACCCAAGGAGGAGGTTGGTCAATATGGGATGCTGCCATACAGGAACATGGGTACGGTGGCAGCAGGATTCCCACATTATTTACATTAATTGAGATCAAAGGAGTTACTCCCAATTTGCACTAACCTGATCAGTTAATCTTAAAAATTCCAAGCCACCAGTGTTTTTAAGAGCATGTAGGAGCTACAGACCCTGTTTCTGGGGAAAATTTCTAGGGTACTATTTACTTTGTATTTTCTTTCATGAAATGTTGATATGGGTGAAGCTAACTTCCCAGATTCCTCAGTGGCACTGTTTCAGCTATGGGTCAGCTTTTTACATAAATAATATTTGTGAGATGATTGCATTGAAATAACGTATGTATACTTTTGAACGGAAATTGGTGAAAATGGTGCTAAAAATCAAAGACAATTAACAGGATCATTAAGACTGATAAATTTTATGGCAGCCTATAAAGATGAAATATAAAACAAAATTACTGGCCTTTTGAATTCAAAAAGAGCTCTGGTAGGTGAAGATGAAGCAAAACTGAAACATCTGCAACTTGCAGGTAAGGTTAACATAATCAACATTTCACCATCCCAATGAAACAAAAAATTACCTTTGCCAGTTTTCATTCTGAGACTCCAAATCTGCCACTTTATGCTCCCTATTAAATTGTTTTCTTTCCATGTTCTTTGAGGGCAGAAGACACACCCTTTAATGAAAGGTGAAAAAATCAGTTGAGATAGATGTGCTTAAGGTGAAGAAATGTGCTTTTACATCGGGATGCTCTCTGCAGCCTTAGGAGGCAGAATTTTCTACTGAAAATAGAACAATGTTTCTAAAATCTGTGAGGGTGAAATTCACACCTGGAGGCAGGAGAAGGCCCATGTGGGATGTGCATTTCTTATGACCCTGTCTGGGGGGGCTTGGATGCCTGGATTTGTACTTCCATTTCAAGAGAGTTTGAGTTGGCCTCGAGAAATCAAATACAGCTCAAATCTGTCCATATACAGTTCTGTGTTGAGGTGCTGGCACCTGAATCTCATGGGAAGCGAAGTAGTTTCTAGCTTTTAAAAAATAGAAACAGAATTAAAGTTTGACCTATTTAAAAAGGATTCAATGAAAATACAAACAACTGTCATCTTGTATTAAAAATTATTAGAGTATGGAATGTGGGAATTAAGGAGCTGGGGGGTTTTTCTTCTACCCAACACTGATTTTTCCCAGTCATTTTACAAGGGTTTCATGAGGCAGATGCAGACAGGAAACAGGCGAGGTTCGGGGGAGATTGAAGGGGAGTGTGACTGGGGTGAACACTGTTTCTGACCTCTACAAAAGCAAGTTGTGCATGGAGAGGACAACAGCAAAGGGTCCTGCACTGCCCACCATCCCTGGGACTGTCGTTTTGATCTGCCTGGCCGCCTCGTGCAGTGCTCATCATCTCCAGGCGCTTTATGCCTCAGCCACACAGCAAACCCCATCTGCTCCATTTAATGATTTCTGTTTGATGAATTTTTCTGTATTCATAAAGGGAGATGCTGTCACAAGGGACAGCCTCAAGCACACCCACCCCTACAATCTTTATCAAGCTCCAAGCCATAATCATTCAGGCTCAGCTCCTAATATAGCACAAGCCCTGCAGAATTGGGGGTTCACTGGCAGCCGGCTTCTGATTCTTTCATAAACTGTAATTCTGATGCTGCAAGTTTAATTAAGTACGTGGCAGTTAATCAGCCACTGAAAACAGGGGCCTCCACTGGGGATTTACCTGAGTGAAAACAGACCAAACATGAAGGGGCTCCCTTGAAACTCTAGTACTTGTGCTTCTATGGTGAAATGGAAAGAAAGTTATCAAATAAAATCTGTTTGCTTGTGGCTGTACTGTGACAGCTTTGTTAGTCCTAACAGATGACAAGGATTATTCAATCAATATAGATTTACCTTGAGAGTTTTGCTGTTTTCAGGCACCTCCAGGAAAATGACAGCCATTAAATATGTACAAAGGCCAGTCTAGGGCCCATGGCCTCTAGCTTTAAGCTGCTGCCTTTTCTGAGTTATGTCAGGATCAATTCTTTCTAATAGATATCACTTATCCTACATGATAATCAGGCTATCATAGTCCATTGATTACATGACAGCCTGATTTAGGTCTGGTCTAGAAGATAAGAAACACAGGGAAATCTCTTGTCTGTATTGTCAGGGAATTAAATTCCTCTTTTGGAACTTTCCCCTGAAGTTATTTCCTTGTGCAGAAGCCAAGCGAGCTGTGTTGACCAGTTACCCTCCCTCATACACTACCCTCACTCCTTTGTGGAATTGCAGGGAACCAGAGCTGAAGATTTGGATCCAGCATGTTTTTGTCTTCTGAATTGTGGAAAGGTAGTCTGAGACTGTCAGCACTGATTGCTGTTGCAGTACAAGGTTCTGTTTCGTTTTGAAGGCTCCACTAGACTTGAGAGCCATCTTATTTAGCAAGATCCCTGTTTTGGGATGAGTCGGGTGAGCAGTAAGTGTGATAAAACAGAGGCATAAAATGTCATCTTTTTTATGTATTAGCCCAAATATCACATTTTTGTTTCTATTGACAATGTTTTCTTGAGATACCTTGATGCTAGTGCTGCTGTGCTTATTGTGGTGCTGGGGTTGAGGTTCCCTATTTTGCAAGGTATTCCAAAGGGCTGAAGGAAGGCATTTGTATCTGAAATGTCCAGAAAACCATTCCAGTGCTCTTTGCTGAATGAGAACTAAGTAGCTGGAGTCACACTGGTGAAAGCTGTGGAAACACCCTCTCTTGCTGTAAGGGATCCTTTAAACTGTCACCTAGGTGCCCATACACCGGCTTTTACTTCCCATAAGGGTTGGAATTAATCTTGCAAATCTTCTTCTGTGGACAGTCTTCCCTGTTTAGGCCTGTGGATCCTACTGTAAGACTTAGAAGGAGAAAAAAGGGGAGAAAATAGACCTGCCTGCTTATATTTCAGTATGCTACTGTTAAGGTTTTTAACCTATTGCTCATTCAGATGCCAAGCTAACAGTATGGTAATTTTCAGAGCAAAATAAAAAAAATGTATATTCAGATGTGGTGTTGGAGTAGCTACCAGATCCATTTGTCATTATTGCTTTTTGCGTGCAGTCTGATCTTAGAGTTCCTTCATCTTTCAATCTGTGCTTCTAAGCAAGACTGTAGTAATTCTCAGTCTTTACTGACAATTTTATTATGACTATAGGTCAAACGTATCTGGGAGTTTTGGGGTTTTCAAGTCATTTGTTGTCACCACAAAACAATTTGTAAACATAGCAGAGCTCTAATTTCAAGTAAGAGGGTGAGAAGCTGATTTTATTATGTTAAAGAGCATGCTGATGTTCACTGGGGAACCTCTGATTTCTCTTTTAAGGCCCAGTTAGCTTTGTTTTCTGTAGCTTTCACAATCTTTTGTTGTGTGTTTATTTTGAAATTTATAAAAGATCAAGATGTTATAGATCACATCAGTGTATGCGAATAGATAAAACTGTACTACATTGAACTTTACTAATATATAAATGGAAATACTGAAGAAAATGATGCTACCATATGATCCAACTATCAAACAAATCTATGTTTCATGTGAGAAAATACAATGAAGTCCAAATATTATGGGGGAAAAAGACATTTTTGTTTCACTAAGGTGTACATGTTAAATAATCAAAGGATTCAACATGACAATATGGTTATAGATAGTTATCTTAAGTGCCTTCTGTGGTGAGGAACTGAAATTAAGAACTTGAACAAAACATGATACATGAAAGTGCAGGTTCTACAAACACTGGGTTGCTTATTAAAACTACTTTGATCCCTCGTTTCTTTGATATCCTAGGTCTTATAAAGAATTCACTTTCAGGGGTAAATATAGGTAGTTCAGAGAGACTTTATGACATACTGTACATACTGCTCTTTCAGAGACACTTTTTAATTACTTAAGGAAAAAAAAATGCAGCAAGAGAAAAATGCTGATAGAGTCACTATCTGCTGATGTTAGTTTTTAACTGCTGATTATTTTGGTGTAACCTATTTGAATAATTCCCTTCTCAGAAGCAGGTCAGGCTTGAGAATCTGAACATATCTGCTAACATTCCAGATTAGCAGGATGAGACATTAGTTCACACAGCAGATGGGGTTTACACTTGTCCCTAAAAGGATCACATATTTGCTTGCTTCTCAAATATTACCTAGGCACCTGCTGGAAAAGCTAGGTTTTTTGCTGCTGTTCACTACCTTGGTTCCCTGAGCAGGACTGCAGGGAATTCTCAGAGAAGAATCAATATTATTAACGTTTATTCTCCTTTTCTAATCACTTTGGGACCCGGTTTCCTACTTACTGAGGCCTGCATGAGGCTGGCGGTAGTTCCAATGAAAATATATAATTCTGTTTTCAAACACCCTGCTTCATTTTTTACCTTTGTTCTTTAAAGCTACTGTCAGCAAATCCAGGGCAATGTTGTAGCTCCTGCACAGATTCGTGTGTTCTAGAAATGTGGGTTTGGATCTGACTTTTGTATTGAGGCTTTTCTGCATAACGGGCAGATGCTGAACCTGGGGCTGTGATGTGGGACTGAGTGGTGGGAAAGATCAAGTTCAGGTAATAGACTATGGTCTCTTTGTAATGGATAACTGCACTGCAGGCCACACCTTTATTTTATAAACTTCAGTGGGATAAACTTATAGCAGCCCAAAAGCTTCAACATACCTTTTTACACCAAGGAATGTGAAAGGATGGCTTTTAATCAACCCCATTTCCCCAATTTTGAATGCTATGTGGACAAACAGGTATGGCTTGTGTCAGTAGTGTAATGATTATCAGGTAACATAAAATTTGCATTTGAAATGAACCAATGAAATAGAATCTTAATATGCCTTGGGTATTTAGGGGAAAGGGGCTCTTGTGTCATTTTGGTCAAATGAGCTCAAAAATGCAAATAAAAATTATAGGACCTGAAGCTGGGTGCTGAAAACACATTGCAGTCAGACCCAGTCTTTGATACAAAGCGCAGTCATATTTTGACCTGCATATTTTTGGCCTTAAGGTGTGGTTGGGATGCTCACTGTTTTCTTGAGTCTAAAGAAAAGTACCAACCAAATGAAAATTAGGAATCTCTAGAATGTACTCAAGTGAAAATCCTGAACCAGTTTTATTAGATCTGTTCTGTTTCTTTCACGACTTCTCTCTTTTGTTTGGTTTGGGTTTTTTTTTGCAACAAGTAACTTAAAATTAAAAACATAAAGCAATTTCAGATTCCAGACAAAAGCATTTGTTAATGATGAAAATGTACTCTCACTGTCAGGCAGATTGGTACTGTCGAAAGAATTGCCACATTACCAGGGATGGTTCGTTCTGAAAATGGGACTGTTGCACTGCTGAATGCTTTTCCCCCCACCCTTTCAATATAGGTACCTTATTAAACTAGTATTTTCCTACCAGATTTTCCAGGTATGATTTTTTTTTTAATTAAGGACGTTTAATTAACAGATGTCAAACACAGTCTGGAAGGATGCTCATGTTTCCAAAACCCAAACAGATCCCTCAGTGCAGCTTCATTTGTGATTTCTTTACAAGGCAGAGCTCTGGTTCTTTTGCTCTAAATACCGTGTTCCAGCTTTGAGCTGACAAGACTGGCAGCAGCAGAACCTGTGGCACCCAAATGAGCAGCTCGAATTCACCAGTTACACACAGGGGCACTTGGTGAAAGAGCAGTTCTCCACACAACGCTTGGTAAGGCAGGTGTCCCTATCAAGTATCAGAGACTGCAGTGTCTTTGTGAAATGCCCTCACATGCAAGAGCATCTCTGCAGACTCCTCCCTGCAGATTGTCCTTAGCCTTAATCCGTACTTGAAAAATAAAGTACAACTTCTGCATATTTCTTGGGTCTCCTTATGTTTCTATCCACTAGATCATGCTGCCTTTCATTAATTAATTACCCGTCCAATAAACTGTTGCATTTAATTGATCCATTAATCTAAAGGGTAACTATGACTCAGCGTAGTAATATTTTGAAATCCATAGTAAGATATTTGTCAAAGTTTTGTGAACCTGCAAAGCACTTCTATGATCAATTCATATTATCTGATGCAATTTCTATAATAATTTAAATTTCTGATTTTCATACCCAAGGTCTTTAAAACTAATTAATGAATGTCGTTTAGGAGATTATTTATAGATTTCTATTAACACTGTGTATTTTTTATGTTTTGGTTCTTGGAATACTACTGTTGAACAGGTATCTGTGTTCCCTCCTTAAATCTTCCAATGTTTTTTTGGATAGCAAATGATGGACAGCTAGAAAAAAAGAGAGTTTTGAACCAAGAAGATGATTTTTTTTTTTTAAATTATAAACTCTACTTTCTGTCTTCAATATCTCATTGTGATCAAGAATTTAAGATCTCCCTTTGAAACACTTTTATATTAATAAACCATTTCAGACATGTTTAACCACCTCACATATAATAGAATTCCTTCACACAGAAGACATAATAGTAATGTAGTTTTCCTTGAGTTGTTATATCATTGTTAGAGTATGCAAGCTCCACATTAATTGAGACTCGAAAAAGCACATAATTTGTCATTTCCAGGTGGAGGGGAACCAAAACAACCTGCCTGGAAATGCAGTCCTGTTTGGGGTATTCTTTGGCATGTGCTTCACTCTTTTTCTCCCTCTTTTATTTAAGTGACTTAGATCAAACATTCAAGCACCGTCTGTAACTAATATTGTTTCCTGGCCTAAACAGATAATTGCCCTTCTGGATGTATAAAAGATGTCTCATGGAGAAAAGTGAAATATCATTAATAAAGGAGAATGATTTACTCACGAATTCTTCAAGAAGTAAGATTAATAAGCCATCCCCTAGTGTTAGATATAATCTTCAGATCTCTCTTCACTGCATGACTTATTTTTGCAACAACTGCACTATTCAATCATTAATCATTACATTCGGTGAGCAGTTTATCTGTGCTAATGTGCATGCTATACACAAACAACAACTCTCTCTTACACTTGAAGAACGAGGAGGAGGAAAAGTAGGCGCTACAGTGTGATGTGAATGAAATAAAATGAGGCTGCCGTATGATAAATACGTTTTCATTCCAGATATAGCAACTTCAGTTAGAAGCTATCTCTTTCCTAATGAAAGCAAGATTGCATTTCAGTGTGGAGTAATGGTTGTAAGGGAGAAATCGTGTGTGGGCCTTAAAAATACATCTGTTGTCTTACCTATTTTTGTGAGAGTGAAGGAGTAAAGAGCCAACAGCTTTGGCTCTTGCCAGTGTGCCAATAAGGTAACCTGCATTCCCCTGAGCAGTTCAGCTATGCTAGCACTGAACTCCATGTGGGCTAATTTATCTTGAATTTAAAGCTACTTTTATATGGTACAAGCTTGAGCACAGACCACTCCAGAGATGAACTGGAGAGGGGATGAGAACTGCTTTGTTTAGCAGTTGTTGGATGATTTTTGGAGCCTGCATGAACCCTGTGGGTGCTGGCAGTCTCTATTGGGGGGGGAGGGTGGTGGTGCATAGCAGGTCCCTCTTTGGTTTTATTACTAAAAATGATATGGCAGTAAAGTAAGCATTTTACATACCAGAGGGTTTCGTCATAAGTAATAGAGCTGAACTCCATTAGCAGTGACAGAATAGTGCAAACCACCCAGTCCAGTTTGGAGTTGTCTTCCAGCAAATTCATCTCACTTTTGCTTCATCTTTACAAAACTGACTTGCCAGACAGCTAATGAAATAGGTAGTAAAACTGTCATCAAAGGGGAGGCTCATAAGTTCGAGATATAATATTTCTGATATACCTGGACCTATAATTATAATAAAATAATAGAGGTTATTAGCTTCATACAATCTGACAGAAATGTGAAATTCATCTCTTATTTTGAAATCCAATTAGTTTTCATATACAAATATCTACCACTACTCCAGGTACACAAATCAGTTTAATTTGTTTCTTCTAAGGACTTCCAAGAAAGATTTCTATTTTACTTCTATTTTTCTTATTGTGGATGCTGACATCCACCTGACAATTCAGTTACAGCTGTGTAGCTGAATAAAATGCTCATGCCTAGGAGTTCATTGTGTTCTCTAACAAAAAAGCAGTGGAGGGAGAATGGAGCAGGGAAGCCCCAATCCAGTCTCTAGAGTTAGTCGGCTGCTCTCCAGGTAATCCTGCATCTGCAATGAGTGAAGAGGAGTGAGGGATGAGATGAGATGAATCCTATGCAGGCAAGGCCAATAAATGAAAAAAAAAGAATGGAGGAAATGTCAAGTTTAGTTTGGCTCTCCTCTGCCCCTGCGTAAGATTTTTGGTGAGCGAAAGAGCTCGAGACTTCTGTAATGGAAAACGATGGTCGGAGGGAAAGTGAAAACACATGGTTTTAAGTGATTGTTAGCATTTTAGAGAGATAGCATAAAATAGGGAGGGGGACAATTAAACATAGGAAATAGCTGTTGCATTTCCACATCACATTATTTTGAAGTAATTGAAAATGTTCCATTGATCTTGGGTTTTTTCCAGTGGAGAACTTGTTCAAAAACATTTTATTGAAGGCAATGTCTATTTATCAGGAATCTTTCCTAATGACTGGATATTGCTTAGTAACTGGAAAGGAAATTTTGTAATATTTCTTGCCTTAAATGCCAGGCTCACCTCTCATGAAGAATCTCCGAGTGCTTTATAAATATTCATTAATACAGAAGCAGAGTAGCATTCTCATGGCAGAGTTAAAGCACAAGGCACAGTGTATAAGTAAATCTGAACTGGCTCTGGGGAAAACCCTCTGGTCCATGCTAAGGTCCCACAGATGAGGGATTTTAGGCTATATTTTATCCACTGGCTTTTGGTGAGGGCATGCCCAGCCTCCCATTGGTTTGGAGGGTTGCTCGGTCACCTGCGAGTCCTTCAGAGCCAGCTCGTTTTCTGCTCACGAGCACTGCTTTGCAGTGTGTCAGAAGGGCTCTGTGAGCCAAAAACCTCTGCTAAACCACTATTCCCTTCTGGCCTCGGCTGCCACTGCAGGGACAGGGCAGGAATCAAAGCTTAGGTTCCTGATATATCTTGTATGGCTGCAGTTTCGAGCTGGGAAATACCTACCTATTTCAGCCATTGTGACTTCTTCTGCTGTCTAATTAAATGAGAGAGTATCCTTTCTCTCTTTCCTTGATGTCATCGTTTGAGAGGTTTTCCTTACTGGCTAAATGCCTTAGGGAACTTTAACTGAGCGTGCTTAATTATTCTGGAAAGAGCTGACTCCTTCCTGGTGAGCTGCCTGACCCCAATAGCAAGGTACTGAGCAAAGTGAAAAATGGTCACAGCATCTCCATTTTCAGTAGGAGTGGTGGCACCAGCTGCTTCTCCCTTCTGGTGGATGGGATTGTCTTATAATTGTCGTATTATATGTTTGTCCGGCTTCTACCAACACCCACCCAAAAAGTGTGATAATTAAGTGTGCACTGCAGCTATTGAATGACTTCCCAGTTACAGAGGAACGTGCCCTAGTTTGGATCAAGGGCTGCATTCAGATCTGTCAGGTTTATGGCGGGTTCCCACAGCAATACCAAATCCCTGTTTGTGAACGAGAGAATCCTAGTTTGTTCATATTTACAAACCACACTGTCATTACCACTGATGCAGTATCAGCTATGATAATTATCACTGTGCCTTCAGCTTCAACAGAGCAGACATTTGTCTGATCCACATGGAGGGTTGCCAAGTTGGCTTGTGGTATACTTGCTGAAATTAGATGGCTTTTTTCAGCTTGGATTGCACCAACACCCACTCATGTTAACTGTGAAGGAATTAGTGTGGTTAAAATGACATTTCTTATGTTGTCTTATGAAATTTGAGTTCTGAATTATGAATTACAGTAATATGACTTCTGTTCCGTTTAGTGACTTAGTGGAATGTAGCATTAAGATATTTTGACCTTTTTTGGCAATTGTAACTTGGGGAAGGTGGTAGCTGTAGATAAAATTAGAGGATACTCTCATGTTAACAAAATTAAGGTTGCAAAGTTTGGTTTTACAAAGTAAACTTTTGCTCCTCCAAGCTGCCTGGTGGTCTGCTCTAGTTTGTGGTTTTTTCCAATACGCTACCTAAAAATCCTTTCCCTTAATTTTCCTTGAGAAAACCTTCTTTAAGAAGAATTTTTGCTGTGGATTAATCTTTATTCATTTGGAGAAAACAGAATCTATCTGATATTCAGAAGAGCCCTTTTCTCTAACAAGATTAGTTCACGTCCACATGTGGCAATAGTGATGTTTTTGAGAGTGTTTAGCACTGTCCTCTTTTCTTCCAACTACAGATTCATGGGTGTTTTTACCAGTGGTTTTTGTGGGAGGAGGATTAAGCCAATGCTTCTGAAAATCCCAGTTGGGACATTTTTCCATGTAATAGTCCAGGACTGAGCCACATGGAGAAATCAAGGCCTCTGTTTCCTCTGTATAATTGAGAATACCTCTCAGAAGCCAGAGAGGCAGATGGGAGAAAAAAAAAAATCCTGGTTGTGTGAAATCTAGTGAAATAGGTTTGTTGGTCAATAATTCTGGAAAGGTAGCTTTATTTTTCTAAGTCAAGTCAGAATACAGACGTTAGGAGTTGCCTTTCCCAGCCCAGTCACTGGAGGAGGTCTTACAGCTACCAAGCGTTGAATCTCGGGTAGAGTAAATGCACGCACTGCCTTGACCTCATGAGTTTCTTTTATGGCTCATTTTCATCACTGTCCTTTATGCCGGTCTCTGTGGGATCCTGGAGCTGACCTAGACTAAGCAGCAGAGGAAGGGCAGGGTGTCCCTTGTGGGGCTGTTACTGCTGCAGCCGAGCAAAGCCCCTTAATGATTCCAGTGGATTCGCCTGGGCTTTACAGTGGGAGAAATATTCACCCTGCAAATAAAGAGTGATGGCCAGTGCAGCTCACAGGGATACACTGAGCAACTTAATTATGTTCGGCACAAGTTCAAGCAGTATCTGTGGGTAACATATATGTGACTTCAGAGCTAGAGGTTCAGAAAAGTGGGTTTTATATTTTGGTGGACTATAAACTTGCAGATGATAGCAGGCATTAATCTAGTTAACACTAAAAGCAAGTTCATCAGTTATCCCATGGAAAATACAGTTGTGTCCTATAGTTGACATCAATCACTGGAACGGATCAATGTTTTTCAATAAGAAAATGAACAAAGATATAATTTCTTGCCAAAAGGATATTTCTACTGGAAATGGCGGTTACTGGCAACCTTTTTGTTTTCATTGAAAACTCCAAGACTGAAAATTCTTGATTTCCAGCCTGTCAGTTAAAACAAAAAAACTTCTATAAAAAACTTTAGTGAAAGCATTGTTCTCATAAATCTTTTTTATGAGAACTAAAAACATTTCCTGCTCAATTTAGTGGTTTTTAAATTTAGAATTTTTTTACCTATACTTTGCTCCTAGGGAGGTTGTGCCCTGCTGTCACTGAAGCACTGTGGCACGGGTGGCTGTTCCAGGACATGCCATGTTGACTATGCCAGATTACCAACACGAATGTTTAGAAAGTGCAGGAGGACAAATTCAGACTCAGTTGTGTGAAACTTCCGTGAGTTAACTTCACTGTTGTTTCTCTGAATTCATGGAGTGTAACGGGCCATGAATCAGTAATTTTCATTCACAAAAGAACTTGTTGTATATATTCAGGTCCTCCTAACAGTGCTGTAAGCAGCATTGCCTATTAAGCTTTCTAAACGATTTAAACTAGGTCAGAGTGAGGGAAAACTGTACCAACATTATGATTAAAAGGCACCAGTATAACGATCCTAGATAGCATTGTTGTCTTTGTTCCCATGAGTCACTGCCTAACAATATGGTTATTTTAGCTCTGTGACTTCTTCAAAAACAAGAGCTTTGCCCACATCTTTTAAAAAAAAAAATTATCAGCTCTCTTTCCCCTTTCCTACTAGATTATATACTGTTGCTGGTTTGCTGGAAAATAATTGTGCACATTTTAATTTTAGTCTGTCTCTTTTGCCCCTTATTTGAATTACTAATGTCCCTTCCATTTCCTTGTAAGGGTCTCTGTGCTGGCTGGTAAGGACTGCATCTTTACCAAATACACAAAACAGTAGCTCCCTGAAATGCTGCCAGGAAAATGTTTGCCAGGTTTATTTTTTCTTTCTTTGGGTTGATTTTTGCACCTCTTTTTTTCTGGTGAAGGAAGGGAGTAAATGAGGCACCCAAGATTTTATGTTTGGCCCTAATCAGTTTTCATAACAATGAAAGAGTCCCTATTGCATGAATATTAAATTTTGATGAAGCTTTTTTTTTTGAGGTTGTAGATTTAAGACAGCTTGGTAACCAGAACTCCTCTGCTCTGTGTCAGCTCTCTGTGAGAGACTGAATATTATAATTTCTATATTTGCTGCTCAGATGTCATTTAATATTAATATGCAAAATACTCATTCCCTTTAAAAATAATGTTCTTATTGTATGATTTATTTGATGTGGAGCTCAGAGTTTTGTCTTTTCTCACATAAAATAAAGCACCTTTCAGAGGGAGATGATCTGTTTCTTCCCGTACGTGTGGCACAAAATGTCAACATTCTTCCTGTCATTCGCAGACTCAGTGAACAGTGAAGCAAACATCAGGCACTGCTTGTGTTAAGAGCAGTGGGGAACGATTGAGTTTTTGTTTTCAGAAATGTGCTCCATACATCTGAAATGTTCAAGGATTTGCAGGCACTGCAAAAATTTCTTATTTGTCCTCGTGTGATTCCTGAATTCTTAAACTTTGATCTGTAATTTTTGCCCCTCAAATTTGGATCTTGTAGTAGTCCTTGCACTTGCAAAAAAATACAGGGTCAGACTTCTGGCATTATTCCTGCATTTAGCTCATCATTTCTCACGTAGTGGCTCTAGACAGAACTTGCCATTTATATGCTTCAAATCTCTGGGTCTAATCCTATAAACACTTACATACTACAGTGCTTAATTTTAACCATCTACATAATACCATGATGGATTTGATGAAACTGCTTGCATAAACACTGGAATGTATATATAAATGGTAACATTACATGTCACCCTGCTCTACTAAACCTAGTGCAAAAATCTCAACCCCTTCATGAAGAAACTAGTTCTTGTCCAAAAACACACATGCAATTTAAGCTTCCCTGGGAACTGATTTCATTTAGGGCATTGCTTTTCCTGTGGGACCTAAGTAAAGCACACTGAAATCGGCTGAGGGCCTGGCAGGAGTGAGTAACTCTGGACTAACCTTGAGTATTTGGGAAAAGTGGGTTTATGGAGGAATTTGAAGGACAAGATTGTAACACAAAACTCTAAATTATAAGGATTTGAATCTCGAGAAATGACCTGAATCATAGCCCTGCTAAAAGGAGCACTGGGGCTCAGTGACAGTTGAGCAGCTTCCCAAAGTTTGGGATTATTTGGATAGTTCTCCCTGTCTTTGAAATCCAGAACTTGTTATCTGTTAATAATAGTATTAACTATATATCATATTCATGTGCATTTTGGAGGTTTTCCATGTTCTTCTTGAAGTTTGGAAACCAGAACTGGACAGATTTTCCTAGTAATTCCTGTTGGTGTTACGCATAGGTGCATTATTTCAAGTGCAATAAGTGCTTTATTTTCATCCTTTCATCCTTGATGCCTCTTCCTGGATTTGAACAAGATCCAGCTGACCATGTAAGGAAGACTTGTAATATTTAACTGTGTAAATATTAATGTTCTTATTCATAAAACCCACTTTGAGATTTACAGGATAATTTTGGCCATTTTCCCTAATGTTAATGAATCAGGTTCTCTGACATGAGTTCAGGGTTTAGTCAGTAGTGTGAGTGCAAGCTGTCTGGGTAATTGTCTAAGATCCAGTATGTCATATCAAGTTTCTGTCAAAGGTGAAACAGTTTCAGTTTTGCTTTTCTACTGTGATTTTCCCTATTTATGAGGCTTTATGAGAAGGCTGTGAGCCACTTAAGTTACATTCCGAAGGAGAAGTTAGAAGCAACTCAATGAAGAGAAGTAAAATTGACAAGCAAAGTGAGCAATGTGATAGAGCTGTCATGGGAAGCTCCTGTTTCACAGAGAGGTAGAAAGATTAAATTAAGAGGTAAGGAGAAATAAATAGAAAGAAGTAGAGAGGGACTGAACTGGAATGGAAGGAGGAAAGGAGAAGCAGCAAAGCAGGCCAAAAGTGGTCAAGATGAAGAGTCATTTTACACTTGACACTGTTGTCTACAAGTGGCTGACTGAATCCAGCATAGAAGTGGTTCATTTAAACAGCAAAGTATTGTGTCTGGGCAGGTCCTGCTGAAGGAGCAGACTTAGTCTAGCACAGGTATTGGAAAACAAGCAAGGTGTTTTAGCCTTTCTCATCTCTGACTGAAACTGCTCATTGTGGCACATATTCCCAGTGCATGTGGTCAGGTTGCATAGCTGGGTAACCATCCTACATTTAAAACAGCTTTGTGTCCGGTCCCGTTAGCTCGTAATAACTGTGAGCCTCTTCCTAGACCCAAAATACTATCTCCACCTATTATTGTAGCAGCTGCTTTGGCACTATGCTCAGGAACTGCTCTTCATCCCACGTGGGGAAAGGCTGGGGAGGGAGAAGGTTGGTGGGGGCAGCACAAGGTAGAGCCCAAAGAAGGGCAGTGAAGCTGGTAAAGGGTTTAGAGGCACAAGTCTTTTGAGGAGCACCTGAGGTACCTGAGGTTGTTTAGTCTGGAGAAAAGGAGGCTCAGGGTGACTTTGTTGCTCTCCACAACTACCTGAAAGGGGGGTGTAGCAAGGTGGGGGGTGGTCTCTCCTCCCAGGTAACAAGTGACAGGATAAGAGAAAATCGCCTCAAGTTGTGCCAGAGGGGGGGTTAGATTGGAGATCAGGACAAAACCATTGTCCAGCATGTAGGGGTGGCACCTGGGGATTTGAGTTAGTGGTGGACTTGGCAGTGCTGGGCCTTTTCCAAGCCAGATACTTCTATAAGGAATGCTCTCTGGCTCCCTGAAGGTCCTTGCTATGGCTGACTGTCGTGGTTTAGCAACATCCCTTTTTTAATAATCATAATGTGAAAAAATTGTCTGTTAATTGCTTTTGATTACAAAAGCAATTAGGGTGAAAGGGAACATGATTGTATGTGCAGTTGGGGAGCAGAGCTACAGGAAGACAGACATCCGGCCCTTCAGAGGAAATTTGTGGCAAATCCAAGAACTGAACACAATTCCTAAGTCCCCTGTTGCTGCTTTAGCCACAAGAATCCTGTCATTTTACAGATAGACTCTAAAGACATAATGATAGATATTTATTTTAAATTCCAAAGAATCTGTCATTGAGAGACCTCATTGTCCTTGGCAAATATTTAGGGATCCTAAATACTCCTTAGGAATTTCTGGACTAAGGGAGACTCAGTTCTGTAAATTCAGTGTCCTAATCATGTATTCTTAATTTGTTTTTGCACATCAGAAGTCTTACAAATACATGACTGTGTGAAGCCTTTTAGATTTGTGTGTCTGATCCTGGTAGCTGACTGCACTGGTTAGGTGTGCATGACTGCACTCCAAAAGTGCAGACAAAATCATCTGCACTCCTTTCTCTGACCCTACAAGGAAAGCCACTAATTTAGTAACTTAGTTCAGTTTCCTCCAAATTAAATCAGTGAGATAAGGAGCTGCACAAGCAAATGCTTATGCTGTACGGTGTTATAAGTAAAAAGTAATTAAAAATCACATATTCTTGCATTTAGTAAGCCTTAGTATCAAACTGTAGTATGACAGAAACATCTGGAATTTGGATCTGAGCTTGCCTGCATAAATGGGATAAGTCTGCTCTTCCTAGAGACAGCTGTGTTCTGTTCATGTTCCAGTTCAAGCTGATCTGTTACCCTCCTCTGCTTTGTGTTGATGAGTCTGCACTTGGAACAGTGAGTCCAGTTGCATCCCTTTTCTGTCCCCTCATCCCATTCCTGTTCAGGAGTGATGTGGAGGAATTGTAGAGTACTATAATGATGGTCCAGGGCCTGGAACACTCGACTTGCAAGAAAGAGATGAGGAAGCTGGTCTTGTTTAGCTCTAGGTAAGAGACTAAAGGGTTTCGAATAGCAACTTGCAGTGCCTTAGAGGGTGGCTACAAGGAAAACAGAGACAGTGTCTTCTCAGTACTGGCACAAACCATCCAAGGGGTAATAGCTGAAAACAGCAGGAAATGGGAGGTTCTGGTTGGCAATTAGAAAACACATTTCTCTAGGAGGGTAGTACAGGACGGAGACAAAGTTATGGCCAACTTGCTCAAGTGGGAGGTTGAACTTGAAATCTCCAGAGGTCTTTTCCACCCGGCATTTCTTTGATTCTGTTACAGAGCATGAATATTCAGTTCATTGACTGTTTTCTTCTAATTTATATTCTGAGTTTTTGGTGTGATTTTGCTTAAGGCCAGATTCCACTGCTTCTATGTTAAGAAGTAATTTTAATCCCTTGTAATCAATAGGACTATTTTTGGCACAAAGTTCTGGATTGCAAAATCCACAGATATCTGTATTGCAAATCCTAAAGGGGATTGATTTCTTTCTTTTTTTTTTTTGTCTTTTTGTAAAACACTAAACTTGCTTAATGAATAAGAAATGAATGCAGTAAATAAGAAAATTACTGAAGTTGAAGGAGCTTGATGAAACTTGATTACATCTCATCTTTTAAAATTCATGTACTGCTTGCTTTTCTTTGAACACATAGTATGTTTCTCTGAGAAAGTGATACTTGTGTGTATGTGATTAATCTTCTCTTAACCCATTCTTGTGACCTTTTACTTAAGTAACCTGATTGAAATCTCACTTTGTTAACTTTAATTGACATTGAAAGAAAATTTATTTTTCCAGAAGCCAGGCAGATCAATATGAATTTGCACTCTTCTAATTTTGCTTCCTAGACTTGTCTTGAAAACTGTAAGAACATGATGGAAAACATTGAGTCTCTGTTGTCACTCTACATTTGCTGTGTTAGTGGGTTGTCCAAAACATTTCAAAATGAGCTGCAACATTATAGTGCAGCCATTAGAGATGAAAGCAACCCTTTAAAATACTTCACTCTTTACTGAAGAGAAGTGTGCACTCCTCCTTTTGTGTTTGATTCAGAATTAAAAGTTTGAACTGTGATTATTACTTCAGACATTTTAGGCTGTCCAATAAAGTCACTGATCTAATTAAACCAGAGGGTAAATTACAGCTTTCAGCACCTAGATCTCCCAATATATAAGGTGGTGTTAAGTGCACCTTCAAAAGCAGAAATAAATAAGTTAATAGCAAATCTAAAGGGATCAGTTCTATCATGGTTTAATTTGACAGTAGAAATTATGGCCAGAAAGAGCACCATGTCGTTAAAAGTAGCAAGGTCCATTTTTTTCCTGAAAGGACAACATTTGGCTAAATAGTGTGGTCTGACATTAGGTTTCATTAGGTGTAAATGACATTGCAGAGCCTCAGGCTTTAAAGTGGCTTGAAGAGGTACAGGAAGGGTATTTTTCTTTCACCTGTCACCACTTATTTTCCTGAGCTACTGGCCAGTAGCCTGGCATTTTCAGCTAATGGGAATTAAATAATACAGCTGTAATACAAATGTTGTTTGTTGTTGCTTGATCTTATGTGGCAGTCATTAAAGTTTAAATAAAAATCTGGAAAGAGAGCCACATAATGGTTAAGGACCCTCTGCTAACTTTGGATTTTATGGCCTTCTCATTATAGCTATTATACACTAACACAACCACTAATGAAAGGCTTGGAAACTTTGCGTGGGATGAGGCTCATTTCAGGCAGGAGGAGGAAGTGACCGTCTGCTCGGAAATAGCTGTGTGTGCCAACCCCGCACAGACCCCGCCTGTGTGTCTGCTTGCTTTTCTAAATTAATTTACAGCAAGATTCATCTCAGCTTTGTGCTGGGCTGCTGAAGAGGCCACCCTTGTTACCAGTGGGAAGCCCAGCCAGGCCCAGGCTGCCCTCCGGGACTCACCCCAGGCTTCGCACACACGTCCCAGCCCTCCAGGGCACTCACCTCTCCCCCAGGGCAGGGCTTGGCCCAGGGATGGGTATTAGCAATGCCAAAGTCTTCTAGAGTCCCTAGTTAAATCCTTTCTAGCAAGAGGTGCTGTTTTTATGGTAATGTGCTCTCAATTACATCATTGATATAATTTCTGTGTTAGTTTTTAGTATTTCTTTCCTGCAAAAAAATTTGCTCAGTCTAATACCTTTTGATTCTCATAGTTCAATTTATTTGCTCACTTTATGAAAATTGTACATCCTAGAGATAACAATTGTTGCTATTCCTGGTGAGAAATTTTCTGTGCTTCCCATAAGAAAGCAATTTCAGTTCTAGTGAGACATTGTACAACTTGTTTCTGATTGCAGTGGTAGTAACATAAATCTTCTCAGAAGTAAGGGGGGGATTTTTAGCATCTCTTTCTGGGTGCCCTTTTTTTTTTTTGCACCCCAGAATGCTCTCTGAGGCTTACACTGCTGCCTTCCATGGGCCTGCAAGGAGCCACGCTGCTTCTTTGTGCCTCCATCTTCCCATCTGTCAGAGAGGCATTGCAGTGCCTACCTCCCCAGTTAAGTACTTTGAAGATTATTGATGTTGCAGCAAAGCTTTTATATGAGCATTTGATTCTAATGTTTCTTCCTTCCACAGTATGTTTTATTCAGGCCAAACTCATACCCACTCTCCTTACAGCTAATGGAGCAGAGGATCTTTTATCGTGGCTGTTCCCCATTGCGGTCTGAGAGGTCTGTTTTGATATGTCAGCACAAGGAACTTTTCTTTTTATAATTACAGATTTTGTCAACCATTTTGACTGCTAATCGAGCTGCAGTATGGATTATTGCCTTATTAGTAACACGAGCAGTTCTCCAAAACACACAGCCTGAGGCAGAGCCTCATTATGGAAGACTTCAGGCCAGTTTATTTAGCAAAGCTGTTAGGAACTGGAAATAAGATCTTATACTGGGAAATGTTGAGTAACCTTAAGTGTAGGCATAAAGCCCTGCTTCCCTCAGGGACACACCCTATCCATAGGTGTTTTGCTGTTCATGTAGCTGGTTATGTGTTAGGGGAGTATCCACTGGCTGGTGTTAGACCAGTGAAAGAGGCAGCCCTAGGGTCAGCCAGCGTGTTTAGGGAAAGAACTGTGAGGTATTTCTCCTAAAGCCTGCCTTCTGAGGAAGACACTTGCCTCAAGAAGAAAAGTGGTCAGTGACATAATTTGAATGCAAAATTAAAGACTACTGCTGAACATTAAAATATTTCTTCTAGTTCCCCAGGGATTTTGCATGGAATTCACTGCGCTCAGTGTGAATGGCAGAGGGACTATATTTATATTTGGTAAATTGGCTGGATAGGCTCCTGGGATTCGAATTGTTTAACACAGAAAGCTCTTGATTTGAGGATATTTTGTAGCATCCAGTGGCAAGATCCACCCACAACCCCTCAAGGGATGTAGACAAAAGGATGCGTCTAATTTTGCATCATGAGTAGCTGGGGAAGAATACAAACCAAGTGTTCAAGCTGCATGATTTAAAGAGCAATAAAAAAATATGAGATATAAATTAAAATTATCAGAATGAAAGTGTTTTCTTAGAAGCATACAGAATTGGACTCAGTATTTCGATTAGTACTTCCTTCCTCCCTTCCTGGAGTAATTCTGTTCAGAGACTTTTTTGAATTATCTTGATTTTAGTAAACATTTTCAGAGGGAAGAAAATTGAACACCGCTTCCACCCTTCCAAATGTAATACTATTAGTTCTTCAGAATTACTTAATTCAATGGCATTTTTTCATTTTCATTTTAACATTATTGTTACCTAAAATATTTTAAAAGATACCCGTGTTTTAAAAATGTAAGTATTAATTTATAACATATATAATTAAGGCAACAGATGAAATATTTTGCTGTATCTAAAATATTTGTATATTTACTGCAAATACTTCATTGTTTTTAAAATAAAAATAGAAAGCTTTTTGATTCTTCTCTGCTTAACAACTGGCATAACTGATACAGCTTTGACCCTGATCACTAGTGTGTCAGTTTGATTCCCCAAATTTAGTGGCCTTCAAATTGCATCAATAGCACCACAGCTTAGTTATATTTCAGACTTTCTAGGCACCAGGAGGAAACATGTACCTGTAAATGTCTTACTCTGAATTTAGCCAGAAATGAATCTTATTTTTGCATATTTCTTTAAGTACCTGGGCAGGATTTTTTTTCATGAAAATGTTGCCTGTAACTAAGGCACAAAAAAACCATTAAGCCACTTTGTTGTTTGTCTACTTTAAATGAAAATACTGCATTGCTAAAAAATGACTCTTGAAGTATTTTTTATCTTATGAAAATGTTTCCAAGCAGAAATACTTCAAAAGCACATTTTTCATCCACTAAAGAAAATGTTCTCAAAATGAAGGACTTTTAAATGTGAATGGTAGCAGGTAAAGGAAACAACCCTATTAAAAGAACTAATGAGAAAATAACCCAGAAACAGTCTCTTTCTCTTAGACTCATCATTGGCTTGATTTGAGTTTTGAATGTCTGAAAATGCAAGTGGCAGAGGGCTGTGGGCTGGGAGGGGGATACAGAGGGGTCAGCTTCAGGTGCTTTGAAGGAGACAGGGGTTCAGGATGGCTTTCTTCAAACTCAAACCCACTGTGGCTGTCCTGTAGCTGACTCCTGAGCAGAGAGGCAAGTGTCACTAACAGTGGTATGAAAACTAGGCCCAACCTGTTCATCTTTGGAGCAAGGACCAAAGGGAATAAAGAAGGGGAAGGAGAGTGATGGAATGGGTTTACAGTCTGTGTTCTGTCTTCAATAATTAAGGGTCCCCTTAAAAAGAGTTTTTTTTTTTTTTTTTCCTTCTTTGCCTTCATTGCTGTCACTATTGATTTTTGGTTCATAGTTTTATGGTCATGTTGTTCTTTCTCCTTCCTATAAGAACTGCCAGACTGTCCAGGGCAGTATCTTGTTTCCAGCCTTGTATGGCAGTCAATCCCCAGGAAGAGGCTAAGATGTAGAATCCAGACACAGCAGTGCTTCTCCTAACATGTTCTGTGGGTTTCAGATAATAGTGGTTAGTGATCATCCGCTGATGGACCTTTATCCTGCATGGATTTGTCTAATCCTACTTTGAACCTGTTAATACTCCTGGCCTCCACAATATCCTCAGGCAACAAGTCTTGCATGCTAATTGTATGTGGTGCAGTGTTTGAACTGTGAAGTGGTAAGTGAAGTAGGTCCAGCCCGTCTTTGGGAGAATGATGGCATGATTCATCTTTGTAACTGGAGGACTGGAGCCTAATAAAAGAAATGAGGTATATTTTGAATTGCAACCCTCAGCGAATAATAAGGTGTAACACTAAGAAATCCTGACTTGCATGAAAATATATGGAGTCTCAGAGGACACACATATTCTAACGTGGACTTTTTATGCATCAAGACAGTTCAGTCAGACTCAGTGGGAAAACTTTTGTGATTAGTGTTGGTCTTCACAGAGGAAACTGTGCAATACAAGTGGGAAATACTGCGTGTTTTGTGTTTCTGTGTTTGCCAACGTGCTGTAATCAGGCAGAGCAAATGTTGTGGGCTGCTTGGCTGCTCTTGTAGTGAGATGATGAGGAACAAACAGCCATTTTTAACTGCTCCAGCTTTCTTTTCAGATTTACTGTTTCATGTATCATTTGTGACTTCCTCAGACTATCCCAGGGAACCAGGAAAGAAATGCCTTATTTCATTCTGTATACGACTAGGGTTGTGGGTATTTCTGTTTCTTGATGCTGTTTGACCATCAGCCAAGGTACAGAGAGTGAGGGAGATTTTTGTTGTAGTTTCAGGTGCTACTTCATAGCAAAGTGGAAGCAAAGTCTGTAGGCACCCAACTCTGTTATCTAGGGAGTCTTGTTCCTTATTTGATTATAGAAGACGTTCAAATTTCTGTTTATAGGTTTTTCATTTAGTGTCTCTCGTTCCTCTCTGTGAACCTGTACAGGGCTTGTAACTCCTGCATCTGAGCACCATTTTATACCAGGGTGATGGGGGCATATCCATGCTATTCCAAAGAAAAACTCTGATTAAGATTTCAGCACAGGTACTGAGTAGAGGCCTTTTGTGCCTATATAGGTGTAGTGCAGATCTTGTAGACAGAGAAAATGTGGGTTTCCCAAGCAAAGAGGAATCTAGCTGAGACAGAGGGATCTAAATCCTGCACGAGAGGGATTTATCCCCTCTCTTTCCATGCTCCCATCTACAGCCAAGAATGTGGCAGGGGGTTGGGCTGCACACTGGTTACAAGCCTTACACAGTGGGTACGGAGCCTGGTGGTGGTACCAGTGCTGGCTCTGAATCAAGTGTTGCAGTGACCAGAAGTAACAGGTTCTCATTAAAAGTTGAACAATGGAGACACACTGAGGCAGCAGTACCTCTACATCTGTCATGTTGACATGAAGCTGCTTTTAGTAACACTGAGCAGGAAGAGGATGCCTTTTTGGCCCCTAGCAGAGACTAAAATGTGAGCTACTTTTGTCCCTTGGTCCTTTTAGCTGTGGAGAACCTAATTTTAGCACAGTGGAGATTATATATACATATATACGCACACACACATATGTATATATACACATTTAAGCTAAAATTTTAAATCATTGAAAAACCACAAAGTCTTGAATTAGAAGAGAGGTCAGGGGAAAGTTCATGAACCCCAGCTGGTGCAACAAACACCAGTGGCAGCTGATTCACCTCTCCCGAGTTCTGTCAGCGTGGTGTGGCTCAGCAGGACCTTCAGCATAACCACAATCACAGGCTTCTCTTAATGGAGCTTCATCTCACACATATCCTTGGCATGTAGTGTCTAGGGCCAGGCACCCTAACCCTGGCAGAGATGGCGTGTTTTACTCAAAAGAGTACTTTGTAATTTAAAGTATTTTAAATTGTGGCTTATTAGCAGCAGTTCTTTCCCGAGCAGTGTGCAATGCGGCTGCATGTGATGCCTTTTCTGTAGCACAGCTAGAGGCACATGGCTCAGCAAGGCAGTTTTTTTTCATGGGATAAATAAGGGAGCTATGATTTTCTATATCTGTAAATACCTAAATATTTCTTAAAGTTTGGCTCAGATCACTGCTCACCAACTAGAAGATACCCAACTCAGCATATTTATGGTTCTATGATTTGTTTTACCTAGAGACAGAATCTAGTTGCGCTTTTCTTTCAATGTAAATAACTCTGAGATTTTTTTTTTAATCTCATGAAATTAAATAGATTACAGCATTTAATTTAATTTTCCTTTATTCTCCTGAGCTATAGTACTATTGCATGTTAAAAAAGAAGGGAAGTATTATGGCAAATACTCTTCTACAGAGGCAACAAGGCATCCCTTTACAAAGGCCTCTTCGAAGGGCAGTATTACCAGCATCATAGTAGATGTGTAGGAACTGAGGCCCATGGAGGTGAAATGACTTTCCTAACTTTGCACAGTGCACTGCTGAAAAGAGATAGGGCTGAACAAAATTCTGGATAGACCTAACCTTATGCCAAGGGCTGCCATTATTCCTTCCCCAGACAACTGCTGCTGTCATCTTTGCCTTTGGATGCCTCTGGTTTATTGTTTTATAAGATGTGCTAGTGGAAAGACATTAACAAAACCAGAGCAGAGTCAGAGAACTGGCTGAGATTGGAGCATGTTTGAGAGCAATCTTGGTAATCTTGGTCAAGCTTGAGAATCAAAGAGGTTTGAGTTGAATTCTCAGTTTCAAATCCCACATTAAAGGCCTGCATTTGTTGCCAAAGTGTACGTTGTAAATTTGTTTTTTCTTCTGGAGACTTGCAGAACTCCTTTAACCTGGCCCTGGTTATATTGATATGGTATCCTTTCAAATACCTTGAACAAAACATGCCAATTTTCTGTTGCCTATTTTTAGGCTTCCAGCTGGGCCGAAGAATTGAAAAGTTATTAAAGAAAGCCAAGATCTGAGCAAATGTGCCTGTTATAAATTGTAATATAAACCACTTATAAGTATAGGTTTTATCATCCTAGAGTTATTTCTTAATTTATATGTTTCATGTGCATATCTTGGAGATGGGGATGTATTTGGGTGAGGAACACACTTATAAAAGTTATTTCTTTTTTCTGGAGTAATCAGACTGTGATTATTCCAGACTGTAAAAATAAAAGTATTACACATCTGTGAAATACCTGACAAACTTTGACAAACCAGATGTTAGACCATCTAATACTTATTTTAAAGGTACAAACACAAATGAAAAAATACATGCAAACTTCTTCTGTTGCGATGATAATGTTATTGCTGTAATGTTAATTTGTTTTGCTTTTCATGTCTCCTGCAGCAAGGGCAGTGTGAATATTTGAGTCTGGTTCTCATTTATTTTGCTTGGAATGTGTAGGACTGTCTTGAATATCTTCCATCATTATTTGGACGGTACATGTGCAATAGCTCTCTTAATGTAGGGCACAGAGACACACTGTAGGTATATAGTGTAATTAACTGCAAAGCTGTTTGGGAGCAGCTGTTCCCTATTGTTGTTGCTTAATGTTGTGCAGCACAACAAAGCCTTAAGGCAGCACTTGTTAGTATTTATGGAAACCCATTAGCCAGTCTGTGAATGAGCCTGCAAAAGAAGAGGAAATTCTGATAATAATAAACACGGGTTCTTGTTAAAGCAGGGGAACTCCAGCCATCCCTATCACTCAGTGCTGGTAAAAGCTCTTGTCCCTTTGATTTGTGCCACAGACCAGATCCAAACCCTTCCTCTGAATCAGCAACTGAAAATTCAAACGAGTGAAGTCCTTTCCAAGGGAATGCTTCACTCTTCCCATCCCACTGCATTTTTTAAAGGAAATCAGAAACCTTTCCTACTACAATCTAGTTTTGGTGCCAGGATGTACATAGGAAATACTATTTCCTGCCTGTGCTGGCAAGTTCAGTTATTAAACCACTTCCTCCAAGAGCCAAACTTCTTTGAAGAAGAAATAAAGTTCAAAGCCTTTTTAAGAGACCATTTGTTGTTCTTATGTGCCTAACCTGAATGTTACATTGTGTGTGCCATTTAAATAAAGAGACCTTAATCTCTTGAAGATGGACTGGCTGTTGTTCTAGGTCACCAGTTTGAGCAAAGCAGACGTGCTGCGTTTTTAGGAAGCTGCTTTGTGAAATGAAAGGATTTTATTGCACTGAGCAGCCACAGAGCCATGGAGCAGCTTCTTGCAGGACAGCAGTGGCTCTGGGCTGCTGGCAGAGACAAGGAGGCTTGTGCTGTCCTGTGTGTTTATTTGGACATTAGGTAGCTCAGAGTCCAAATGTTAGGCAGATACCTCCGATTGCTTTCTTCTTTGTATTGAAGTCACCTCACTCTTACTGGAATTCCAGGTTAGGTTTTAATTGACAACACTGTATAAAGATGAAAGGTACCTATCCTGTTGTGAGTAAAAATGATGCTGTGAGGCTGATGGTCAGTCAAACTCAAGGAGGGGAACTTGGACAGTAATTGTCAAACAGTCTAAGGACAAAAATTATTCAGAAGCAAAAATGTTTCCAGAAATCATTTGCTGTCACTGCTTGTGCTCCAGCTTTGCCTTAAACAATAGTGAGACAATTAGCTGGGAAAAAAGGTTCCAGTGAAAAGTTTCGCACTCTGAATCTGATAAAAACAATGAGGGAGGTTTGCCAAGTGTTGTAGGTATTTTCTAACCTTGGAGCATGTTAGCAGTAAGGTACATTTGTGAGGAACAGCAGCAGTGAAATGTTTATTATTGTGTGCTTCCATCCTTTTTGTGAGTATTATTCTGTGAGGACGGGGCCGCTTTTAATCTGATCTGTGCTGCCAAGGCGGATAAGAGAGGTTTATGTGATGTCAGATCTGAAACCAAGGAACCTGTAGACAGGTTCTGAGCAGTGATGCCTCTGGCAACTGGTTTCAAGGCAGAGCTTATGTAGAGTGCCTGAGGTTTTAATAAGCGTATAGATGTCTGAGAAGCACATAAAGAGCATGGGAGGTGACAGGCTGACCCAGTCACTTTCATTAATTGGGATCAAGTTACCTTTTTACATCTGGGAAGAACACTGTACTGGAGATTTAGGAAGTGAACAGTAAGTTGCCATTGTCTCTGCGCAGCGGGTTCTTGGTAACTGGTAAACTGGGACATGGAAAGTAAGTTCACAGTAATAGGGGATGTTCATGGCTGAGAGAGCACCACACTGCATAAATCATGCCTGCAAAAGTGCAAGCATAAATCACTGAGATCTTTGTAATGTGGAGTTGTCAAAGGCTACTGTTCACATGCAGGTTCTACATGCACCAAATCAAATACTCTATCATAGTGCTCGATGGGTTTTGTTTTATGCTGGTCGGAGTTTAGGGCTAAATATTCAGGTGGCTCCATCAAATATGCCATGAGTGAATGACAAGTATACAGGTGTCTACAGAATTATCAATTCAATTGCAAGAATGTTGAGTTCATTTTATGAGTATTAAAAAAAAAAAAGAAAAAAAAAAAGATGCAATAGCAGAAAGTCTGTCTCCTGGCTGCTTAATCCTGAGAAGTCAAATTAAAACCAAAAGGAATTATTTGTCTTTTTGGTACAAGGTAAAAATGTGAATATTTCCCTTATTTCACTTCCATAACTTAGGACCCGCAGCACAGGAAGAACTCACTAAATGTGCTCAAAAGACATGCATCTTTTATCAGTGTGGAAAATCTTGCAGTGTTCTGACAAAACATTTCTAGAATTGAAGATGGACTGACTGATTCAAGAAGAGAAACACAGGTTTCTTTTCCTAAACTCTGAAAAGTTTACATTTTGAAAAAGATTAGTTATTTCACTGTAGTACAAAACCAAATTGCGGATCCCTGCAAAAATGTTTTGAGAAGTCTTGTTTTCTGGGCAACTTTCCATAACATTCTTAATTATGTTTTTATTAAGGCTGAATTGATTTTAACCTACTTTTTGGCTTTTTGACACTTCGGGATATATTTTGGTCATTTTTGATGCATTTGCGTAAATGTAAGGCTAGAAGCCTACAAGAAAACAGAGTCTCTCCTCTGGTCTCAAACTTGTGAGGAATTGGGGGCTAAATAAGAGCATTCAGTGTTGTAAGAGTTGACAGTTGGAAACACTGGGTCAAGTAAAAGTCTTCCATCTTAGTTACGGCGAGTGGAATCAATGATCACTGGCAGAACAGGATTTTTTCTTGTTAACATGAGCTTGGTCATGCAAAGCTGAATCCAGGCAGGACAACAGACTGAGGTCCAGGTGTGCTTGGAACTTGCTTCAGGGGGTGATACAGTTCTTGGCAAAGGGGTCTGCAGAGTCTGGTCAATTCAACCTAAAACATATTAGCATTGTTTCTGTAAAATACGTGGTGAGGTACCATTAGTGAATGTATATGTATTAGACATGCGTGTACATTCTCCCGTGCGTAAATTGTGGGTCAGACAGTGAGCAGCCCAATGTCAGCATGCTGTGTAGCATGAGGAAAAAATCTGCTTTCTACCCCATTTGTCCTTGGCAGCGGTCACTGGTACCTGTGCTGCCCTGCTGGGCGTAGTCAGAGTGTGGAAATCCTCTGACCCTGAGGCACTGAGAGGCACTGGCTGCTGGTTCTCTGCTTGGCAACTCACAGTCCCTGTACTGCAGCTCTCCCCAAGAATATTTGCTTCATCTGCTCTCAGCTGATTGGAAAAGCCTGTTCATTCCCTCTGCACTGGGAATTTGAATCTTGCCAGGTTAGTGAGTGCTGGCTGGTGATGATCTGGCTGTTCATCAAGTCCAGCCTCATTCAGAATTCCTGGGTTAAGTATATCACTGCCACATTATCTTACTCCTGAACAATACCTCAAACTTCCACATCAGATACAATCGGTATCTTCCCATGAAACTCTTTTTTGAAATGATAGATCATATTAAAAGCTTGATTTTTTTTTAAGATAAGAGAGAGTTTTAGGGAAATTTTCCATCTAGCATTCTTGTTTTCAGGCATTTCATTCTAAAATAGACATATCTACTCATTTTATTCAAGTTAATCCAATGGGGGTTAAAACTAATGAAATGCAGACTGCATTAAATTCCACTCCTATATTTTAAAGTTCAATTTAAGTATACATATTTTTTGTTACTAGTTAGTATTTTTTTATTGCTGCAGATCTTGGAGGCTCTGCTTGAGAATGGGAGGCCATTGTGCAAGTAGCAATGAACAGACACAGAAAAAGCTGTCTGTCCTAGTGACTTCCTGAAATTTGCACATCCCTGCATCTGAGCACAGATCTAAGTATCTGTCTCATCTCTCAGTACTGTTCTCCACTGAAAGAAATTACCAACCCATACTCCTTGAGAATCTCAGGCCTGTTTCAAAATGAGAATGGCTCTGTTGTCTCTACTATTCTATTTTTTTTTTTCTTAAAGAGAATAAATCTTGTACTTCAGCAACAGAAAGAACTTCCTGTGAAAGATGGTTTCTTTTATCACGTTTATTTTGTACTGATTGAACAAAGATGTTTCATGTTTAACTTCATCTAGTACTTGCAGCAACCCATTGACAGTTGGTCCGGTCACCATCTTTCTGAAACCTGTGGAAGGAATCTAAGGGGATATAACAAGCCCCTATTTTTAGTGCAGGGTATAGGGAAAAACTGCTGAATGGATGGATTTGACTGGTGATTGTAGTGCCACTTAATGGAACTAAAATGGTCAGTGGTTGTGGGTGCTCTCATTTCATCAGTCTGTGATCCTTTTTCCCACACCACAGTTTCACTGCACTGGTCACAGAAAAAAATGGCTTATAGACTGTGTGAAATCTGTATTTACACTATTATAGCTGCCACAGGAATATGCCAGACGATTACTTTGGGAGCTCCTATAACAAAACATATCTTGAACTCATGGTTGGGGGGGTTATGAGGCTTTTGTTTGTTTTTTATATAGATCCTGCATGAATTTTTTCCATCTGAAAGTGTAGGACACTAATCTGTCTGACCAATGTATTACGCAGTCTCAGGGAGGCAAATTTAAGAGCAGATTTAATCTAGTATAGAGTATCTTGTCTATTAACTGTTGTCAACTCTTAGTTCCCTTGCTCAGTGTACTAAATTTGTTCTGACTGCTTTTGTTCATATATACATAACAAAAGGTGTCTCACAGTACAGTCTTGTTATAATGCGAAAAAAATGTTAAGAAGAAAACACGTTGAACATTAAAGTGACAATCCTATTCAGACTATCAGGGTCGGTGATTTGCACTGTCTGTGCCACGTTTTGTAGCACAGGGAAATGAAGAGAACCAGACAAGGGCTAGTACTTAAAATTACATGAGCAAAAAATGTAAATAGAAATCAACAGACTGGAGATGCTTTTATTTCATTTGCATAGCTTAAAAAATATTACTTGTCACTGGGAGAAAAAAAAAGCACAAAGTTTTAAGCTGAGCTGTTTGCTGGAACAGTACATATCTTCCTTTGGCAGGCATTGATCTATTTTTGACATATAAGCTATACAGTGTATTAGCTGTATATATTAGCTAGGAGAGTATGAGTTCTCGAAGGAACAGATGGTTATTCCCAGCCTGGACAGCACTTTTTAAGCATTAAGAAATCTATATAACTGTTCAAGTGAATTACTTGGGGTTTGCTACTGCAGTTTTAAAGCACAATGTAGACTTAAAGAGTCCCTACCACAAGCAGCCCCCCAAAAATAAGAAGTTTCCTTTCTTATGCCCTCTTCATTTGCCATGCACTTTAAAAATGACAGTTGTTGTCCCTATGAAGATTAGAAGATCCATGTTGGGTATGTCACATGCTTTGATGGTAGTATTGCCCCAGGCATTTGTCATCCAACCTACAGGGATAACAATGTGTAATGGTGGTGCTTTTTTCAGAACACTGTAAGTATACAGATATTATTAAATTTTACAATTACCACAGGGAATGAATCAAAGCCTCCAATAAGCAAATGAACTGCATATTATTGCCCTGCCTTTATAATTTTTGTTCAGTACAATCTGATTGCATTTCTGTTATCATTTAGTTGTTTCTCTGCATGTAGTTTTATCTAATTTCTCTTTATTTCAGTCACTTGCAGAGGAGATAAATGGATTACTTCAGACTAATTGCTACTTATTTAGAAACCATCAGCCTTCTGTAAGAGTTTCAAATCAGTGGTTTAAGCTAGCTTTTACTATCTGTGGTATTTATCTTGAAGCCTTTTATCACTGAAGAGTCTGTTAATAAGCTGTTTTTATAAAGCCACTTTCAATTTTCCCTTACCTGGTCTGCCAAAATTTTAACAGATTATGATAGTTAAGTAGATAATGAGATATTTACTTCTTTTAATTTCTATATGATTGAAATACCACTGATAGACCTTGCAGCTGCATGGGTTTGATTGTAAAGTGTCTGACAGAGAGAGAACTAGAATAAAAATAAATATTGCATTATCTTGATTTCCCATCCTTATGTGATGGAGGAAGCAGCTGCATTATTTATCTAATTGAAGGAATGTTATGAGTATGTTTAATTAAATGAAGAGTACTTAGTAATACTGGAAAAGTAAACAGAGGATAAATGACAAAATGAGCTCAAGTCAGCTAAGATGGTTTAATTTACAAGCGTTGTACCCTTTCGTATAATTATTGCAGAATGTGTTTGTACATCGAAATCAATGTATCCAATCTATATTCAACAACATATCAGTTTCTCATCTCGATTAGCAAGCTTTCTTCTTTTCCCAATGCAATTGGATTGAAGGTTCATGGAGCCTAATTCTCACATATCCATTTGCACAAATTTTCAGGGGGATTCATCTATTCTTCCCTCAGTGTGGAGGTAAAATCCAGCTTCCATTGCCAATATATATCAAATTTTTGAAGTTGTCATGGTTTTAAAACATACTCTAATCCCAAAGCATTGAGTGATTCTTGAGTGGGAAATTGGATTGTCATAGGCTACCTGAAATTAAGCTTCAGCTACAGAAAATGCCTAATTTGGTTTTCTCACTCATTCTAATTGATGTTCACAGCAATAGATGCAGCATGGTAACCTCAGATGAACACAGTCCCAGTTATGGCTGGTATCAGAGGAAAAGGCACAGCACAGGAGTTAAAAAATTTACAGGTAATTTGCTCTCTAAGGCAGTAGTTGACATTTCACAGTTAAAATATAGTTTTCCAGGGATGCAAGCCTTTATTTGTTGAAGGCTTGTAAGTGGACAGAACATAAAGATTTTGCAGGATCTGGGATGTGAATTCGGATGAAAAGCATGTTCCTTGTGAAAAAGTCCTTATCTTTGCAACCAGCTACCTCAAAAGACTCAGTGAAAGCCCTAAGACATAATTAGATCATGGAGTTTGATCCCTGCCAAATTCATAATTTAAGTCAACGCTTAAGTCACATCTCTAACAACAACAACAACATAAAGGAACTGCCATTAGTGCATGGAAGTGATGCTTTCATGTGCTAATATCCTGATCACTCCAATTTTCAGTTAAAATCAGGACTCAAGAAGTCCTAACTAAATCCTCCATATCAATGAATTCTCTCAGAGGTGGCTTTTCCTTAGCTGTTTCCATTTCTTAAAGATTTTTTTAAATCCATTAATACATATTTTACAATCTATGAAGTGTTTTATGCTAAAGTAAAGTTTAGAAAACGTGTATTTTGCCTAAGGTTAAGTAACTCTTTGTTCAGAACTTACTTTAGTAGATCAAGCTTTCCAGCATATCCATTCTTCTAGGCACTCCCTATCTTTTACAAATATAGCAAAATAAACATGAAGGAATATCATCAGGAAAAAGATAGGCTGCTTGTGTAAGTAATTATGTCCCTTGTTAGTTCACTATAAAGTAATTTTCTTTTTTTCCCCACACTCTTTACATTTCTTAGTGTGCCCTGGAAGGTATTTTTACTTAATTTTGTTTAGAAATTTGAAAAGCAAGAGAAAGTGAGGGATGATTACAGACTTTATTTAAGGTTTTGATTTTGGTTTCTCTCTGTTCTTATATCAAAGATAAAATGGAAGTGGTGGTGTCATGTTCAGGTAATGAGATTTTATATTAAAAAGAATAAATTAAGCTCATAAAGCCAATGGCAGGAGGGACATGAGGAACCATTTCTAGCTCACAAAAAGGACTTTATACATTAATGCAGTGAGCATCAAGAGTTATTAGGAGTTGAAATTCAAAGCTCAAAGGATGTCAAGTGCTTCAAAAGCAAAGGCTTATTTTGTATTGTTTATATTTAGAAGTGATATGGAGCTCCCTTGAAATATTTTACCCATGATGTCAAAAATCAAAAGCATTAGGGGAAAAAGAAGAACTCGGGACATTTCCCTTGCAAACAAGAGTTTTGTCCATGACACACCAGAGGATTCCTCCGAGGTACAGATTTGTACACAGCACTACTTACCAAAAAAATACAAACATCCTCTCAGCTTAGCTGTGTGTTGTTGCTTGCCTTGAAAATTCATAGTATACAGAAAGGTTTTACTGTAAGATTCACAACTTTTTTTTTTTTTTTTTTTAGTAAAACCGCAAATCCTGGAGTATCAGTATGTGGTCATTTTTTAAATAGATATTTTTTTGAAAAGCTCTGTGACATTTTTCTTTAATGGCTGATTTTTTTTTAATGTCAGCTACATTTTTAAAGCATGAGGCCTGGTTGTAACTAGCCTCGGCACTGGTACTGTACATCAGACTGTACTATTTGATCATTAATTTATCACAGTTCTAGCAGTTTGTTTGACAGGTGATAGTGCTTTCATCTAATGGCTACACAGCAAGTGTGTGGTGCACTAAAGAGTGGATGCCACTGACTAGAGTTAGAAATCAGCAGACAACAGCCACTTTGCAGAGCTTTATCGATTTACCAGAATCATTTAAAGATATGAAACAACTGGAATAATGAATGCCAGTTCACCTCACTGTAGGGTTTTTCCTATTTAGTTTGGAGTATATTAATATAGTGTTGTTGCTAGTAGTGTTTTTATTACAACTATTTGCGGTGATAAAAGAAGTGCAAAATCAAGGTGCAAGTTTGGATATTTGTGTTAGAAATACAGTCTCTGTGTTCAGTGCAGCTTAGGAAATACATGCTTGGCAGCAATATGAGACATATTGGAGTATTGTAAGTACTTAACCTCTAAACAAAGCCTTTCTTATAATTATCTGCTAAAAATGTTCTCTGAATTAGGTGTACGAATGTGAATATTGCAGCAATGGGAGGAGCAAAATAAGGCATCTTTTGCAAGCGTGGTGGGATTCTTGGGGCTGTCCCTTGCAGGGCCAGGAGCTGGACTCGATGGTCCTTGTGGGACCCTTCCAACTCAGGATATTTTATGATGCTCTCTGTACTTTTGTCCTCAAAGGGAAACAAACTGTATTTAACCCATTAGCTTTCATTTCCCACTTTGCTCATGGCAGCGCGTGTGCGCCCTGCTCGGTGTCAGCACCACGAGGAACCGCAGTGCTGCTGGAGGCGGGTGTGCTCCAGCCGTGCCTCTGGCAGGGCTCCTGGTGCCAGGCAGGGCAGCACACCCCTGGCACAGCTCATCCACCTGCTGCCTGTGGGCGGTGGAGCTGAAATGTGGCTGCAGAGCCGCTCTGCCGAGACCCTGGCTGGATCCGAGGCTGCAGCCAGACCATTGCGTGCATGGAGAGCCTGCACCTTTGGACTCTACCCCACAGTGTCGTTGTGTCCAGGGGCCTCGTGGATATGACAGCCCAGATTGCTGCATTTATCCTTGTTTGCCAAAGGTCTGTCTCACAGTTGTTCTTGGTTTGGGTAGGTTGGCAGGGAAGGTGTGTTAGCGTGAATCCAGTACCCTGCTTTACTGCAGTAGAACCTGATACTCATTCCAGCAAGAAACAGTAACCTGTAAAATGTTAACAGCCCTTCAAACTCAGAGACTCTCAAATCCTTGGCTACAGTAGGTCTTAGTTGAAATTATATTAGAGGTGGGAAGGGTGCTTTGAATTTTAAAGTCAGTGCCAGCAGACTTCTGCCCCTGATGTTGACAAGTCAGCTTAGGCTAAAGCACAGATGAGTCATGGAAGTTAATTAATTTTCTGAGGTGCTGATTGCTCATATTTCCCACTGAAACCAATAGGGAAACTCCCACGTGTTGTAGTGGGAGCTGGAAACTGGCCATGCTGTGTTGTGGGATATCCAGAAGAAGCGGTGTTGCCTTTTGTAGTGGAGACAGTGGGAGTTGCTTACAAACATGAAGGAAACCAAAATGATGCCAAATGAAATTTTATTTTCCTCCTCCTTGGCGTTTGTTACAAAAATCACAAGTAAATAATAAACACAAAAGTTTGTCAGACATTTTCAGTATTTATTTTAAGCATATCTGTCTGCATGCACATGTGCTGCCTCATTTTTTAATTGCAAGTCACAGGAACACTGATGCCTGCAGGGTGGCCCTGTACCTAGTCCTGAGTGAAATGATGCTTATTAATATCAAGTTACTACTAGCCCACTGTCTCTAGGTTTGTAGTAGCTCATCAGTGACAATGAGTCTGTGTAAGCCTTGCTGCAGGAAGGACCCCATTCCTTGGTTTCCCATGTCAGCAAGTCATCACCACTGAAGATGAGCATGATGATCCCACTAGTTCTTCTCAGGAAGAGGTGCCTGGTTCTTTTCAGGAAGAACTAGTGGCACTGCCAGGCCTGTGCTACAAGGACAGCAGGCAGAATGATGGCAGAGGCTGACATGACATAGAGCCTGAGATCAGCCTTTTGCTGAAGCTACAAAAATTTATGCTGGTTCTGGGGTACACTGGAATATGGGGGTCTCAGTGTATAGATAAATGTGTGTGAATCAGTAGAGCTTGTACAGGGTTGATCATCAACAATTTTGCTGTAGACTTTTAAGTCCCTGTGCTGCCAATCTGTCACATTTCCAAAATATTAAATCTCGTTTGGTTTGTTTGAAAGAAAGTTCTCTGGTTACTTCTAAGTAAAACCTGGTTAAGTGTAGTTGGTATTAAAGTGAATGTGATATCATCTGCTCATCTGCTCTGCTAAGGAATGAAACTGTTTTAGTAATAGTTAAAAAAAAAAAAAAAGCAAAGAAAAAAGAGCTGTGCTTTCATCTTGCCTTCTCTCCCTCCACGATGGTTAGGAGTGCTAGTTAGGAATTACTCAAAGTCCTGTATAAGCTGCACATCACATTCTGCCTTTCCATTTGCCTTCCTGCCTACAGAACCACAAGATAAAAATACCCTGGACAAGCAATTCCCTTCATCTTCTTGCTGCAACTTGCCAATTCCCAGTCCAGCTCCTCCTCCTTCCTCTCAGTACCAGTTGGAGGGGCAATCTTTACATTTTTGGCCATCATGTTTTCAGGAGGTAGGATGGGTTTCTCCACAGCCAGCCTGGTTATAAATAGTTACTTGCCTGAATGAAGAATTGCATCCTTGGCTGGTGGTCTGAAAGGATGATTGCCATGTGATGGAGCCATATCTTGTCTTATCTTCTCTCAGAAGTGCTGCCTCTGGTTCTGCAAGGTCTTTCCTGGAAGATCTGCTCATATGATTTCAGCATTAATTCCAGATGCATTTTCCCTCTGATGGCAGTGGAAGTGCTATGTGAATTTTTCCATTTGCAGCTGAAGAAGGAAGTTGGGCTCAGGAGAGCAGATTCTGCTCTCCATTGCTGCCGAAAAACAGGAATAATACAGCTGGAATGAGTGAGGTTCTTCCAGCAATAGCCTTCTACCACAGACATCAAAGTCTGCCCTTCTTCCCTCATATTCTAAGCTATACTTCAATGAATATGCAAACTGCATTTTTACCTTCTCTCTTCCTGCTTGTAATTCCCACAGCTGAAGTCCTGGCTTGAGCCACAATTAATATCCCCCTTCCCTCCAACACAAAGCTTGCTTCCCTCCTGCCCTTCCCACATGAAAATCCCAGGCAGAGTTTGTGTTTTCAGTGTGATTAATATGTACGTCTATAACCCAAATCCTGAAGCTTCATCCCGGGGCTGCCCATTCCCACTCTTGCCACCACTCTCGGGGTTTGGCAGACGGGGCAGGCGGAGGGGGTGGCCTGTGTGAATGCAAATGCACGGCGGTGGGCAAGCTTGGCTTGGGCCAGCTTGTTTGTTTGTTGCTGCTGTTTTTGCTGGCCTTGCTCATTAGAGCCCAAATCTCTGGAAAACATCTAGTGTGATTCATGTAAACACTGAAGACAAGTAGGATCAGACTCACTGAGGGGAGGAATATAAAGTGGAGGGGAACAAACACTTGGCGGGGGTCGGCTGCCCGCCATGGCCCAGCGAGGACTGGGAGCGAGAGGTATGCCAAACAGCTCTTTGTCTCACATGCACATTAGGATAAGTAACATTGCTCCTCACCATCTGTCTCTCTCTATGAACCTCTGCCTCGTTCCCATGTAATAAGAAGATTCATAGAAGTACCAGCTGTGACCTTACAGGAAAGCCTGAGAAACTTTGCCTTTTTTACCAGCACTGGGAGAGTGAGATTTGGCACCGACGAACACAGTTGTGTGTAATTTTTTTTGTTGTTGCTCTGTCGCCATCTCTTCCCCCAGCAGTCGTGCAGTGTTCATAGAAAGATGAAAGCCCCCATGGCAGTTCAGGAGAGGTTGCCAGCTGCCAAACATGAGTTTGAGTGGGCTATTTTTTTATACTGCTTTCCTTTATCCACAAGGTGAGGAGGCCATCAGATGCAGCAAATTCCTAGTCCCTGCTTGCTGACAAGGGTCAAGAGGACCAAAGTACTAGTGACCAAGGTGAAACAAATTATATCTTTATTTGTTTTATTAATGTGACACAAGGCATAGAGAAAGGCTGCCAGCCTTGGGGCTCCCTTAAAGACGTGGTGATGTTGTTCCCCTGTGGGTTAAATATAAGCTGTGTCCCTTATGCCACATCCACAGGAAGTTTGGCAGCTGAGCCCATGGGCATGATTATGCCTGTGTCTGTGTTGTAGGTGCCTATGCAGCTCTGTTGCAGGTAAATTTGCAGTGAGCTTTTCCATAGAGTAGCATTCAAGTCTTTCTGTTTCACACATTTGTGGCCGAGCAAACTCAAAATTCCCTGACCCATAAATTTGTGGTGACATCTGCGTGAATGACTCACTTTTAATTCAGAATCATGCTGAAAAATTACAGTGAAAAGGTTTCAAAGCAAAAAAAATTTGCTTGTTTGGCTAATCAAAATCTTAAGTAAGTAATATATGTGAATTCAGCTAAACCATGTAATTTAAACTCAAATTAAGCACTTCATCTTCAAAGCTGGTTTTTGTACAGTGAAAATAAATTTCGAATTGAAATGTTTCAATTTTTAATATCAAAGAAGCATTTTTACTTTTGCATTAAAAACAACCAAGTGAAAATATTATCCACCCGGCTATCAAAGAATATTTCAATAGATATAAATCTACATTTTTACTATTTAAAAAGTGTAAGATAAGCAGGTTTCCATATAATTTTAAGGCAACTAAAATTCCATGGATATTTTTTCTGGATAAAATAAAGGTAAGTTTTCTAAAATAAAAGAATTAGACTAAGAGCACTGGAAATTTCCCTCTTGAGTATCTATATTTCTTGGGAAACTCATTGTAACTGTATAAAACCATTTCCTCCAAACTTCATGGTCGTAAGTGCTGAGATATTTCAAAAGCAATTCACCCTTAAAATTATTCAAAAATTTAGAGCAAAAACTTATTGTCTTCCCTCCCTTGCAATTATCATGCAGGAGGAACTTGGCTTGTCACTGGAACTGTAGGCGTGTATGTTACTGAGGCACTTGAAAATTGCACCCAATATCACCAAGAGCAGCAGATGGATCTGTCAGCTGTTTTGCTGAAAATGGTAAATATCTTCCCTGGAACATTCATAAGTTGCCTGAGGCAAAATTTCACAGTGGAAACAGTGAGATTTCTCTTTACATAACATTCCTAGTACTCACAAAAGTCTAGGTCCCCCCCGCCCGTCAGATTAAAATACCCATGAAGCAGATGATGATGAATAGGCACAGCTGGGCTGTGAGAAGGGCCTTTTCAGAAGGCCTTGGCCATAGCCTGACCGCAGCCCATCAGAGCTGCAGCAAACAGCAAGTGAACAGTGTCTTTAGAACTTACTTTTGTTGCTTATTTTCACATTTAGGTGGAGACTGAAGTAGGCTCTGATGGTGACTTTGTGCCTCTCTCCTTCTATGGAGTCTTAGCAGTAGAGCAAGCAGAGTCTTCCTCATGTGGTCACCTTGAGAGCTGTATGAGAGTGTCCAAGTCACGAACTGGAGGTGTCCCAAATCATGTGTTATAACATATTTACTGCCTTTGATTAATTATTGCCATATCTAAGAGGAGAGCTGATCACAGCTGTGGAGCTGTGGGGGAATCTGCTGAGCACGTGAACATGTGTAGGTCCCCAGGTAAAGCAACTTCTGGGCCTCAGGGAAAGGGGTCTCTCTTTGCTCTGTGGAGAGAATAATTTTAACCATACACCTTGGCACATTTCCTATCCATTGGGAGAGTTCAAATTGTCTTACTGCAAATATTTGTGAGCCTGATCCAGGGCCCTTTTTGTTGGGCTTTGTTTCAGACAGTATGAGTAAGAGCTGATCATGTTGGCGTTCACCAGAATAAAACAGTTCCGCTGAATTTGTTCCTACGCTTTACTGTTTGCTTATAGATACAGTGCAAACCTGGCTCTACAATATTCCATTAGAAATAAAGATTGCAGGCCCAGAGCAGCCTGTATTTAACAAAGGGTTATCTGTGCTTTCAAGTTAATTTGTTATTAAGGCAAGGTGTGAAATTAAAATGCAGTAGCTGTCTCTGAATTCTCTGGAATAAGAATATCTTTTGTTTGAAAGGATGTTAAGTGGACAGATGTCAAGTGAGATTTGGCCAGGTAGAGCTACTGTAATAAAAGGACCTTAGGAACTGTCTTAATTATATCTTTTTTAAAGTTTATTCTTTTTATTACTGATTTTTTAATGCATTACAATGTCTGTAGCTAGAAATAATGTTTGAATCTCTCTTAACTTTCACTAAGTGAAATATTTACTGCAAAAAGGAAACCAGAGATGTTTCTGAGAGCGAGGTTTGTTATGGGTCTCATAACTGTTTGAAGCTGTCTGCAAAATTTGCATAAAAGCAACTTAGGATTCCAGATACTTCTGCGGATCTTACACAGTTTTGATAATTCCTTTTCTGATGGCCTGGGAAATTACTGTTTATCAGCTTGCATATTGCTTTTGTAGGTAAAATAGGAGAAACTACCATGCGTGCACTTAGATTGAGGGGGATTTCCATACAGTTTCCAAGGTTCAGCTCCAACTGTTGTCAAATCTCATCCTCAGAAGCCTGAAATATTCAGTGGCTTTTTAATCGGAAGTGTTTGTACACCAGATTTTAGCCTTTTCTATATGTTGAGAAGTTATTTTAAACAAAATTCGAGAGCCTAAGTGGAAGATTTAAGATATTTGGCATCAGCTGTGTGAGATACAGGCTCTGGGTCTGGTTTTGAACTCAAATTCATCCAGTAAGGGGTTGTGTGATTAGTCTTACTGGGACCAGACTCCTTCCTAATTGGAGAGCTGTTGGACAAGTGCTTGCATGTGTAAGGACTGCAGTCTGGTTGCTGGTAAATCAGCCATGTCTTTTGAGCCGAAAGAATGAAAGCTCTTGAGCCAGGCTGCCGTGAATTCCAGTTTGTTTGAAATCTGATTGGAAAGTTTGTAATATGACTCAGTCCACACAACCAAAACAACAGCAATTTCTGGTGAAATTTCTCCTAACAGGCTTGGCTATTTGCACTGTCTGTCACCTGCTGTGGGATTGGGCTTTCTTAGGTGACTAACTGTTGAGAGGGCTCGGAGTGGGTGAGAACACCTACCAGGAAAGGCTGTGAGCAACAGCTCAGGCTGAGTAAAATGATGGGGGTTTGGGCATCTGTGAAGGCGTGAAAAGTTTTAAGGCTTTCTTCTAGTGTCTTGTTTTCTCAAGGGAACCATAGGGCAGGCTCTGAAAACAAAATGGACAATATTTTATGTTCAAAGCAGACGTCTAATTGCATCTCCTAACCACTGGACTACAGCATATTTATGAGTTCTGTCTTCTGTAGCCCAGTGTACTGCTCTCATTTACACATGTGTGAAGCACAGTGGTGCAGCCACCGCATCCCTCTGCTCTGGTGTGTTTGTAGTAGGGACTCAGATGCGCATGCCAAACTTGCTTGTAGCGTGGGCATAATAAAGCAGAGGGAAAAACTCTAAACAAACTATTTGGAACCTGATTTCAGCTCCATCTACACTAACCCAACTATGAATCAAGGAAAATTTTTGTTCCTTTGGGAACCTGTACTTGGTTCCTGCATGCCAAATGCAGGTAGAAACAAAGAGGCTGGAGAATGAGGGAAAATAAGACCAAAGGTCCTTGTTTTCCTATTTATTGTAAGGCTTTTTTTTTTCAGAAAAGAAAACAAATCCTAATCCAAACACATAAATCTGAAGAAGTTTATCCTGATTCAGATAATAAATGCAGAGCATAATAGTGAAAAGTAGCAAAAAGAATGACTGTTCCTGCCACTGGATGCTTAAGACATCATCTACTGAGCCCATCTCACAGTCTTCCAGGCTCTAAACCAGTCTTGGGACTGAGACAGTCGCTGGTGATATAGCTGCAAGTTTGATTCAGTTTGATGTTTGTTTACTTGCTGCTTTGTTGTGTAGCATTGGACAGTCTAAGTGTTCACAGGTAGCTGAGGATCACCAGAGGAATGTACAATTTCTGCTTTCTGTTCGTTTCAAAGGGGTGGAATTCCTTTTTCTTCTGTAGTGAGAAGGATGATGAAAAGCTGGCAATGGCCCTACAAACCTCGAAACCAGCAACAGTAATGTCCTGACTGACTGTGACAGAACAGGCTACTTAGTTAAATTTCTCTACCCTCCTATCTTCCTTGGGCCTATTCAGAGGTTTGTTACTCCCAGCTGACAATGTGAGCAGGTTTAGGTTGGGTTGGAGTCCCATGTCACCAGCTGGGAGTGTGGTACCTTTGCATCCTCGGGGTTTGTTCTCTGCAGACATGGTCATGTTCCTTGCCAGCAGCCTTGTTCTCTGGGCTGTTCGCAAAAAGGATGCACAAACTCATGCAAATGGGTGGCAATGTGAAAGTAAACCTATGTTTTTGAGATTTATATTAATTTTGTCAGAGTTATGGTAATAGACATGCCATGAAAAATTGGCAGACAGTTGTAGCATTGAGAATTTTATGTTAGAGGGAATCTTGACTCCAAATAGGATCCAAGGGAAGAGGTTTATTGTTGAGCTCATTTAGGAGAGTAGCCAGACTGTATGTAAAATCTGAGAAGAAATTCGGTAGCAGTTGTGAGCAAGAAAAGAGTATTTTGTGAGATGGACAAGGGAAAAGTCTGATACTAAGTTCAGAAAAAATATCAGTGCATGGAAATCAAATGCATCCAGGACGGTTAAAGGAGACATAAAGGTAGTTATTAGACAGAATAATATGGGGAGAAATGCAAAAAACATGAAAGATGTGGCTTTTAGTTTTCACTTTTGAGAGGTTATAACTTCAAAAGAAACCCACTGAAACAAAATAAAATGCTTCTCCCTCATGCTGAAGTGATTTGGCCCTAAGTGCCTGTGTTCTTTTTATAATTTTGTCCTCTGGAGGGTTCAAGTTCTCCTAAAGCTCTCTCCAGGCAGCCACTCAAGCTCGTTCACCTCAATGATTAGCGAGAGGCCTGTGGTGCACTGAAATGTTATAAGGAGCCTATCAAGGAGCTCATCGTGAGCCAAACAGATTCCTGCCTTGGCAGCATTCCTCTTCCTGGTTTGTGAGATAAAAGGAGGATAGGTAAAGGTAAGCATTTCAAAGCAAGCAATTTGGGTCTTAAAATATTTGGTGAAATTATTCAAGAATAGTTCATTCATGTGGAAGTAGCTTCTGTGTATTGCTGTCCAGGTCAGTGAACGCTGAAGTCTGACGCTGGCCAAGCAGGTAAAAACTGCCTATGGGCTCCCTCAGCTTACATACCTGGGGACTCTGAGCTTGACACAGTAAAGTCTGTGGGGAGCAGGATCAGGAACTCACAGGCTTTCTGGAGTCAGCTCTGCTGTTGTTTTGAGTTGGACTAAACTCCCCAATGTCATCAGGAGATCACAGCATGTACTTCGGGAGTGCTGATGTGCCTCTGGGATCTCACTCTGTTCAGGCTCAGGAGCTCCTTCCTTCCCAGCTGCCCACCCTGTGCCAGTGGCTGGCTTCCCAGTCAGCCCAGACCTCTTCCCCACCACAGCAGAAGCCAAATGATGGTGTGCAGGGCCACCAGTCAGCTGGTAGATGATATATTAAATATTGGCTCCTCTTTCAGTATGAAGTTAAGGTTCAAACGTCCAAGTTTTCAAAATGGCTGAGATGTTGGGTAGTGAGATGTGAGGAACCTGCCAGCTCTCAGCTGTGTTGTAGTCATGCTGAGCCAGGGATTTTGGCAGAAGTCTGCTGCTGTGTCTGAACACACCCAGTGTGTGTTGGGTGACAGGGCAGCTCCTTCTGGCTGCTTATTTGGGGCCAATAACATGAAGCTGTTTACAGGGGCTGAACACTTTCAAAACCAGCTCCTACTTAGGGCATGGCTAATGACCCCTCATCCTGAGCAGGCTGTGAGTGCCAGCAGGTACCAACCACATTTCTGAAGCCCATAGGGCAGAGCACGGAAATCTCTGCTGAGCATCTGTGTAAGGACTAAATGCAAACATTTGTGGAGGCTTAGCAGGTCCTGTTCCTGAGCATCTGATTCTTTGTTTAAGACCTGTATACCAAGTTGTCACGTGTAAGGGCTCAGGCTTCAGTAGCTTATTGAAAAGAAGGTGCTGAGGAAAGGTTGCTAGTAGAGTTGCTTTCTTCAAGTAAACAAGAGCTGGGCTTTCAGTGGGGTTGGTTGCTAAGACTTTGGCAAGTGCAGGCAAGCTGAGATTGTGTTATCATTTCACACAGTGTGGTAAATGTTTTAGACTTAAATTGTAGAGATCATTATCTGCAAGCTGAAAATACCTGTTGATATGCCCTCACTGAATGGACATGTCTGCATTGAAGTACAAAACAACCCTCCTGGGATGTATTATCTCCAACTTTGAAGGTGAATGAAGAGGTGAATAATCTATTGGACCAGCAGTAGTTTGGAAACCATATTATATGTAATTCATGGGAAATAAGAAGTGAGTTTCTTTGTTGTGACCTTGAGTGACTTGGCAATTTGGCATGAGTCATATTGTTATGGAGAATTTCTTAGTTTTTTGAGGAAACCAGGTATGGACATCTGCCATCCAATAAAGGAACAGGAAAGGATATCTACCCATAACTGGTGTTAAGTTTCAGCCACTGGTATTTCAGAAAGTCTGTTTGATGGAACTTGCAGAAGTCCAATGCAGGGTGTTTTCTAGGGCCTCTGTGAAGCTGAGTCATCCACCAAGTTGGTGCTGGACCAGCATGAGCAAGCTTGCGCTCAGCACAAGAGAACAGGTGCAGAAATGTGAATCTAGGTGCCATTCCTCTCTCCATGTAGCAAAGGGACTTCTTTCGTGGACTGGAGAAAAAAACTGAGCTCCATCTTCAGTGTCAGTTTGAATCCTGTCTTTGTTTCCTGCCATTTTGCTGTTGGATTCCATAGCATGTCGTGCGATTTTACTGGGCTCGTGAAATGTACATACTCCAACTTAAAAATCTGCCTGTTCCCATCTGTACCCTGAGGATATTTCAAAAGGGGGTGTTCAGAAACTGGGGAAGAAAGGTTTCATGAATTTTACAAACTTTTTCCTTTAAGTGCTTTTTTACACTTGAGTGACGCTTCCGAATTACTTACACCATCCACTATAATTTAATGCGTTACACAATAAAGAGTATCTGCTGTTCTTTGTGTATTTCAATACCAATGCTTTCCTTATCTATTTTTCCCAGCTTGCCATTTCGTGCAGTAGAGGTTCTGTCATGTGATATTACTCTGCACAGAGGGAAGTTGGAGAGCCCTGCATGCTGCTTTACTCCACTGGTAAACAGTCAGAGGATTTGCTTTGGTCATAAATGCAGCTTCACAACGTGCATCTCTTCGCTCTCTTACATGTTGAACATGGCGTTTCAACAGCTGAAAATTCAGTTGTTGTCAGCTGAATCAGGATTCGAATTAATAGCTTGTGTATTTGTTTGGAATATTTTCAGCCCCAATATTGATTTGTAGGCATTTCAAATTGCACTCACTTGTAAATGCATGTGTGCAATTTTTGTTAACACCAGGGAGGACATCATTTGCATGCTGAGTGAAGGGTAGATTGTATTTCTTGTCTTCTAGATTTTACTGTCTTCACACAAGCTTGGTGTAGTATTTTTCACATTCTCAGAGACCTTTGCAAAATTAGGAACTGTTGCTGCATAAATATTCATGTTTTAGACTGCTATATATGTATTATCATAACACCCAAACTGTTGTATTACAGACCATACCTGCATGCATCAGTTCCTACCCCTGTGGTTCTGTACCTGTTTTGCTATTCTTCTGAAATACTTTGCAAGGGGAAAGTAAAGTAAGGAATATCTCAGAGTAGACTCAGGCTACAGAGTAGAGTCATTGTTAAGAGATTAAGAGATTTATTCTGATTTGTCCTTTATCTTTGCCTTCACTTGGCAGTTCATTCCATCTTCATATGGTTAACTAAAACAGCTTTCTATCTGTATTTGGAAAGGAGTTCTAGGCACACAAATTTTAAGTGGTGTAAGTAATATAAGAAAAATCCATTTCTTATGTCCCTGCAATACTTGAGCAATTAAATTTTCCTTCCACTCTCTCACCCTGTATTTTTCCAGTGCCTTTAACTTCAGATATAGGTTTGGGCCCTTTTCCAGGAGCTGGACTTCTCAGTAATGGGCGTGATTTGTCTCATGTGGGAATCCTGAATAAAATTACCAATAACATACTTACATTCAATTAAATGTTTCAACATACACAACATTTAGGCACTCAGTAGGGAAATGCTGTCTGCCACGTTCAAGGAATGGTAATCGATACATGCTCGCTAGTAACATGTCTGAAAATATCAAAACGCTATAAGGAGCTAGGTGATGTAGATGACTTTGTCTTAGTAAATTGTAGTCTGACAGCTTCGCTTAGCCCTAATCAATTCCTGTCCCCGCTGTTCAAAGGCAAACTGTCGAGTGCTTTAGTTGTTTCTGACTCAGTGTCAGAAATCATGAAGCGCCCCTTTCTTGGGAGAGAAGCAATCTGGACACAATCAGAAAATGAGCAGGACACGTTGTCCCATTGAGACAACATTGAGAAAAAAGCTACGTTGCGAGAAAAAGAATCGCAAACAGGTCTGGGGGTGAATTAAATGGGTATTTTCACCTCTTGAAATGTCATACACTGACACAGGCAGGGTAACACTGTAAAAACAAGCAACTCAAACAGCCTGTCCAGAGAAGGGAAGTTTCAGATCTGTGTATGCCTATCAAGGAGATGTGAAAGATGGCCTGTGATTCTGGCAAGTTGTTCTGTGCAGGAAAACACTGAGCTTTGGCTGTGGAAAAGTTGTGTGAGTGCCAGGGGAGCCCAGTCTTCTGGGCCTACAGAGCTTCACTCGAGCCCCTGCTTCTGCAGAAGGGTAGGCAGGTGGGAAAATGGGGAAAATCTCTCATCTGTGTGTGCTTACAGTCGAATGCTGAAGGCAGCATGGAGCAGTAGGCAGCTAAGAGGTGGCAGCAGGATCTGTCCGGAGTCCTTAACCTGTGTGACCCATTAATGCTACATGTAGGCACCCTTTTGGTCAGTGCTGAGAGGTAAAGAAAGGTGAAACTTGTGCTTTTCCTTTAGATGTGAAGGTCAGGCTGCACTTGGATTTGAACACTGGATACATTTGAGTTGAAGCATGGGTATAGGCCAACCTCTGAAATACCAATAGACACTGCCCAGTCTTCGTCATGTGCATAACTTGATTAATGCCTACTTCTTTCCCTAATAAATTAGTCTCCTGCTTCCCAGTGAGCAGGTGAGAAGTGGACATAAAGTTGCTTTTATGGCTGGAATAAAATGACTAAGATGACAAATGTGGGGGAGGATCTGTCAGAGTTCACAAAAGAGCCAGAACCAACCAACCTGATTTCCTCAGCTGTGCATACTCAAGTCAGACAAATGTATAATGCATCCAGCTCTCTCTAATGTGTGAGTGCATCCTCCATGCTGGGACTACACTCCAGGATTTTGAAGTTTAGCCTGTAGCTGCTGTATTTCTGATTTTTTAGCACTTGGTAAAGAGGAGCTCAGTAGCAGAAGGATGAATTAGAATTTTTGCCCTGGGAAAGAAACAGAGAAAACAAAAACATAACCAGACCAGTAGAAAGCCTTTTGGAATAAGTATTATTTTATTAAGGAAAGATCTAAAAATATCAGATATGGGTATCTTTTTCTGTACAAATTGAAGTGTGACCTGAGAAACAGTGCAGTTTTGAAAAAGTTTGTTAGAGTAGATGTGCATAGGAATGGCTTGAAACGAATTAATGAATGGAAAACTAAGCATGTGGAGAAATCAAAAACAGCACAAAGGTTTAAGCACCCTGTATGACATATACTACTACTGCAGAATGAAGCAGACTTTGCAGATGTCTTTGGTGTTTTATAATATGTCCAACTATAAAATGTCTAAGAAAATATATAATTTCTCCATCTTCTCTCCCTTCACTTTCCTCTTCTCTTTCCCTACAACTGAGTGATACTTTCCTTGGGGGAAGGGCCTGGACTTAGACACATTAATTGAGGGTTACACAGTTTGCTCCACTTGCCATTTTAGGAGGCTGCATTAACATCCCACCTGGCAGTGTTGTTTACAAGCAGTTTTGCAACCTTTCCATTCTGCTCCCTTATTTTTGTTAGGCGTAGTGTAATGATGCCATATGACATTTTGAGTCTGAGTTGATATTCTCTGCGGTATCTCCTCAGGCCTGTTATGCTTTGGGTGTTTGCATTGCCTGTTCAGACACCCACGCACAGTGTGGTTATTTTCATTTGTGACTGAATGCAAGCTGTGTGCCGGATGTCACAGGAATATGTTTAGAGCTTCCATTGATCTCTTAACTACAAATAATCATTATAGCTGCAAAACAAATAGTGGATCAAAACTGTGGGAACGTGGCCCAGAAGATGCTGCTCGCTTTTCTTTCTGAAATGTGTGATGTGGAGGTTGAAGGTATAATATATAAATGGCTGAAAAGATTTTAGAAGAAAACAAGACAGGATACCATTAGGCAAGGAGGGATTGGGAAAAAATGAGCTTCCTGTCTTTGGTTCTTTAAAAGAAAAGGGTAAGAGAAAGGTATAGCCAGCCATGGGATGTTGATTGGCTTGTGGGAGTCCTCAGTGCTAAGGCAATGCTCTCTAAATCCCCTCCTGTAGTTTTGGCTAAACACAGGGATTTGATTCTCAGTGCAGTTGCTTTGCAGCAATCGCAGTTTGCCTGTTGCACCCCAGAGATGGCTGCATCTCATGTAAAGAGTTTGAGGAATTTATACACATGTCCCGTGTTCTGTGGGGATTACATGTAAAACTTGTTCTTAGTCAGTTGTGTAATTGCAGGTATTGGTGAGAAAGGCATGGTTTGGAAGCAGAGAAGTAAATGCAGCTGAGATATCGAGATGAGTTAGTTATTTGCTGGGAGAAACCTGGGCTTGGGAGGAGAGTTATTTGAAATTCTAGATCTAAATTACGTTAGATTGCAGCATGCAGGTTGCAACATCCTGCGTCCCTGCACTCCTTGGCCTTACTTAGGAGAAAGAAAAATTTGCAAAATCTTCTCAAATATGAATGCTATTTTTATGGGAAGGAAGGTGATCCAATGCTTCCCTGAAAATTCTGGTGCACCTCTTTTCCTTGCACAGCTTCCCTGGGTATAATCCTGGGCAAGTCACAGGGGGCATGTCTGTGCCCACAGTGGGGATAGAGCTGTCCCTTGCCCTGCTCCTCAGCATGCAGTCAAGCCCTGCTGAGAGTCTGATTCCAAAAAGAGCCCAGTTTGAACCCAGCCAGGCTCGTGTCTGTGAGCATGAGCTGTCACAGCTGCTTGTTGCCACAGAGGATGAGGTTTGGTCACTGTCAACTTGAGGAGTCTGCATTTGTACTGCTTCAAACAATCCACTCCTTCCTTAATGTCTCTCTGCTTTGGTCCGCCCTCTGTAAAATTTAGGTTCTTCCAGGAGGTCTTCCAAAGATAAATACATTGACAGATATGGTGCAGGTAGCCACTGCAGTACTGGGGAATTATTTATATATATAAGAGTTTTAGATGTAGGCGATTGCTCGCTGAAACTTGTCCTTACAGCACCAGGAATGCTTTTAGGTCCTTCCTAGCAGAAGATCTGGTGTTTATTAGAAACTGGCGGTTTATGTGTTTTAGATAATTGTTCCCAATGATTCCTGTCCGGAAGAAATATGTAGGACATGAGCAGCCTGATCTGGCAGCAGTGTGCAGGGGAGCACACAGCCCTTGGCCCTGCCAGCTCCGTGCTGCTGGCCAAGCACTTTCTGCAGCAGTGGTGTGACTGCTGATGGTGACAGTGGTGTATCAGTAGCACTGCTCTGTCTTTGAAAAGTGGCAAAAATGTTGATTCTGGAATTCATTCCATCATATCATAATTGGTTTGGGATAATTATCGAATGTGCACAAGAGCAGCCTTTTTTTTTTCCCCCTGCAAATGAACTGTGGTTGGTGTTGCGCTATTTTGGTTTTGTTTTCTGCTTAACATTCCACTGTAAGTGCAGCTCCTCTGAGGCTTGAAGTGAGACAAAACTGAACCAAAGTGACTTTGTTTTCTCTGTGTAAGAGGATGGACACTGAGTGATAATGACATATTTTGCGTGTGAGCAGCAGGTGCGAGACCAAGTGTCTACTGCGGATTAAAGTAAATATGGGGTTTTTTCTATATTTAACTGATATGTGACAAAGAAACAATGTTTAAATGTCACTTTCCATGGGTTTTTTGTGTGTCTGTAATTATACATTCTAATGTGCCAAGTAGCTACTCACTGAAGTTCAAATTTACATAGTAAAGTTGTGCATAACAAGGCAAACAAGATACAGTCTAGCATTCATCTCCATGCATCTGGGCTGCCTCCACCCAGCAGTTACACTACCAACAAATGAATGTTTTCTGCTTTCTTGAGTTCACATAAATAGCTGTAAATTCCTATAATTAACTATGATAAGTCACTCCCCACTATTAAAACAAAGACGTGTTTGTTTATCGGTCGTACTTGCATCCACCACTCTTAACATTACAGTGTCGACTGATGTTTTTTCACTGTGTTAAACAAAGCAGAAATATTCCTGTTGGGCAATGCCAGAGTCCCAAGAGCAGCCTCAAAAGCACGAGCTGTCGCCTACTGAATGCTCCACTTCTCTGCTGAAGGCTGTTTCTTTTCCTTGCCCCTTTCTGCTCCAAAGACAAGAGTGTTCAGGTGGGGAGAGTTGAGGCTTTGGGGAGCAAGGCACGGCTTGGAAACAGGGAAGTAAAGGCAACTGAGATATTGAGTTGGTTCTTATGAGGCCTAAAAGTAAAGCAGTTCCTAAGAACATCTGATTTTCCATGTATCAGGCCTACATTTAGTCATATGTTGTTTGTAGCAGATCCACTCCCAACTTTGCTGCCTAAATTATTTTTTCTGATCTTCAGCTAGATTGTGATATATCACAACTAGGTAGCCATATAAAAAATACTTGTGACACTTTTCCTCTGAAATCTGAATTGGGTTTTGGGTGGGATTTTGGGTGTATTTTTGTGGGCTTTTTTTGTTTGGGGTTTGTTGGGGTTTTTGAGGCTAGGGACACCAAATTTTGCCCCAGAAACTCAATTTTCTGCCCAATTCTATTTTTTTTTTTAAGCCCACTCTCAGGGCCTACTGAGAAACTCTGAAAACTCTGGGAAACTCTGCTTTGCTTAATTCATATATACATAAGAATATCTACTGCATTTTGGGGCTGTGCTCAGGTTGTCTCTACTACGACAGGATGGTTTTTTTCACAGCTTTTGATGTCTCAGAAGTAATACATTGTAAGAGATGCTGACCACAGAATTAAATTAGGCACCCAAATTACAACTTCCATGAGCTACTGAAAAAGCAGAGGTAAGACGGAAATATAACAGTGACAGTTTTGTTTTGTCTAAATTTTCCATGAAGTATTTCATAAGTTATGTCACATTGGAAAGCCGGTCATAGATCTCTCTCTGCATGGAAACAAGATCTTCTGTGGACCACAGATTACACAGGAGTGGATGTGCAGTAGTGGCAGGATGCTGGTAGTCAGAAATTGAGGTCATTCTGTCCTCTGGCATCTCCATACCATGTTCTTCCCAGCATGTGGGCCTGTTAGTGGCATTATGAATATAGTAAAAGATTTGCTCTCTAAAGACAACAGCTGTAACTCAGAACTTTGTATCTGCTTTCTGGAAGAGATTAATAGTTGACCATCTGAGATAGGAAGGGTACTCAGAAAGCGCCTTGTGAAATCTGGGGCCACTGATGGTTTAGTGGCTGCTAATCATGAAAAAAGCATGGAACAATTTTCTTTTTAGCTGGTTTCTTTGGATAGTAAAAATAAGTCCTTCTCTTCATACTTTAAAGCAGACTATATGTAGCTGCTTCCTTTCTTATGGATTTTGTTATACATAATTACCATGCATGAACAGCACGGCACATGGATTATACAGCAAATTCTGTTTTAGCCATGCAAACTCCCAGTGACACTGTGGGCTCTAACAGCTGGGAAGATGTGATTACAGACTTTCATGTTAATATTGGGTGCCTTAAAGACTGCTGAAGCTTGTTCCCAGGTCAGCAGAGCTAGCACAGACTAGCTAAGGCTTCACTAAAACAAAGAAATAGCATAGAGGATTTTCTGTGAAAAATAGAGAAAAGTAAACCCATTACGTTCATTATAATGCTGAAAGAGTTAATTCTTAAATCTCCACCTCAAACCAAGGCGCAAGTCACTCCAAGACTCCCAGACTGTCCTTACTGCTTGGCCTCTTGTGAAAAGTTATTAGTACCATGCTTACACTGATAGTTGCAGGCTCCAGAACAAGTTCTGGCCTTGTTGTATTTATTATGTACTGTGTATAACATGTGGTAAGAGATGTAACATGTTGTAGCATTTTGAATAAAGACAAAAGGGTAGAAGATGAAGGCGTGATTCCTCATTTCACACTGAGAAACACAGGGAGATATGGTGACTTGCCCCAGAAAGGCCCCATCCACCAGGGATTGCTGCTCCTCATCCTGGAAGGGTGTCTGGGGTACGACTGCTTGTTACTGAGCTTTTACATCCTGTAACGGGCAGAGTCGGTGTGTGGAGCTCAGCCTCAAGCTGAGTACTTTGTTTTTAAATAGAGCTTATCTTCCTGAAATAAATTCAGTCTCCTCTCTCACTCCTCTCTGAGCAACATATTGATAGATCAATGGAATTTTTCAGCTCTAAACTCTGTCTTTGGATACAAGAAGTTGAAGGGGTTGTTTAGAATTTCTACCTTTTATTTTAAATCCTGGTTTCATATTCTTTCCAGGAGGGAGGACAGAAACACAACGGTTTGGGAACATGAGCTTTTTTCTCTTCCCAGCTCTAGGTTTGCCGTGGGACCAGCCTGTTTTGCATGAGCTCTGTACAGCTGTAAAAGGAAGAACTAAGAAAAAGGCCAACAAACAATAGAGTATAGCAAAAACCCACTTAAAATCTTACAACTCAGAATACCGCAGAGCCTCATTTGTCTGTAATCCTGTTCTATTTAATGGAACCCCTTGCGTCCAATTCTCCTTGTATTTTTATTAATCTTTGTGGTTTTCCCTAATGATCTTGTTATAAAGACATCACATCACATGGCATAAGGACAATGCACATAAAAAGTTAAGAATGCATTTAACTACCAGCCATTGATTAGTGTTCTTGATGAGCTTAAATACTACCTGGGAAAGGCTTTCTATCAAATGCAATTGGCTGCAAATGCATTAAGCTTAATGAAAGTCAAGATTTGGGTATATATTAATATTTTTCCTAAGAGGAAGTGCCCTTGCCATGAGAATATGAGCACTTGCTTTCCAGCCTCCTGTCTCAGTGGGAAGGGGTGGCAAATGGCAATGTGTTTGACCCCTCAGAGCTCGGCGCCTATTCCCATTCCACTTAGTTTGCTATAAATCAGGAGAAATACCACTGGTGTCAGTGAAATTGAACAGGTCCTGATAGTTCTTGTGATCTGCTGATGCAGAAGAGATGACAGATATCTGTTGGTGAGGTCTGGGACAATGTCAGTCTGAGGGATTCAGCAGCAGATTTTGGGTAGGGAGGACAGCCTGGTATTCTCCAGACCATGGAATTCAGCAGCAGAATCAGGAACAGAGGCTAAGTGGTAGTACAAGGCTTCACCAGACCTTCCCAGGAGCTCAGGTGAGATGTGCGTAGAGTGTCAGATGCTCCATGTTAAGCACAGAGAGCACTGTGTGCTGAGAGAAGGATTTTGTCCTTCCTGTGACCACCTTGTTGTGACAGGGAGCTAAAGTACATCCTGCTGACTAAGAGTGCGTAGGAAACGTTAGTGCAGAGTAGGAACGTGCTGCAAACCCCGACACGGGCCTGCCATGAGCAGGTACCAAGTGCACAGAGCCAACCCCCTACTGCAGGTTAGCCACAAGAGCCTGCTTCTTCCCTGTGTCTTTAGAGACGCAATTCCACAAGGACCCAGAAGCTGCAATGTGTGTGAATCCACTGCCACCTCTTCCTGGTGGAAATGGACCAATAATGATGTCTTCGGCTTCCAAACTTGTTCTTTTCTGCTCTCCAGACTTATTTAATTTACTTATTTAATTTAGTTTGAATACTGGTTACCGCGTGTATTTTGTTTGGCACAATTTTTTCCAAAACCTTTCCATAAAACTAAAAATATAACACACTGAATAAACCACTCCCCTACCCAAAGAGAAGAACTTATTACTGAAACTCAAGAAAGTATATTGAGAGGTATTAATTTTAACTTCAGCTTCTGTCATAAAATTCTGGAAAACAAAAAAAATCTGGGACATGCAATTAAAATAATTGTAGGTGTGTGGATGCCTGCCTCCAAGCAAAGAATTTAATAATACATTAAAACCCTTATTTTTGATTCTAGCAAAATATACAATTATAGCCATACAAGCTGCCATTGCATCACTTCTTGGCTTCATGGAGGAAACTTCACCTACTGCTATTTCTACTACATGCATATTATATATAATACTAGATATTATTACAATTCTTACTTAATTTAACAGAGCAGTGTGCTCTCCAGTAGACTGAACTGAAAATGAAACACACTTTCCTAGTAAGATGGTATTTACTATTGATTTATCTTGCCCTAGAGAGTTCTGGTTAGCATTCCAGTGATAATTGACCCTGCTTTATTTAACTCTTTCAGAAGTGCATCTTTATTTCCAGCAGTGCCTTGATACTAGAAGGCATTGAAATGCTAGATCAGGCAATAAATTTGCAAATGACTGATTCACACTATATTCATAATTTTTAAGATTTATAAGAAAAAAGAGAAGTCTTAGGATATGATTAATTATCTCATTAAAGTAACAGAGAATTTTCAGATCTAGATTAGGGAGGAATTGTCATCTAAGCTTTCTAAATACCACTTCTGTTATATCGCAAGCTTACAGTTAGTGAGCTTTTCAAACTAATACTCTTCCAGAAAGATGCTAACAGGCATCTTTCAAACTGTACCTTTTCCAGTGTAAACAGTTACCACTGCCTACACCAGAAGAGGTATAGTTTTGTCATATTCCTACAGATGCAGTGCAAATTAATAGTCGTGTACTATTCTCATCCATGGAAGGTTCTTCTGCCATTTCACCAAGATCCTGTTGTGCCCTAAGGCCTTTTAGATTTTGTCAGACAGTGTAATGAAAGGCAGCACCTCTGCCTACAAACTATGCTTTGACAGGAAGATTTGAGTCTCTTAAAATACAATCTGAAATGCTCCCATTTCAAAAACATGAGTTGAAAAGATCTTCCAAAACAATAACAGTCTTGTGGTGGTAACTTGGTATGCTTGGTCTTTATTGTGGAGCTACCACTGGTTTGGGGCATTTACTGCAGAGATAGGACAATGTGCATCCATGCTGTTACCTAAAGGATGTTAGGAAGATGAAATAGAAGATACAGCATTTACTTGTGGCATAAAAAAACCCCTTTATTGTTGAATTATTTTGGGGATATGACAGTTCTTTCTCTGATTTCCCTTTTTACAAGAACTGTATAGCCATTTCTGAACATTTGAGTGACCTAGAGGCATGTCACAAGTGAAGTTGCACCCTCAGTGCCTCCATCTATAACTTTGTCATCAGAAGTGGGCATGTGGGGAGTTCAGGGCAGCGCCAAGAGTCTTTTTTTTAGTTCACTTAGTCTGCAGAGAGGGAGGAGATATAGGGCTTGATCTATAAATGTGTGTGAACACAGATAGTTGTTCACACCTTCACCTCTAGTCATGGTGGGGGGGTGGGGGTTAGTAAGTGAAAAAGCTCCTTCCCCTGGACTTGGAGCTGAGGAGTGCACCAGAGCCTGGCTGAGTGCTCAGGTCAGGGACCAGTGCCTGGCATCCAGGAGTGCCCATCCCTGGGGTGCAGCTCCTGTCCACTGCCCCAACCACTCTCCCCACCTTTCCTCAAAATACTTAGGTATCTCCTGCTTCTGGCATGCAACAAATCATGTCTGCATCCTTCTTTAACTTGTCCCATTGCCACTGCTCCTTGCTAGGTTTTAGAAATGCTGACTTCTGAATTAGTTAGATTATTGATTCCTTTAGAAATGGCCCTGGTAAAGGGTGATGTTTCTGTCACAGTGCTGTCTGGTATGCTGGCAGATCCAGGCATAAGTGTGATTTTATTCCTGCTGTGCCCTCCCACACCTGGTACTACATCTGGATGAATTTGAAACAGCTGCACTAAAAACTTAGAGGACTTTACTCTTTATATGACTGCGTTGGCCCCAGGTCCTTAAACACTGTAGAAGTCTATATCTTGGCTTCCAACAGAAGGATTAGACATATGATTTGTTTTGAATGTAGAATATTTATACCTAGGCCCACTTTTTTCACAGGTCTAGTATCATCCCTTTCTTTGGAGACTGTGGAGCACTGACCTTGCTTGAATGAAATCTAAAAGTTGAAGATGTCAAAGCCAAGTTATTTTCTGCTCAGTGCTGTTGACATATAGAACTGCAAAGTGTTGCTTTGCCAGAGAGGCACAGGAGGTGGATGACACCTGGAAGTCACTTGTGATTATCCCATGGCTTTGCTGTTGCCCCAAGGAACATGATTCCACTTCCCTCAGCAATGCCCTTCTTCATCATACTGTGCATACTTGGCTAATCCCAGAAGTGGCAGACATAAATACCTGTAATTAACACTGACAGTTAATGCTTGTGATGTGACAAATGATTCCTCCTGCCTCCCTCTTGAAGCAATCCAGTAATTATCCTGATCCCTATTTTGCGTAATCACAGTATGTGCCACTCGTTTGCCCTCCTAACCAGCAGTAACCTTCAGCAGCGGTAATGCGCACAGGGTTGCATCCATGCTCAGATCAGCCAGCTGCCAACATGTGACTTCTGTGTGTTAGCACTGCGGTGCTGGTGTTTAAAACACAAAACCATGGTCTGAGAGATGGGACAAAGCAAGGGCAGAGCCCCCATGCAGGTTTGCTGCTGTCCTTAGCAGGCACAGCAGTGTAACGTTACTTGGCCAAGAAACTGCCATGAGGGGTCTCTAGCCCACTGGGCTGCTCTTTCCCATTCATTCCCACCGCAGTGGGACTGAATTCCTGACTCGTTGCCATCAGTGTGCCCACACTGCAGCCTCCATCATCAAAATGGTGCTGCTTGATAATTGTCCTTGTTTGCAGAGGAGGGAGCAGGACCAGCAGACACCAGCTCTGCCACTGAACCTGACACATCATGCAGCTACACCCCAAGTTCTGCCTCTCTCATCCTCACCTTAACTTTCAGGGGGAGGCAGGTCAGGCAGTGAAGGGTTAATGTGGAAAAGCAAAGAGCAGCATTGCTCCCAGGAGCTCTCCAGAGGTGACAGGGTAGCTTGCTGCACTTCCTTCAAATATTGGCAAGATGGACTTTTTAAATGCAGGTTATGTAATGTGTTTGGGGACTATTTAAAGTAAATGTTATTGACAGCCATTACATCTGGTAGTATTAGTAAGTATTTAGGGAATTTTTTTAAAGGTGAAGTATTGACAGGAAAGGCTGTAACAGCTACTTCTGGGCCATTACAATTTATCTTCTAAATCAGTCTGGGTTTATGGTTCACTGACATGTTTCACCCTATTACCTACTAAAGGGTGGTTAATGACAGTGTGTGGCTACACATGATACTGGAGCACGTGTGACACAGCACGTCTGGGATGCAAAGGCCTTGCAGGGAAGTGCTCCTCTGAGGGAAGCTGTTCATGGCAGATCTTTGCAGGGCTGCGTCTTAATAGCTACATAATAGAACAGAACGTTGAATTTGACCTCTCACAGCGACGTCTTAACTTGCAAATGGGCCAAGTTCTGGAAAATCCTGTGTGTAGGACAAACCTGGGCATTACAAACTTCCGTACAGTACATGGAGGCAAGAGCTGCAGCGGCTGTGAGTGGCCCAGCCATCCTGACTGGGGGGAAGCACGGGCTGGCACTGCCTGCTGCTGTGAGATGCAGAGGTTTTTCTCAAGAGCAGTCCTTTCAATTCAGCCCTAGATTAGTCATGAATAGAGGTCATTTTAGGGTTATTTGAGTGTGTGGGTAAAAGTGGTTGGTTACAAACAGTGAAGTCCCAAATAGCATTCACCTTGACAGGGGTCCTTATGCATGGCCTTGTTGGAAAAGTTTTTGGAAGCAAGAGAAAATAAGGCCACAGCCCTGCCCAAAATAGCTTTAGTCTGTAAATAATCTAACCTTGGTGTTTTGATCCTTGCTGGTCGTATTCTGCTCACCAATACTATTCTGTGATATTTTCTTCTTTTGCATTTTTTGTTATTGAAATTAAAAGCAGTTAATATACCTGAATTAATCTATTTCCTGCTGAAAGGTGTTTTCTTCTTCTTTATCCATACAGTTGTTTAGAACTACAATTTCCTTCTCCCTTCCCAATTCCAAACATCTCCAGAAGCAAAACAGATGTGGATTCACTTGCCCACAGAGAAGCCCTACCTTTCCAACATGAACATCATAGACTTCTCCACACATACAATGGTTGGCCCAGGTGTTTACAACAGTGAGGTTTTCCCATGAAAACAATATTTCACTCCCAAGGTACAGATCTGCCTTGCCATCTCTTTTAACTTCTGACCACCAATTCTAGAGACTTTTTCTGGAGGCTGGCAGCAAAGAAGCCAATTTATGTCTAGTCCTGTCTCTCGTTCTTTCAGCATTGAGCCACCTTTTCACAGCCATCTTCTAGATTGCCAGGTACCTCCTATTAATCCTGCTCTTGCCCTCCATTCCTGTAGCATGGAGTTGTTTTCCACTGAAAGCCAGCCTGCTGTTGGGATGCAGGGCTGCTTTGGGCAGCGAGACTGTTCTCTCCTCCTTCTGTTTGCCTTCAGTTTTCCGCAGTGCAGTGAGTGCCGTGCAGTCCCTGAGTTAACATTTACACTGCAGTCAGCATCCTGTGCCCTGGTCTATTTTCTGCAGACATGTAAATAGAAGCCTTTTGTAAACTTCATTTAATGATAGTGCTGTATTATGGGTTGTCTAAGACAGTGTCAAGGGATCCTGTTTTCTTTTAACTTCACCGTTTGGGTAAGGTATAATCTACAATACATCAACACAACACATCTCTCTATTGAGTGTTGAGGTGAGATACAAAGCTCTCAAAGCAGGCAGATTCTTTTACTGTTTCTTGGTTTCCTCAAGCACTTTGTACATGAAAGATTGTTTCCTTATCTCTTGGAAAAGCTTTTGGATGAAATTAACCCCAGTGTAGAGGGTCAGCCTAACGGCCTCTATACTACTTAAGTCCTACTTAGAGTCTATTCTCAAAGCTTAAATTGGATTTGTATGGTGCACAAGGTGCATTTCCCTCTGTGAATAGGTAAAAATGAAAGATAAAATAATTTATACTTAGTAACTTCAGTTCTTGGCTGAATCTATTTTACATGGCTTTGTATTGGGGGAGTTCTTAAGAAACAAGTCACTAGCTACATATAGTTTTCAGAACCTCTCCAGCAAGCCTAGGGAAACTGAGCCTGCCTGAAGAGGAGCTGGTCACCCCTGCTGCTGCTGCTGCTGTGCTTGGTGCCACGGAAGCACTTGTGTTATCACAGGTGCTGATAGCAAACAGGGAGCAGCGGGAAGAGGACGTGCCACTGAAGGCACTGATCCCATGCAGCTCGTCTAGGGGAGTGCAGCCTTCACCCCTCATCCCTCACTTGGCTTCCTTGGGGGTGACACACCCTGGGGCAGTTGGCAAAAACCTCAATTTCTGGCAAAATTCAGGGAAGCAACTGCATCTGGTTTCTGAACACTTCTCAAAGAGAAATGTTGGTGGCTTCTCACATTGCCTTTTCCCTTTCAACCCCTGCTATTAAATTATACTGCTCTATGTCCAACTTGAAGAAATTTAGAAGAAATCTGTTGGGAACTATCTCAATCTGCAATGAGTGTGCTTGGTACTGCAGAAATAGTCTCAAACTATAGTCCCTTACTTTCCTTCTTGAGAAGTCTAGGTAGGGCTATTTGTTGTTTGATATCAGGGAAAAATAAATTCAAAGTGCTACCCCAATGTGAGTCTGTGGACATCACTGGTTAGGCACAGGTATATATGGGAGAATTATGCCCCAAATGAACACCAGAGGGATTTAATAAGGCATTTATCCAGCTTGGCTTTGTCCAACGAGCACTGCGGTTGCCTGGGGCAGGTTGCCTGACAGCTGCCCGTGCTGTCTGTATGTTTCAGCTAAGAATATGGTCCTTCTGTTACCAATTAGGTCAGCCTGGCACTGGTCAAGTCAGGCACTTGTCTAAATTCAGGCTGTCATTTTGGACATTTATAAATGGAAACAAAGCTGTGTTTCTCCGTCATGCATCTAAATAAGTTCAAAACCGATGCTAAGTCCATTTTAAGCATTGAGTCCACCCAGTAATCTTATTTCCCTTTTTGTAAATTATCTTCCTGTTATAATGTGTGACCTCAGAATTTCAATGACAGTAAATCACTTTCTCTCCCACCTTAGGATCTGTGAAGCTAACCTGGCTTGACCATCTGGTTCAGGAAGTTCGTCTGAATGTACTCTTATAGTAGAGGCTGGATGAGTTCCGTCGTAAGCAGTGTGAGTTATGTCTCAATTTATCTGAGCTTCAGTTCAAGTGTGAGCTATGGAATTAGGGGCCTCATCTCTGAGAGGATACATAGGCATCCTCAAATCATGATGCTATGGGCCTTCTCAAATCACCTCTGTCTCGATGTGGTGAAGAATTTGTGAGACCAAATTCCAACACAAATTTTTTGGCGCTGGCAAATTCTTTTCTAAGAATTCAGAGTCCGAGGATGAGTGCTTTATAAGTCTCAAATAAAATTATAGAGATTGGAAGCTAGCACATCTGGGAAGGTACCCAGCTCTTTGAAGGATCTGGTTTTTGGAGTGTCCATCTGATTGTATCTAGAGTCTTTTGAGTCTACCGCACTCGAGGTAATATACAAAAGCTCAGCTCATAGGAGCAAGCAGGAAAGGTTTGCAGAAGCAGCATCTGGCACTGGTAAAATACAGAACCAGGTTAGTGAATGTGGATTTCCTTTCTGCAATTCAAGTATTTGGTTGTCATTTCTGTCTCATCCACTCAGCTTATGAATGACACATACTGGGTCTCTTTCCAGTAAATCACAGCAGCAGTTACAATACGTACAAGCCTGCTCAGATACTGGTGGGAACCAAGCCATGGAGGAGTGGAGATCCACACTGACTAATTTGCTGGGAGTGAGCCCCACCCTCAGCTGGAATCCCTGTTAATGTAATAATCATCCAGAACTGGGAGTGTTAATGGCAAAAAAAAAAAGCCCTGGGAGAACAAGAGCTACAGGAGGAGGTGAAAGATGTGGGCAGATTAAAAAATAGAGCGCCAAATTCTTGGCTAGAGTAAATAAATAAAGCTCTTTTGAAGCTACTGGCGAGACACCAGGTAACCTGACCCAAAATTTGTACAGGTGGGTGAGCCCTTGCAGGACAAACTTCCATATGTTTGTCATTACTTTTAGATATCTCACAGCTGCTCAAGCCCTGCTCTTCCAGAACCTTCCTCCTCTGTTGTGCAGAAAAGGGAGCAAAGTGCAGAAGGCTTCTCCTCTGAGATAGTGGTGTTGGTTGGGTGAGAAAGGTCCCATTTTGTTTTCCTTGCAGGTTTTTCTAAGCCAGCCCGGGTCACTGGCACACAGCAAACCCCACGGAGGGTGGTGCTGGTGTGGCAGAGGAGCTGCTGTGGGCATGGGCAGCTGGAGCCGGAGGACTCCGCTCTCTGCCCGTGCAGCTGTGCAGCCAGGAGGAGCCCGTGCACAAGGCACTGCGGGAAGGGGTGTTTGAAAGTTGGCCTGACATGCAAAAAAACTACTTTCAGTGCATCCATCCACCTTGCAGCATTCCTTAAAGCTCCTAAAAAGACAGTCCTCCAGTAATAAAAAGGAAAACAAGTGAACCACAAATCAATGTAATATTTGACTTGGCTTTGGCAGCTGTTTCTCCAAAAATGTTTAAGGCTATTATGAGTAATGTGGTGTTTAGCTTTCTGCTAATGTAACAGCTGAAGAAAAATGCATTTTGCTCTCTGACTTGCTTATTAGTCAATGGAAACTATAACCACAAACAGTACGGCTCCATTTAACCACTGTATTAAATATTAAACCTGAAACTGTCATTACCAATTATTTTCAATAGGGCATAATGGTTTGAGGGTTAAGTAATATGGACTAGGAGCCAATGGATCAGTCTAATGAAATGAAAGTATTCCTAATGGGATAGTGCTGTATGGGAAGGTGCAGTGATGCTGAACCTTGGTTTCTAACACTGGGATGATTTGATGTCAAGCATTTTCCTGCTTTTTGTTCATTCATGACTAACTTTCTCTAATGCTGTTGATGAGGAAAGTGATTCAGGGAGGCAGAGAGACCAAAATCCTGTAAACTTCTGGATTTAGCATGTATGTCTTCTGGCAGAGCTGAAGGCCAGCATATCACTGCTTTCACTCTGCAGAATGCTTGAGCAAGATTAGAATTTCTCTACCTAAAGAGACGTAATCAGATTGAAACAAACCCTGTGGTGCCTGTACTTAGGAGGAAAGGGCTGAATGCCCTCTTTGAAGGTTGTAGATAAAAATATGCTATTAATAGTTAGAGGTGCTCCTTTACAATTTATATTGATAAATATTTGTTAAAAGAAAATTATAGAAAAGAAAATATAAGAAACTTAATAAAATCCTATCCATATTAGAATAATCCAGTGCTGATGGTGAGACACAGCAGGCTGCATTTTTATGGCCAGGTTAGCAATCCGCTAGGGAAGGTTTTTAAGTGGTCTGCATCTACAAGTGTAAGTAAAAACACTTAGTGTCCAGCTCCACCCATGGCAGCAGGAGGCCATGCAGAGAGCTGCATTCTGCTGCAAACTCTACGGCTCTGGACCTTCTCCTGTGTCCTCCAAAAACTCCTTGGCATGAGCTGAAGTTCTCTTCCAATTCAGACAGAAATTAGCTTACATCCTGGGCCTGCCCTGGCTTTGTCTGTAGGCTGATGGACCTTGGGCACATGGGTGCCTTGGTCATGCCCTGAGAGTTGCCAGGGGGTGGGCAGAGGGGGCCCTGCTGGGCTGGCTGGAGCAACCAGAGCCTGCTGGTGATTGTCTGGAGCTCTGCATGCAGCAAATATCTGTGAAACACATTAGATTCTCATCTGCCTCTTCTAGTGAAACTAGGTTTTGTCAGAAGATTCCTGACCAGGGCCAGCCTTATTGTTCTCATGGTTCAGCTGAGGTCAGTAATGTATGTAATCTGTACCAGGGTGTGGATGCATCTGGCAAGTAATGGCAATACCTCAGCCTGTGAAGACTTCCCTCTGAATGACAGTGCTATAATTAAATCTCCAAATTCAGGACTCTGAGCCAGAATTGAAGTTTGGGAACTTCATAGAGGTAGGGACCAGCTGCGAAGCTCATCTGGGGATGTGGATTGCAATTTCCCGAAGCCCTGGGGCAGTTTGGTTCTGGGAGAAGGTGCTCAGGAGCTGTATAAAGAGATTGAGCAAAGATAGCAAGTTCTCTTTCACAGCACTAGTCTGAGTAAACAGGTTTGCAATAATCAGCTGTTGACAGATGGCAACAAAACACCTGTGAGTGACTAAACTTTTCAGCCACTTAGTCAGAGCTCCAGGAAAACGTGGTGCTGATTCTCAGAAATGAGAAACATATCTTCTAATGTGTTCTGTATCTCTTGCAACTTTCTTCTTTAGCCACAATAAAATACCTATGGATGAAGCTCATGGAAGTTAATCAAATTCATTTGGCACTGGTTTATGCCTACTTTTAAAATATGTCAGATGTAACACAACTCTTGGTGCAACCGCACTGTAATTAGTGTTTGGCTCACCCCACTTTAGTAAATGCACCTGACTCAGCTATTTCACAGTTAGATATCATTGTGCTTTGAAGCTGTATTTACCATCTGCAGCTGAAATATTTGCCTAAAAGTACCCCATAGACAATAAGGCATTGGCCCTATTGTGTTGCTTGTGCTTGGTTTATGTAATGACCCAGATGCATACCCAAAAGACAACCATTCGCTTACAAGTGCTAGAGCTTCATACTCTGTGGGATATGTTTCTTGACTTTCTGAAGGGATGGTTTCACAGGACAACAAAGAGGAGTTCTTAATTGGACCCTTTGATAAATTACAGGCTCCATTACAGAGCCATTTTAAAATCAGTATAGTGGGAGGGTTTTTCTCAATCGCATGAGAACAAGATGAAGGTAGGGTAGACAAAATAACCACGATATACTTCACAAAGGAATCTGTGTCAAAGCTTGGCTGACCTCCAGACTAGACCCTCTGAGCTAGTGCTGAGTGTCATGTAGAGATGCAAAGTTCAGACTTGTACTTCTGGTGGTGCACACAAACCACAGCACAAAGGGGACTTCAGGTCTGCTCCCCAAAGGACATCACAGGGCTTCACACCTGGTCTCTCTGACAGGCTGCCAGAAACCACTGTGCAGTGCCATCAGCCTTCAAGAGATCATCTCCAGTCTTACATTAGTTTCTTAGAGTTCTAGCTTGTGGATTCGAATGGTGAGAAAAGTATCTCAATGTTCATGTAGAAAGAGAAGTTTTCGTTCTTATGGTTATGGAGAAGAGCCTGAAAAGGGAACTTTAAAGGCTCACCCACCAGAGCATTTAGGTGTGATTTATGTGTGTGACTCCTGTTTTATGGTTTTTCAATGCTGAGGGTTAGCAACACAGCCAGCTTTGTTTCATGAGGTAAAGCAGAGCTGGAGCACTGCAGATAATGGAAAGTCCCTGGTAACACCGATACAGCTGGTTTCTGCCTGTCTCCCTGCTGCAGCTGTTTGCAGAAGGGCTCTTATCTGGGGCACAGCCTCGGGCATGCCCCAGTCCGGCCTGGAGCTGGAGTGCCTGTGGGCACTGCGGTGTCTGTGCATAAAAACCCGTTGGAAGTGGGGACAGAAGCATCCCAGGGGCTGCACCAAAAGCGTGGATCTGGCAGAGGCGAGTGGGGCCACGGGCAGCCCCCGCCTCCGTGCCCGGGTGGTTTGCACACAGCAGCTCGTGGTGCCTGTACTTGTGCTGCCTGCACACCGCATTGTCTGGCCCTGGAGAATGTGCTGATCACATGTTGGTGACTGTGGAGAAAATAATAAAATCATGCTTTTTCTATAGAGGTCAGGTATTCTGACTGGACATTGTTTATCCCCTAATCTGTGGATCTGGGCTGCAGGCTGGGTAAATGGTTTGCTCACTGGCAGAGCCCTCTGCAGATGTGTCCTACTCATCAGCTGGAGTTTACAAGAAAATATGACCCTTATGCATAGATCCTTGTGCGGAGTGGAGTTGAATTTCATTCACTGTGTGCACGGAGGTGATGGACACATTATTTCTAGGGCTGAATTAACCCTTCAGCATTCTGTTTTGTCTTGTTACATGTCCTTGATACACATTGGGAGGGTAAACTGTAGATCAGCTTTTATTTTATTATTATTTCAAGAGCTTGAAGAACCTGTTCACGTGTTCCTACTGCAAGATGATTTTTTGTCCATGATTTTTTTCCTGCCACTCTCTCAGCACTGCTGTGTATTTATTAGCATCGGGATGCAGGTACAGTGCATGTGAAACCAGTTTTGATCAGTCCATCTTTTGAGCACCATCTGGGTGCTCAACTTCATTCCTAATCCACGCTCAGGTCTATGTCTTCTTCAGGGACATGGTGCAATCTGAGCAGAAAACCTGGCCCTACAGCCTTAAAATGTGCTTTAGAAGATACAACTAGATGCTTTGTTCTTGCAAATAAGGTTGAGATTACAATGGTTAAAATAAGCTTAATTAAGAGTATACTCAGATATAAATAGGGTTTGATTTTTTGCGTAGAAGAATTAAGCCAAATTGCAACATCTTTGTAGGCGTATCAATGACAGCATAGGTATAAAACTCAAGAGAATTATATCTTTAATAACTACTTTCATGTGGCAAAAAAAGAGATCAATTTATTTGAATTGGTACATTTGCTTTATTTGAAACTTTAAATTCATCACATTTCCAGGAAACTCTATAGTAGCATTTTACTGGGCTTTCTCTTTTAAGCCACCAGGGAGACCATCTCTTACTAATTCACTAAAACAAGAGATCTTTTTTATTATTATTTATGTCAATACCAACCATCGCTATGACATCTGTGAAAGGAGCTTCTGTGTTATTAAACTTCTTAATAAAAATGTAGCTCCCTCTTCTGCTGACCCAGATAATTAGTTGTTGATTTTTCAAGGAATAGGATTTACAAATGTGTGTTCAGAACTGCAGCTGATTTCTTTTCATTTTTCTCTTGGTGCATGAATTTGTGAATATCTGACCAAAACTCCTTATATGTTTCAGTGCTCAGAATTAGAGCTAACAGCATTAACTGGGTGAACATTTCTTAAACATGAAGGGTTTGCATTTTCTAAGCATATTAATATTATGTTCCAAAATAAAAACGTGCTCTAATTATGATGCTGCAATAAATGCATAGCATTATTAAGTTAGCATTTTTATCCAAATTATGTTCATTCTGCTACACAGAGAGAGCGTAGCCAGTTCTTTTCTCAGGCTTCAGTGCAATAGTGCAAGCATCAGTCAAAGGTGTTAATACATCTTGCAGTGTAGCTTTGGAGATGGCCCTTCTATATAAATTGCTCAGTCTTGTCAGAGTCATTAGTGATTTCAGAGTAAGCAATCAAAAGCCACTCTGCTACAAAGTTCCTAAGCTTCCCTTATTACATTACATTTTTAATTATTCAAGACACCAGAAAAACTGGGGGGGAAAGGGGAACACCCCGCTCCCCCTAATTACCAGCAATAAACAGTCTTGGCTGTAAACTTCATATTTCAGGTAAATTTGCACGCTTTCACTGGTTCAGAACCTGTCTTTGTTACAAGCCACGTTATAAAATGAGTGTACTACAGCCTCTGAAGAAATCACTGTAATAAATGAGCTTTGCATTCACAGGATGAGTTCCCACATGTGTGAAAATGTTAATATTCCCGTGACTGAATTCAATGACATAATGAATCTACAGTGGAAAATCAGTCTGCATCAAGCAAAGACAGGCATAACTGTGCTGGGCTGTTCTTGGCAGACAGGACATTTTGTATCTCAAGTTAGGAAAGGCAAATAATTGCAGTTGAGAGCCAATGTGTGCTAACTGGGCATTAAGGGCTAGATCCCAAGGCTATTTTATTCTACTTGTTGCTACACCTGATTGAAAAATGTTGCTTGAGAGTAAACAGAATGAGGAACCTACTTGTAAAGACTCTCAGATCCGGGATGGATACCCTTTCAACCTCGAGTCTCATCAGGTGTGTTTATAAAATCTTTTGTAACCAGATGTGAACAAACTCCTTCCATTCTTGCTGCCTTTGGGACTGAAACCAGCTGGAAGATAAAGAAGATGCACTGGCAGCGTGATCTCATGTCTGTGCTCACACTGGAACAGTCACATGGAGCAGTCACAGAATTGTTGCTTTCATGTGCTTCAGGTAAAAGTGAATCCCTAATACTATGCAGGTAGTGAGAAAATTCAGTGAAAGAGTCTGTCCTGACATTCTGGTACTGAGAGCTGCAAGTGTAAGAATCATGTTGGACATCATGTTAGAAAAAATTGGTTTGTGCATTTAGAAGCAAGGGAGAAGTAGTGAAGATAGTACTAAACTTTGAGTGCTGTTCCATTTGAGAGTATGATCAGTCAGCTATAAATTCACAACAGACTTCTTGCCTCTGAGGTACAGGACTGCCAAACTGATGCAAAAGCTGAATTACACCAACCTTATAATATATGAGTGTAACTGTAATTCTTTTCTGAGAGGGCTAGAGGAGCAGAAGTAGGTCTGAAGTAAGAGAGGTTTGTCATCCATAGGCATCTTTTCTTCTAATCCAAGATAGTAAGAATGGGAATTACCATAGGCTGAATTTAGGAAAGCCAAAAACATACAATCCAATGCAACCTTTGAAGAGATGAAGCCCCCTACTGCTCTAGAAAATGTCTCCAGGATCAGTTTTGGAGATTTAGTTCAGTTCAGTTTGGAGGTCCAGCCCGCAACTCCTTAAGTTCTAGAGAATTAGACTGATCAAAACTTACAGGAAAAGAAATCAAAGAGCTTGATGCAACTCCTGTGAGCATATCCACTTTGTTGTATATAATGCCTGAGAAACCTAACCCTACAAAATATAATGTATGCTGAAGGAATGCTTTAATTGTTTGTGAGTCAAGTAGTTCAGTGCTTTGGCATATAATTTTGTTGTTGGTCCTTTAAGTCCAACAAGCATGTGTGTTTTGAAGTTCTGAATGTGCATTGCAGGAGCATGTTCCTTAGCTTTCAAGTTTTGTGCTGGTACTTCTCAGGAACTGGTTGATGAACTTTCTTACAGAATTAATCACATACCTTCTTATGGGTCACCAATCAGCTTCAAATCTGGGTTTTAAAATGTGCACCAGTCATACTACTGCTTGATGTAAAGAAGTAAGTAGGCTGTTCTTTTATGGTAGAGGAGAAGAAAAGAAATATATTGTCAGTAGCTTCATCATTTGGTACCTAGGCTATCAGGAGAAATGTTTTGGACCTATTGTGCCTGTCAGGTGGGAGATGTGTTATGTTTTGACAAGCAGCAGTCATGGATGAGTAGATCTAGAGTTCCTGATTCTTGGCTCATCTTTGTTGCCCCTTCCTCTAAGCTGCCAATTATTCTGAGAAAGAATCCTTTTCCCTCCATCTCTCTCTGAAGAAGTGTGGGGTGAGCTAGGGGCACCCAGGGGGTGTGATGGCTGGGTAGCATGCAGAGTAGTGGTCTCAAATGCTGAGCACCTGAACTGAGATACACCAAGCCTCCTTGATGTGTTGATGCAACACATTCATGTTTCACATGACCTACTTAAAAAAAAAGGAAAAAAATGCAGCCACTCTGAGCCATAAAAATGTCAGAGTCTAATTGTGAAGGGGGCTGAACAAGCTATCATAAGATAAAAGCAAATGAAAAGATGTCTCACAAATTCTTGAAACCTCCTGTGAAAACAAGATCTGGAGGCTGAGCCAAGTTGTCTCTGAAGCAGTGCTGCGTGTCAAGAGGACATTGAAATCCATTGTCTTCCTGCTGCTTTCACTTGGTCTTAGGGGGATGGACATTTGTCAAGATAAATCAGGACCTGGATAAGCCAGGAGAGGTAAACCTGGAGCTGAGGTATTGTGCCAGCATATGAGGAAAGATCCTGGCATTTCTTATAAAAGATGGCACCGGGTTATATTTAACTGCAAAAGCACAATGCTTTGAAGTGCAAATATTACACTTAACGATCCGAACGTTCCTATCACGTTGGCCACAGTGATCCTCTTTGTGACATTTCACAAGGGGATGAAATAGGAGAGGGAAACTTCAGAGGGTAAAACTGAAGCATGTTCAGGAGGCAATATGGGCTCAAAACAAAGCAGCAGTGCTAAAGAGAGCTCTAATTGTGTTCTGGTAACTATTTGGTTAAAATAAACACACTATCTACTGGCACACAACTTAGGTGCAGCTTGTTCGTAGCTGAATAGAACTGGTCAAGTTGTTGGTCTGCCCAAGACTTTCAGTTTGCACCTTGTAACAGCTGGTATGTGTTAGTTGTTACAGCTGAGATCACTTAAAAGTGTACTTGGTTTTTTTGCCAAATGTTGTTTTTATCATTCTACTTCTCCTCTTTGGTTTACTGTCACTGGCTCTGCAATAAATCCAGAACTATTCATTTTGATCGGGTTCGCTGCAATTCTGAAAGGACCTGCTTTGCTGCAACTTCTGCTGTGTTAGATGTCAGTCCAGCAAGGAGCTCAGTAGAGGGTGAAGTGCTCTTTGTGTCCACAGGGGTCTGTCTGCAGGAGGAGATGCAGTTTCTTGCTGCAGGATTTCCCAAAACAGTCTGTGAATTTAGCATCCCATGCTCTTCTTCTCTTAATGGGCCCAGTTCACTTAGGTGCGTTGACCACTCATATACCTTCAGAGGGAGCTGCCTGCTGTTTTCCATCTTCCATTTTTGCTTTGTTTGGATTTCTGAGATTGAACTGGGCTCATGGAGAGCTTTTGATGAGACAGCTTCCTCGAAGAAGATGCCTGGCAGTGGGCCACCACTGTTATCTGCTTCATTCTCACTGGCTGAGCACTGTGAGGGGTGGGAACACATGTGGAAAGGCGGCTCTCAGGCAGCTGGGGTAAAAATGCCATATGCAACTGGACCAGCCATTCCCCACTCCCGCTGAGAGAACATCCTGTAGGAAAAGGCACCATCTTCACCTTTCAGAGCCAGCTGAAAGCTTCCCAGGTAACACAGGCAGAATGAACAGAAAAGTTTAAAGAGGGAAGGTCCCTCTCGCTGCAGCCCTCACCTCATGGCCCATGGCAAGAGGCAGGGCTGTGGCCACCCAGCTGTGCTCTGCTGGAACACCAATCCACCTGTGCTGGAAACTGCTGCCGCCACGTATCACTTCCCAGATACTGCCAGGTTATAATGGCTTTTCTCCTGCAGCCAAGCATCTCATGGTGTGTTCCAGTTTCTGCATTTTGTTCAGCGCTGTCTTTGCTCTTTGCAGGCTCCAAAGAGTAGTGCTTTACTGTCCTCTACAGAGAAGAGCTTCTTTCTCTTTGCTTTCCCCCTCTTTTACTGAATTTAGTAATCTCTTCTTTGCAGCCTATTTGAGTCCCTGGAGGCTTCTCGTAGCCATTGACTTCTGTATTCATGTCTTTTTGAGTTACACCCTCTCACCAGTAATTTTACGACTTTATTGGATTCCTTCAACCTCATTCAAGACATTTCATCAGCCACCCAGACAGACAGGCATGCTCTGGATTCAGGCTTTTATTGACTAAGCTATGGATGGTCCAGTTATTTCAGGCTATTTACTTCTTTGTAGGTTTTAAGCAGGTCTCTGGCATCCTGGCCAGGAGTCTCACCATTTCTAATGCTGCTTTAACACAACTTAGGTCAAAGGAATATGAAGTCTCTCTAGGCCCAGCCCTCTGTGACAAAGGCTGCCCATACCCTGGCTTGTACAAAGTTTGTCATGCAGATCATCTCTTTGTACTGCAAACTCGGCAGTACAAACCTCCATCAATCAGTTTTACATGCTGTGTCAGATAACAACTTCCACATTCTCACTACATTGAGCTGGACTGAAAGCATCCTGAAACAATCCATATTACAGAGATAATTGCTTTGTTATAGAAATATTATATCCATCAGCCATCTCCCTATCCTCACAAAGGTAAGGTTAGCAAGACTTGGGATTGCTGGAGTCATTAATTAGTCCATTCTGGTTCTTTCCCCTTTTGAAATGGAGCAAGATGGTTAAGGGTCATTTATCCACCCTTTCCAGGCTGTACTTATGAATAATAAATGGTCACTAGTCCTGGAGTTACAGCTCACTAAGAGCAAGACCTTTGGGTTTCATTGAAGAGAACCACAGTTGATTTCAAGGGTGGCAGAATCAGACCCTTAATGCAATTTCGATTCACATCTGAACTGTAATCTGACAATCAAAAAAAAAAAAATTGTTAATATTATTCCAGCATCATTTAAGCAGGAAAATAACTTCAGAAGGATGGTAACTGGGTGCTGAGAATGGTTATGAGATGGAATAAGTTGAAAATGAGTTGGGTGAGAGAGAGAAGGAAATTGTGAAAAATGAAAAATACATATGATTATATTTCAGATATATGTTTTTAACCCCTTCGTAAGGGAAGGTTTTTCTCAGAGAAAAGTTGTAAGCAGTTCAGAACAGTTCTGTGCAGTTATGGGTGTTACACAAATGGATTTGAGCTTAAAATGACCTCTAGCACTGTCTATGTCCCACATGGAGGGATGTGGAGAGCACACAGCCCATCTCATGAAACTCATGGCCTGTAGTAGTCTGGCTTTTCTGAGACGTAAACATACCAGGTCAGCCAGAGGTGAGCCTGGAGCCAAGGCCTAGCTTAATTTGCAGCTCTAGAATTGTTCAGTATTGCCAGCTGTGGTGATCTTAGTGGAAATCTGTGAAGACTTGGTGGTTTTTCTTAGTACTTTTCTTTCTGAAAATAGGTAAAAATGTGATAGCCTCTTCATTTATAAAATAAACTTTTTAGCCTTCATGGTTGCAGAGGGAGATTTCAGATGGTGGTTAGGGTGAACACTAAGGGTTTTGACAAAAGCAGTCAGTGAGAAATAAATGTCAGCAGTCAGCAGAAAAGCAGTCAGCAGAAATAAATGTCAAATCTCTTTCTTGTTAGTTATCATTATCTAAGGCTTTTGAAAACTTGTGTTTGGCTGTACTGGTTACCTAAGTATTGATTTTTGTTTAGAGTTTGTGCTTAGAACTGGCTCTGTATAACAGTCAAGGACTAGCAGACATCATAACTCAGCCTTCAGTGGACCAAAATCCTGTGTGTGAAGAGGCACTGTGTGCACGGGCTGAATTCCACCTGGGCCATGTTGCTGGGCCGCTTGCTAAATGGCTGCGAATTCTGGGGGGCACACACACTGGGAAAGGACAGAAATGCCTTTGGTAGACCCTCCTTTGGAGGGGGGCATTACACAGCCTCTGGCCTGCCCGCCCTTGCGGGCTCCGCGCTGAATCTGAAAAAACTCAAAGTTGCTGTCACCAGGTTCAGGGGAGAGGGGCCCGTGGGAGGTGCGTGCATGGCACTGCACTGGTGATAACAGGCACTGGGATGACAGAAAATCCCAGGGGCCCAGCTCCTTTTTTTCTTTATATGTTTTCTGGCAGGCATCGTCATCATTCACTCTCTAATACAGGCTGTGAAATATTGACAGGATTCCTGTTTGTAAACTTACTCAAAGCCCATTTGTCACTGGGTCCGGACTCACCGCTTTCAGAGCTATTGCCATCTGATGCACACGCTGTGTTTTGGTTCAAAACAGAAACAGCCTGATGAAATTTCTTGCTAAAAGGAAAGTTATTGCACATGTACATTAGTTATCTTTCATTGCCTCAAGGGGAACCACAAATGTGTGTTGTTTCTAATTAATTGCTGGGTTATGTAAAGAGTGCTCCATATAGCGAAGTGGAGCAGGATGCTTGATGCACCAGTCAGATTCCTTCCCTTACCCTGCTGAGCTTTCCATATTTTTCTCCCAATCTCGAGTAGCTGTTCTTGTCCCACTGAGCCTAGGTTGCAGTAGATGGTTATATTTCTTTAGAGTGCAGATGTTTGTAAACAGACATTGATTTCCACAACATGAGCCCTTCAAGACCTCATTGAAGGATGAGCTTGGAGACTTCTCCTGAAATAATGAGAGAGGGACCTACTGGTGGTGGCATACAACTGTTTATTCTCCCAGAATCTGTTTTTGTCTTTAGGGTTTCCTTTTTTTTGTAAGACCCATACACAAGTTGTGTGTTTCCAGTCCTGCCTCCATTTAGCATCCAGTGCCACATATGCCAGGGAAAAGTAAAAATTAAATGTGAGTCTATGCACTAGAAGCAATGGCCCCTCTTTTAAGGCACCTTCTGCAGGGGCAGAGGTGACAGTCCCAGGTGGAAGGACACAGCTTCCTACTGTGCACTGGCCAGCCAGCTGAGCATGTCCGAAACATACTGATCTCCATGTCATGACTTTAGCTCAGTTATTGGTGTTTATCCTGGCTGGCATAGGTAAGAGTAAGTGCAGGATGAAGCCCTGGCTCTGCCAGATTATGGAAATATGTGTGTAGTGTGTTATGCTGGAGGAGGTCAGGCAGTGAACATAGTCAGAGCAGGTACAGCACGGGACCAGCAGGGATGGGGGGTTAAGAACATGGTTTTCAAGGTGAACTCACACCCTCACTTGCTGAGCTAATGCATTGAAAAGGCTCATCATCTCCAAACTGCAGGGAGGCACATGTGCATCCCTCTGTGGAAGAGGGTGACAGCAGTGGGAGTTGATCAGATCCTTAGGGTTAAGGCTGCTTTTTTTTTTCATTGCCCAAAGCCTCCTTGCCCTCCTGGAGAAGAATATCAGGACATGTTTGGGTTGTCTTTTGTTTCTGCTTTTCAATGTTTGCAAAAGGGTTCTGGTGTGACTATTTCACTCCCATGATGCCAATAGTATTAACTAACTGGTGTTAAACCTCTGGTCAATTATTGGCTCTGTTGTCTTTATGTTTAACTATCTAACCCCCTCTCAAATGTTTATGGACTCGCCTTTGCTGACCAGTATGCTGTGTGTATAATAGCCACTCTGTATACGCTGGGCAAACATGAAAAACTGTTTTAAAGACTATGTGGAAATCCATATGTTGTCTGGAATCCTGCTTTGCTTTTCATGCAGAAAGAAACAGCATGTATTTATTAAAGCCATATTTCTTCAGATAGCTTAACCTCTGTTTTATAAATTGTATTTAACATCAGTATCATATTCTGTCTTAATCTACTGTTGCATTTTAAAGTCTGTTCCCATGTCAGTCTGGAGTGGCCCATGCAAATCAGTCCAATGGAGAGAAAACAGCACAGTATTATGTAGTGTCTCTTTAGTCTTATATCCAATTTTATGCTTTGTTGAGAGCAGAAGTCACACTATAACAATCCCTCAAAGGCTCAAAGCTAAAGGAACATTAATCAACAGCAAGTGACTAAATATAATGTCCATGTTGGAGGAAAGGAGTTTTGTATCTGGTTCCATACACTCCATCTGATGCCTGGGACTTTTACCAACTAAGGCTGAGGGGGAATCTTTAAAAAGAAATATTTGAGTAAGAATGATTTATCATGTGACTGAGATGAGTCCACTGGGAAAGGTGACTGGCCAAGTCCATGTTGACTAAGTAGATCAAGAAGGAGTGCCACAGATATGTCTCAGTTTTAAATGCCTGTTGGCTGGTCTCATTAATCTGCTAAATTACCCAGCTCAAATTGCCTAGGTGTAAGTGTTACATCAAGGTACACTATTTTGTATTAGCTGCCATATAAAAAGGAAACAGCCACCGAAGGTAGGAGAGAGTGAGGGTGAGTTATTGGCTGTTAAATAATCCAGCAACAAAGTACTTACTCATGGGGAACAAAAATTGCCGAAAAATATTCACAGGGGTATCTGATAATGTCTAATGTGTTCCCAGAATCACACATCATTGTTTCTGCATACTCCGGAGAGAGGCAAAAACAGCACAGGAGAGAAACAAATATACACACAGACACACAAATAATTAACAGGCACGGGATCATAGAGTCCAGTATTAGATCTAGAATACAGTGAAGGCACAGCATAAGAAATGTTTATTATGAGTAAAGATGAAAAAACTTGACATTAGGGCTGGCTGATTGCAGTTATGAATAACAATTCTTAAATCATCCATGGCAAACTCTTCTTACAAAGGAAATGAATTGTTGCAACACAATACATCCTTGTTGTATCGATATGATTATCTAGTTATCCATAACATGTTGTAATTTGTTTTGATTTTTAAGTGTTCTTTAGTGCAAAGCCTTAATGAGGCTTCTCTAAATTGATTAGGAACTGCGAGATACAGCATGGTTCACAGATTATTTCAGAGAGCTGTCAACATCCTGTGACTTTCATTTCATTGGATTTAATGATCGTTGGAAAAGGTGTGCATTACAGCCAGATACAATCACATTTGTCAGCATGATCCTTTTAAGTGCAATTCAATTAAAGTGTTATTCTCTAATTTTATTATTGCTCAAGCTGAGTGCTAATGCTAGCTACCAATAAAACTACAGGTAGATAATGGTATACAATTTAATTTAACTAATTGGAGTTTAGTGATCTAACATGCTTTTCATATCTTAATTCTTTGAATAATCTTTGATTTTTGCATCTGGTACAATTCTTTTAATGGAAAAGGGCAACTGAAAACATCAGTTACATTTGAGATTAAATTATCTAGTAACATCTGCCTTTAACAGTGTATCAGTATGCATGTGAATTTTCCTCTATTACCTGCTACTTGCATCCATTTTCCATTGTCAGTGTGCTTGACCTTGAAATTAATTTATCTAACTGTGCTTACATTCCTTATTAAGTTAACTGCAGACTTGGAGTGCCAGAAACATTCTCACCAAGGGGAAACTGGCTAGATGACAAATTAAAGGGTCAGGAGCAGAGATAAACCAGTCCCTCCAACTAGACAAAGCCTATACTTTTTCTGGATTGTGAAGAGTTACAGATAAATAAAGCACAGATGCATGAGCACATAAATACACTGGGATAAGATTATTTGATTTACTTGTAAACTCCTTACTTCTGCCTTTCCATACCAGTGATTTTTAGTTGGTTTCTTGTATTTGCTTTATTTTGGGACATGGATATTAAGAGTTGTAAACTAGGGGAGGCTAAGTTATCTTCAGTGCAAATTTATAACAGGAAATTCTATGATTGCAGTGCCTCAAGCTCTCTCAGCCAGTTCAGGTGTTTTACTGTGAATTGAATGAACTTAAAATATTTCATCAAGGCACAATGAGAACTGATCTCCAGGATGGTGGTGCTGCCCTGTCTGTCCTAGAGACCATGTGGCTATGATCCCTTGATGTCACTGCAATGTTTTGAATTAGGCAAACTTTTCTGTATTTTTCTATAAAGAAAATGCAAGAAATTTAGGCCACATACCCTTCTGCAGCAGGATGGCTTTATTTTGGACTCTCTCTGCTTTCTCTTTTCCACAGAGCCCTGGTATTAGTGCAGAAAAAAGGTTTCAACTGTGTTCTCACTTTGTGACAGTGACAAAGCCATTAAGTCACTCTTTATCTGAGAGTCACTGTAAGTGACTGCAGTGGGAGAGTGTCCACAGAGCACTGAATTTCTCTGACGACCTCTCTCAGGTATTTGCAGCAAACCCATTGCTCCAATAAACAAATCCATGTCTGTCTTTAAAGGGTTTGTGACATCTCTGTGACAAAGCAAAGTGCTATCATTCTCAAGATATAGATGGCAGTAAAGGCACAGGGGAGCACAAGGAGTTGCCTAAGGCTGTGCACAAAACTTGTGTGCAGGTCGTGCTGTAACAACAGAAGAGTAATGGTAGAGGAAAATAACCCAATAACCCAGGTCTCCTCCTAACAGCCTCATCACCAGGCTTCACCTGCAGCAGTGTCAGCTATAGCCAAAAAGTGAATTCTCCTTTTTCTGCTCTGCTATGTATGGATTCATGTTCTTCCCTTGAAGCAGCTTTTAAAAAGTAATCAAAAGTACATATAAGGCCCATTTCTGGATGCCATGGACTTTTTTTAACCAACTGCAAAGAGATTCCACTGAAAAAAAGCATCATCTCTTTCTCCTCAATGTTTTTTGGCTATGTTATTTCCAGAAAGAATGAGCACGAAGTCCTTTTCCATATGTCCTTATTCAACTGTGTCCTCAGTTTCTAGCTACGCTTCGTTATGGCACACTTTCAAAAATACATAATCCAATATCTAGCATCAGTCATTTGCCTAAAACCATCAGATCAGATAGTTGGGAAATCACAAAGTGTCCTTCCTAGTGTGAGTCATTGCCTGCACTTGACATGATCTTTCACACTGTAGATGAATTGAGTCCAGATTTCAACAGCTGGCTTCTACTTTAAAGAAAAAAAAGGGGCATGATGTGTAAGAAAAGTAGCGTTGATGTCAGAGGCAGGGTGAAGGGCTCATTCTGCATGCACATATTGGCCTTTGTTTGGTTTATATCTGGGAGCAGGAATACTGGCTGCCACCAGGGACTTGGCATTAGGATAAGCATGAGAGAAGTCTTGAATGTAACTGAGGCTGCTGATTGTTGATGCTGAAAATTCACTGATTATTGTCAAATATGTTGTGTTTAAGGCGTCTTGACAAGAGATTCATTCTGTTCCTACTATCTTGCAAGGTCATGACACTGCTGATGTGACATCACTGCTCACATGGATACAATTAGCTGACTTAATTATCATAATGCACTATTTAAGTTTTCCTACTTTTTCTGCTGTGATTGCAGAGTATGCTTTGAATTCCCAGGACAACAAAAGTTGTCCATTCTGTCATTTGTTCATTTTGGCTACTGTATATAATGTTAGTTATTTGATTGAGCTATTTTTAAACTATGCACACTTATTGGCAAAAGTTTCGTAACTACCTTAGCAGCACATCATTTGGTGATACTGAGCTTAGCATGTACTATCTCTCAACTGTATTCTTAAAAATAAAATTAATCAAGACATATGTTTTCTTTAAAAGGCTAAGCTGTGTTCTATATTTATAGTATTTTAATGACAACAAATTCAAATAGAAGGGTTGATGGGCCTTTACTAGCTGTGAACTTAGCCTAGAAACTAAGAACTATGCTGGGCTCTCTCTGGGGTGTGCTAACCTGGAAATAAAGATCCTACTGATCAGATTCACTTCTCCTTCACCCAGCACTGACCATGTTCATGGAGAGACTCTTTTAAAATGAAATGAGCCATTTAACTACCCCAGTGCTGGTTGCTTTGGTCTTTTCTCCAAAACCTGAAGAGAAAGATATGCCATTAAAATGTGCATGTTCTTCCTGTTTTCTTGACTGTGAGGATTGCAGAAGTGCAGAAGAATCCTGCAGAAGGACTTGAACTTTGAGTGTTGGTTAAGAAACAGAAAATTTTGCTTTTTGCCATACTCAGGATTTCTCTTCAGGCCACTTGAACTGTGGGTAATGCTGAACTATTTCAACAGATAATAATATATACCTGTACAACAACTTGTACAACAATAACTGTTTCTTGAATTGAGATGTCTCTTACTGAAATATTTTTCTTTATTTTATGTAACAATCTAGGTTCATGTTCATAGAAACTCTTGAGAAGTGAGACGATACAAGTTTTGTAAACTAAACAGTGATATGTTCATTCTCACTCAAAAAGTTCCGTTTAGATTTTCCACCAAAGATAAATAGGGGAAATGTATTTGGATTTAAGTACTTTGTCCTGATGCAGTGTAGTCTGTACACCAGACCTAGCAAACTGTTAAATGATGCCATGGGTGCTGTGCTAGTAGAATTTCAGATGAGGTTTTATTTCATGCATATTAGTTTTTTGTTTCTTCTGTATTTTTCAGAAATGTTTTATTGCTTCTATCAATTGCAAGAGTACATAAAACATTAATGATGAAGCAGTAAAAGAAATGATCTCCAAATATTACTGCAGATCCCTTGATAGATTTCTGTGCACTCTGCAACCTTTGTCTGAGATAATTAAATAACCGGCAGAATAATTCTGGGGATGCTTACAGATAGCACTGCTGTGATGCTATTTCCAGAATGGATTTTTTTTTTCTTTAAACCTCCTTGTCTGGGAAGGAACCCCAGAGCCGTTTAACCAGGGAGATACCAGGCCTAAAACTGCCTGCAATGATTAACACGGTAACAGGAACAGAAATGGATGTGAAGGCAAAAAATAATCAAGAATATAGCAAGCCATCCTTAAAGCCCTGTATAAATAAACAGAAGTGAAATGAAATGTTTGTTGGATTCTGGAACATCTGCTTTTATAAATCATCACTAATATGATAAAGGCAGTCTATTTTTCCATTCAATGGGTTATGTATATTGTCCTGTACAACTTGTGGTTGGGGAAGTTTCTGTTTTCCATCTGAGTCTTAAATATGCTATTCAACAGCTTTACTCTCAGTGCCTGACTAAACTCTGCAGCCTGAAAAACATGTGTTTTCAGAACCCAGTACTTTTTGTTTCTAATCTGACTGGTTTGTGTTACATTAGTACAGCAAGGTCCCAAATGGGTTTAGTGCTTTGTTGAGCTGAGCTCCAGTGCAGAGTAAAAGAGTCTTTGCCCTGAAAAGTATAACCTTAAAGAGAGAAAAAAATTAATTTAACAGTGCTTAAAAAAAAGAGGAAACTGAAGCACTAACTGGTAAAATGACTGCCCACTACTTCACTACCAGCCAAAAACCTGCTGAGCCGAAAATAAGATCCAGAATTCTTGCTGCCCAGTGCATCCTGTGTACCCATGCAGTGGTCCTCCAACAAAATGGAGCTTTGCTGTCTTTGCCGCCCTATCAGGAGAAAAAGACCATTTTACATAGACTTGTTTGAGTTTTGTCACTATTTTAAATGCTCCAAAGATGGGTAGGACATCTAAATATTCCTGATGTGGAATGTAAATGCGTTTCCAACTGCAGTCTGATAGCACATCCACAACTTTGACAGAGCATTTTCAAGCCCGTGATAGCATTTTAGCTATTTAAAGAAGTAAATACCAAATGCTTGCAGGCATTAATTAACAAGAGTATTCAATCTGTAAGGGCACTGCAACAGCCACATCAGAGACAGAAGGTCAAAGCCCCATTAAATTGTCCAGATGATCCTGGGAAAGGTGCTTGGTCTCTCAGACCACTTGGCTGAGAGCAAAGGCCAGGCAATCTGCAGTGAGAAAACTGATCTCAAGCCTTTGCACGCTGTCCTTCGGCCCCTGGGTTGCTGTCCTGTGCTGTTAACAGCAGTGCCGTGGCTCATTGCAGGGATGCAGGCACTGTTCTCAGCTATCGAGCAGATCAGACTCTGAGAGAGCCAGGAGGACCTGGAGGGGTTTGCAGATGAAAGCCACTGGGTTGAATTGCATTCAGAAGCAAACGGCCCCATGCTGGGCTCAGATGTAACCCGCTTAGCGTATCTTGTAGCTCTGCTCACTACAAACTGCTTCCTCTGGGAGGCAGGAATTGGTGTGTGCTGCAGGGTAGAAGACCTGTGTCACCTGCACTGGTGGGAGCAGAAGATGCGTTTTTGGGAAGTGTGACTATAGGTGGGATGTCTCAGCTCTGCACTCGCACTGTCGGGGTCCTGGCAGTCGCCATGGCTTGAGCTGCCTCAGGGCATGCTAAGTTATTCCAGCAGGCTGTGTTCACACCGACCTACAGAGCTTGAAGGACCCAACTTTGTGTGCATGCTCTCTAGAGTAGGAACTTGGCCAAAACTCAGCCTTGTGTGCCTCTGTGCACACTGGCTGAAGCAAGACAGCAATTGGCTTATTACAGTGAGCATTAGTTCTTGGTATTAACTATTAGTAGAATTAAGTGAGCAATTTATTTCATTCTTGGAACGTATTAGGATGCTCTTGAAGTAAAGCCCCTATCTACTAATGTAATACTCAGTGTAGACTCTGTCATTTCAAGGAAATTTTTCCACTATGATTGGTGTTTATTTTAATGCTGAGCTTTTACCACAGCAGGGTAAGAAAAGATGCAAACACTTTGTGCATGAAGCTATTTGCTGCAGTTCAGAGACACTGAAGTTTTCCTGCAGCCAGTACAACTTCTGTCCTGCCCTAGTGATGACATGGTCTTGCAAAGCTTCCCAGAAGCACAGATCTCTCCCTTTGAAACACAGTAATTCCTGGAATGGTGATACTTTAAAGTGGTTTCTGAAGGTATCCAGAGTGATGCAGGTGTATTTTAGGACACTTGCGAGCTGGCTTATTTCTGAATTGTGGTGCTGTATGTTTTTGTTTCTATTTTTAATCACTGTGCTGGTTTGCAGAGAAGTTTTTCACAACATCAGTGTCTACTGCAACACATCCTGTATGAATCATTCAGCAGAGCCAGTACTGCTTTTGAAAGCTGTAGCAAGTCTGGGTATAATGTAAAATTATGATCAGTAGTGACCAGAAAAGAGCTGCAGCATTGATACTGTTTCCATTTGATTTGGTCTCCTCAGCTTTTTAATTTACTGCTTAGATTAGGAAATTCCCAATAACCTCTCAAGAACTGCAGGTTCTCTCCTCTCCCCTGATGCTGAGGCAGCTGGGAACCAGCCCTGGGCAGAGTTTAGAGTAATCTCAGGGCTGTTGTAGCTGGTGTTTTCAGGGAAGGTTCCAGAGGGGTTGCTTTTTTGGTCTTAGGTTGCCAGAACATCGGAAACTTGTGTGTATGCCCTGACGTCCCTGCTGCCGGGGGCTGGGGAGGCTCACTGCCTGCACGGGCTTTAGTGCATGGAGCAATGCTGCCAGCAGAGCAGGATTTCCAGGTCCCCCACTGGCAACAACCTCGAGCACCTCTGTGTGCTGACTCAACCGTGCCTCCTCCCAGGTGGGCTCTCTCTGAAGTCCCTCTGCCACATTGCTGAACACTCAGTAGTTTGAAGCGAGTTGTCTTCTTTCTTTCTTTCTTCCCTCTCCAGGTCATTAGCATAAAATTCAAATAGGTTAAAATATTATTCATCTCTAACACTGTGAGGGGACAGAGGCCTGGCTAGCCCAGGTAATCATAGCAGAATTCAAAGCCCATGGTTGTGCTTTCAAGCAGCAATAGGTTACTCATTACTGCAGCTTTGAACAGCTTCCCTGTGGGTTGTGTGCGTCTCTGCCACCAGCACTACTGGCACCGATCAATTAGTGTCACAAGCAGTTTTAGAAAGGGCCAAGCAGGGAACGTGTGTGGAGCTATTCTCCCACCTGCTGTTCTTACTGGTGAAGCTGGAGGGATCTGGCCTGCCGGCATGGTATCTCTTTGGGAGCTAATTAGTTTGGAAGATTACAGAAAGCAGGATATATAAGCTGCCTGATCAATCTCCTCCGCAGCCCTGTAAAGGGAATGGGTAAATGTCATTTTCATAACACCGGCATAAAACTTAAGGAGTAGAGGCCAGATGTGCTCCCTGCCACCGTTCACAGCCGTCAGATCCAGGAGCATGGAGATTGGAGCAGATTCCTCTCTGGGAATATCTGGGGTGGGTGAAACTGCTCCTTTTAGAGGGAATCCTGAGGAAGCGCAAGCAGCAGGTGACCACGGTGAGCACAGGAGGAGAGTCTGTGCACGTGGTGCGCTTTGAGACCACTGGAGCCAGTGCTGTCCAGAGGGGCCTCATCATGCATCCCCTGTGCTCTGTCCCTACCCTGGTGCTCTAGCTGCAGTCAGACTATGCCCCTCACTTTCCCAAATCCTTCTCTGCTTTCTGTCGCCTGTGCTGTTTGGCTGCTGGAGGGGAGCTCAGTGGGCTTTGTGCGGTACCTCTCGCCAGTAGGGAGGCAGGGGGTTTGTGGTCCTGCCTCATTACTCAGGTCAGTGGAAATAATGACAAGGTTTTTCTTAGATGTGCATTCAGAGAAGTCTGCAGTTAAGATTCTATCAAAAATGAAAAACAGTGTGCAGCAAAATAATTATTTTTGTAAGGCTTTTCAGATTTTACCGATGATGAGGGGAACAGCAGGAGTTCGCAAAGGGAATATATTTTATTGATGCTGAGGAATTATTGCATCAGTATTAGAACTTCAGGGGCATGTAAATGTTCGGGGCAATGAAACATTGCATTATTATGGAAAAATTGTGCCTTTGAATAAGAGAGAAAAAAACAATGAAGTGCAGTAAGAGAGTTATTTCTATGACTATATGGGTGATTTGGAAACATGCTGTTGCTGAAGTGGGTCGCAGGCAATTCTTCTTGTCCTTCCTCTTATGTCATTCAACTATAGCTCTGGGATAGCTCTTAAAAAAAAAAGGATAATTTTTCACCTGCATTTAAAAAAACCCAACAAGAGTCAGTTACTATTGAAGAATGAGTGATTAAAGATGAGATTTACTTGAAGTCACTGTCTGGAATTTGTGGTGTTCTAAAATATTCCAAAGTTTCTTGTTTTAAAGAAGAAAGAATTCTTTCTTTTCCTTTGCCAATGTCCCATTTCAGTGTTCCAGTCTAATAAGCAAAAGCCAAATTTTGTTTCCTGATGGATCAAAGGGAGAATGCCCAGAGCAAGCCTGTGTGAAGTACACAAACCCAGTGCCTTGCTTTGCAACCAGCAGCACAAATGCTTCCCTTGAGGGCAGCACTGGACGGCGCAGGTCTGTGCAGGGACCCCAGCACAGGAGCCAGAAGCAGTGGCTGTCTGCACAGGGAATTCCTTACTCAGGTACCTGTGCAGTAGCTGCTGTGCTGTGCAGGTACCAGGGCTGCTGCAAGGGCAGTGAGAGCCATCTCTGAGGTACCTTTCACATCCCCAGCTGCCCTCTGCAGGTGCACTTCTTTCTCTTTCTCTCTGAGCATTTGAAATACACATCTCGTTCACTTAAATTTGCTGCTCATCTCTGGAAATGCAAGCTGGGTTCTCTCTGGAGGAGAATTAGACAGTTAGAAGTTAAGTTCCACTTTTTCCTCTTTCTTGAACCCTTTTTTCTCCATAATGGTAAGATGATGCCAGTTATAAATATGTTTTTTGTTTTGGTTTTAATGCCATCTCAGTGCTGGCCAAAACCTTGTTAGGCAAAAGTCTAATTGAAGCTGCAATTATCCTCACATAACTTGCTTAATTAGAGGACCATTGTATACTCTACCACCAAACATATTTTTGGGAGATGAAAATTGCTAGAACAAATTTTGCTGGAATAGTTACCGTAGCAGAGGCTTTTCAACACCAGTCCCAGCCTTGCCAGGACCTTCCAGCTGAGCAGCTGCTGAAGAAATCCAGTACCCTCAGGAACAGGCCTTGAGTATATTCATTCATTGCCTCTCAGCTGAGCATTGCTCCTGAGTCTGGGGCTTTGAACCTGCTAAGAAGTTTAGTGAAAAAGCCTCTGGAAGCACTTTGGAAGTGGAGTTGAAGAGGATGTGTTTTACAGCCTCTCTTGCCCAAGCTCAGTCGTGTCCTTGAATTAATCTTTTAAAGAGATCCCATGCTCCCACATTTACATGCCTGCCTTCCCCCCTTCAACAATGCATTACTCCTTGACCTACTATTCTTAACCTTAGCTGACAAAAAGATTGTAATATAAATAGGACATTTATAACTAGCATTGCAAGTCTCTTCTGTTGTGTGATTATCTACAAAGTGTTATTACCCCCTTTTTGCACAGGAAAATACGCCTAGATTCTCATTGATCCACCTTGAATCAATGCTTTTAAAAATCTTAGACACATTTTACTTAAGAGCAAAAGCATGCATTTTATGTTTTGACATGGTATTATTGATTGGAAAGGAGAGAGCAGTGCTCTCCACCTGACTGTCTCCTCAGTTTCCTAGTCTGGCAGTGTCTGGTAGCACAACATCCTTAATGGCTTTGCTCCTGTTTTCTCTGCTTGTTGCCTCTCCTCTTTATCCTCCCAGACCTCAGCACGGTGCCTTTCTCAGTTTTTTAAAGTAATCAATATTGTGCTCAAGCCTCCCGCTGTTCGCTGTCACTCATATTTGGCACAGCCATAAATTATGTATGGGTCTTTCTCGGCCTGTATGAAATTTCTATTGCATTTGTCAATTGCTAATCAATAGTTCATTTTTCTTATCCTCAAAGACACACACATGTTCTGAAGTTTTAACACAAGCAGACTTCCCCCTTACATGTAGATGAGTGAGACAGTGAGACTTCAGCTAGTAAGTGAGGAGCTGCAGAGGTACAAATCTAGATCTTGTGGTCTGTTTGAGAAGACATTAATATAAATCTTCTACCTTCAGGGCTTTGGTTTCTGCGTTTCACTGTGGAGCTGCGTGTTTCACAGCCATGGTAGGTGGTGCTTTAGCATGGCTTTGCTTACCTGTGACCCTTTCAACCTCCACTGCACAAGATGCTCACAGTGGTAGCCTGTTTGAACTTCCAGAGCTAATGGCATCTGACATTTAAGTCAACCTTAAAGAAATCTCTGCAAACCCAGTCACTTAAACTAATATGTCAGTGTCTCTTTAAGGAGGCATATTGACAGTCTTTGTAAAATGTCATGTTATGTTGATGTCCCAATCAAGTGCATGACTCTCCCTCCCCCTACCCAAGTTTTCACAAGCTTTGAAATTGGGTTGTAAACCAAAAAAAGGAGCAAATAATTCCTTTGTATAAAAAGTGCATTTTAAAAAAGTTGGATTGCTGACTATCTGGAATAAGTGAGCAAGCCCTGTAGCATCAACTTCTGCTGCAGCATCTTTAATACATACACAAGTGCTGTTAGCTGAGGCAAGGAGAAAGTACCAGTGGAGTGAGACTGCTTGAAACCATATTTTGCTTTAGGCAAAACAGTGTGCTAAAAGAGCTGAAAACAGGAAAAGCTGCCTACTGCTATCCCTGCAACATTAAACATCAAAACTCGAGCCATTTGCCAGTGAAGGTTGGTCGCTTGAAAAAACGCTTGAGATTTGAGAAACTACTGGTCATGGTGGGAAGAAGAGAGACGAGAAAAGAGAGCTTATTCCTTCAAAAACCTGACACCTCTCATCACTGCAGAAGACCAGTTGCTGCCTAAGTAAATCCTCAATTAGGGCTGTTGGCTGCAGATCCTGGAGCGGCGCTCGACAGAGGGATTTGCTAGAGCACTCTCCATTTACAACTACGTGTGCTACAGCACTTTCTGATTCGGAGTCCAGCAGGGTTTGACCTTCAGGCCGTGCTGCAAAGGTCTCTTCGCTTTGGAACAGATGGTGCCGCTTTTATTCACACTGAGCAGTGTTTTCCTCCTTAAGAGGCTGACATCTCAGCTAAATTACACTAAAGTAGGTCCAGCTGTCTGGCTTTTCCAAGCTTCACTGATGAGAGAGTAAGTTTTCAAAAAGGCATCATTCTCCAAAATGCTGAGCGCTCAGGGGCACTTGAGTGACTATTTCGTGTCCAGGCTTTTGCTTGCAAACTGGAGAGATGTGAGCCAGGTGTCATGTGGCAAGGAGAGACCAAAATGACAAAAGCTTGTGCACAGGGGTGTGCAGCTCATCTGGGCTACAGTAAATGACTTTTTTATCATAAGAGAGTACAAAGTTAGATGACAGATTGGTAATATAAGAGGTAAAGAAATTGTATTATTAATGGAATAAGCAATAGTTTCATAGAAAGTTGATTCCCTTGCATGGGTTAAACCTCTTTCTCTGAGATAGCTGAAGGTTTTAGGGTGGTTAAGCAGAGGAATTTGGATGACTGGATGGTGAATCCAGATCATGGAAATCTAGAGATGCAGATCTGGATCATGGATGTCTAGAGGTGGAGATTATAGAGATTTCAGCCTAAATCATGGAGACCTAGAGAAACTCCACTGGTCTTGCCTATTCCAGGTTCACACAGGTGTGACCAAGAATATTATGCAGCACATCGCCTTTCAGCCAGCCCAGAGGTCCCACCTGCCTGAATACAACAGGAGTCTCTTCCCTGGGAATACCTGTTCCTGAGCCAAGAGAATAAATGAGGTAGGACTGATAGCCAGAAGGAGCAAAGGAGAGACTTGTCTAGTGTCATAAAGCATCAGACAGCCAGGCTTGGGTGGCAGGATCACCTCTGCTGCCTTCCTTCTGAAGTTCCTGCCCATTAGCAGAGCTCCACTAAGTACTTAATAAATTAATTTGGGAAGGACTCACTGCCCCATCCCCTGTGTTGATTAGCAGCATCACTTCGAGATGATCTGCATGTTGCTGGGTGCAGAAGCCCTGTGCCTGTTTGCCTCTCATTGTAGTTCTGGCAGGGTTTTATCCAGTCACTTCTATTACAATATATTGGATTTCTGGACTGAACCTAGATGGAAAAAAGAGAAAACATGGGGAAATATGAATGCAGAGTGTAAGTGAAGCTTCTTTGGAATGAGAGAAATGGGTTGTGCATGTACCTCATAGCAAACACTCAGGTATGATCTGTGCTCTTTGGCTTCAGTAGCCTCTCCTCTGCCAAAGGCTGAGCTATGTGGCAAGTCAGGCAATTCGGGAAGAGTGCAGGCTTTCAGTTCAGAGTCATAGCACTTCAGTAAAGGAACCCTATGGGCTTACCAGGCTTACCTAAGAATCCAGAAATGCTTTTAAGTTTTGTGATTTTTAACTCATTTTATGATTCTGGAGAACTGCTTATTTTGGCATGTGTGATGCTGAACTGTAAGGGACATCAGACAGTAGCTCTTTCTTTTTTGTGTTCTTTCTTTCTTGTCTCTGGCAAATGGGGACAGATTAGCTGAGGTTGAGTGACGAGGTCACTGCCCTCAGCTATCTGCTGTGTCCCCACTGCATGGTCAACTGAGCCATTTGTGAATTAGCTGCTGAGCCACTGATTCCTACAGCATAGAGGTTTAAAGTGGGCTGAAATTGTTTATGGTTAACCTGCACATTAGTTCAGAAGCTGAACCACGATGCAGAAATGGTTTGAATGCTGCTGTATCGAGGCTGAGACAGACAGTATGAGACAGTAAAGCTTCCTTACCTACCAAGCAGAGCTGGTACTAGGTGTCTTTTTATTTCTGCAGTCTGAGACAATTATTAAGGCTCTTGTAGAGACAAATGCATATTATAACAAAACCTATGTTCTCTCCCTTTCCTGAGAGAGAAAGCCATTTGATTCACTGCTTTTCCCTGGTGCCAGAAGGGTTTCTGTGTGAGTACAGGATGCACTCAAGTCAGCAGAGAAACTGAGAGTGAGAGATTTGACCGCACAGAAAAAGTTGCAAGACGAATCAATATTTTTTTCCCCTTTGAATTTCCAAGAGGATATTTTTCCTGGTTCTATTGGAACTTAGATCATCCCAGGGACTCTTCTTTGTTAATATCACTCCTGTATAATTAATTTTGAAGACTCTTGACAGAAGGAAGGCATTTCCTTGGATGCACTGGTCAGCTCGGTGTCTGCTCACAGGCAGACTTTTGATAGACATACCAACCAACTTCCATGCATCTTTCAGCCTTTATTGTTTCTGTTTGTAGGGCACCTTTTTATACTTGGAAGTGGGGAAAGAAGGATGAGTTTATCTACTGCAGACCTTGCATATTTTGCTTTTCTAGAGTTGGTGTTTTACCCTAATATTGCATGCTTCCTTTTAGAGCAGATGGTTAGGAAAGTTTGCAGGGGAACAAGCAACTGTTCTTGCTGAGACCCTAAGAACTTGTTTGGACTCTTCTCCCATATCTGCAGACCATGCTCTCCCAGGGCTGCAGAGGGCTCAGTGCCCAGCAGCACAATTCCCTGGAAAAGCACATTGCTGGCCATTGTATGGTGCAAAACCTTTTCATCAGTGGAAATCTCCCATGGTCTCTCCAAACTCTGGTGAGCAAGCAAGCAAGACCAGAAGTGCTGCTCATTTCCTACGGGCTCTAATTCTCATGGCGCCAGTGGGAGCTGCTCATCCCTTTGGGAAAGAATGGGAAACAGGAGGCCAGGAGCCCTGCTGGCGCCCGCTGCCAAAAGTCTACAGAGGGGCTGGGTTTGTAGGATTGTAAATCATCTGGAGCAAGAGAGCTACGTTAGTTAATCCCAGATGAGGATCAGATCACCTGCCTTGCAGCCCAGACCATTTCCCCAGGACCACTGCACTGGCTCAGATCCTGTTGGCTCTAATTCCACCCTTTGTTCTATTTTTGTACAGTAGGTTTTTTAATTAGTAATTCTGCTGAATTTATAACACGTTGCGACTGCATGTCCCCTGAGCATAAATAGAGCACAGAGAAGAAAGGGGGCAGTGATTTAATGCCAGATCATCATGGGCCCAATTCATAAAAATGTTATACTTTTTATGCAGGAGAAGGAGCATCTATGTAGAATATTTGGAATTCATTGAATCTTCTTTCTTATGCATAAAAGTTGCCAACTGCTCATTACTCACTGAAGGGATTCATAACTCAAAAGGGGGCAGAAGCAGAAGAAAAATGAGCATGCCCTACTTAATGTGTAAAATTCAAATATTAAAAAAAGAAAGAAAATCTGGCAGGGATACAGGGTAAGTAAATCATCTCTTTAACAAAGAAACCTCTAATAATTACCTAAGTACAAGATTTGTGGCTGATAACTAGTCAGAGCAAAGATATGTGCATAACCTTGCTTCAGCTTTTAAACAGCACTCATTATTATTTTTGTTTTAAACAATGGCAAGTCTGTTTTCCTAGTAAACTCTATAGTTCAAACAAAACTTTAATACATTTATTGGGGGAGCCACATGCAGGAAATAGATAATTAGGGGAGAAGATGTTCTTCCATTTATGGTGATCCTAGGGCAGAGAATACAGAGAAAACACATTAAGAAGCACTTCACATTTTTCCTTTGCTGTAACCCAACCCAGACTTGTGCCCAGAAGAGGCAGCCTCCTTTGATCATTGCAGATCCATATTGACATGTCCCATGCCATCCTTCACTCTCTAATCTCTCAGCACTGTGCACATTGAACACATTGCTGTACACACACTCATTACCGTTCCAAACAAGAAACCACATATACTGTACCAGAAACCACAACTAGACAAAAGTCATTGGTCAAAGATCATTTACATTCCTTTTTAGTTGCTTTTCCCTCCAGAGAAGCTCTGATTTATCAGGAGATTTGAGCTGTAGTTTTTTCCCGGCGCAGTGCTTCCTTACACTTGGGTGAGGACAGGAGAGGTGAGGGCTTTACTTTGCTGCTCCTTTTTCTTTTCAGTTCCCTGACTTCCCTGCTCTCTCACGCTGAGCGTAAGAAACTTCTCTCTACTGTCTCTTCTCACCTGTATTGGCACCTCTCTTGGAGGATGAAGAAGGTGGAAGGAGAGATGTGGCACACATGTGACTCCAAGTACAAAGCCCTTGCAGCAGACAGAGGTGCAGCTGTGCTTTACGAAGTGCAGAGCTGCCGTGTGCTGAGAGCCAGCGCAGTACCAGCTCAGTGCAGTACCTTCACCGTGGGGTTTAGGGCTCAGAACACTTGGATGGGGAATAGTGTTGATTTCAGACAGTGGGTGTGAAAAGAAGGGATGTTGTTTTGAAAGCAGTGAGCATGTCAGGCAATGGCCCAGCAGTCCAACATGGTGCTTTGGCAATGCAGGGTTTCACCTGGAGAGCAGCAACATTTTTGCAGCCACAGCACTGCTCTGGTGTGAGCTGGGCAGCCCCTGGGTCTGTGTTTGTGGCAGCTCATGGTGCACCAGGTCCCTTTTCACCCCTCCCTCAGGAGAGGGAGAGAGCATGCACAGCCTGGCATCTCCCATTTACTGGTAGCACCTCAGGGCACTCCCTGAAGCTACATCTATGCTTGCAGAGACCCCAGCCCACCCCAAAATACATCAAGAATTCTGGTGAACGTGGCAGACAGAGAAATAGCCAAGCATTTTTTGACTCTCAAGGCTGACTAGTACATAGACATCCCATAGCAAACTGTAGAAATCACTGCCATCAGTTTCAGTGGGAGCACAATAGAGCCTTTAATGAGGTCAGCTATAAGGACGTGGATTTGACATCAGAAGCAGTTCCTGATGTGCTTGTTATCTGCTCATGGAGGAGCCCTGGCTTGCTTTCACAGCCAGCAATATACCAAATCCAACAGCTTATCCTGGAGTTCTCTTTGTTTTTTCACTAATAGGCAAGATTCACAGACAGGCATAAATATTGGATACAGGGTCTAAGGTGTGTCTCTGCACTCATTTCATACTGGAGATCTTAAGAGAACTGCAGGCAGCTCTACCCACACCTCGAATGTTTTAAGGGGTTGATGGTTTCAGTTGGCAGAAGTCGCTGAGCTCCAGTGGGTTGTTAGGTGATGCATTTTGAAAGCACGTAGCAATCAGATGCCATACCCCATCCCAAGTCAGGCATGGCCAATTTCTTCCTCCCAGACAGTCTTTCCCCTTCACTTCCAAATGGATGTAACATTTCCCTGCCCTGCCATTCCCAACCAGCATATACAGTTTCTGCAGCTACTCAAGAGCTGCTGAGTAGCATCACAGAAATGACCACATCTGAATGGAACCCCAAGCAATTCCTGTCCACATAAAGTTCATTTTAAAAAAAATGCCAGAGATAAGAGCAGCTGTGTGAACATAAGATGCTTCATTATTTTATTGGGCATCTGATTTTTATCTCACTTGCACAATTTTTTCACTGGATTGACCTTATTACCCTCATTCAAGTTTACTAATAATTTATACAGATCAGAATCAGTCCATATAATTATATATCATAATTATCAGCTGCTATAAATTGGGGTTGGTCCACTGAAGTCTAATTACACCACCTAAGGAGCTGACTCATTTGTTATGACTGTTATACAATAGACTGAAGCTAATTATACTGTATGTCTATGTGTGCATCTTGGTGTTTATTTTCCGCCTTTCTTTATCCTCTTTCATTCCCCATTGATTCTCCAGTGTTTCCAATTACATTAGTTATTTTGCTCCCTGTGGAAATAGTTTCCAAGAGACACTTTTAGGGGCCTGGAATTAACTGACAGTCTGGAAGCTCAGTTTTGTGGCCTTGTGTTTGCTGTAATCTAGAGGTGTCAAATTGCCTACATTTTTACAAATCTAACCTTTCAACATGTTTCAGAGTCAAATTTGTAGCTGTGTATATGCTTGCTGTTGTCATTCTAACATCCCAAGCAGAGAGTGTTTCCTCTTCTATTAAAAAAATGAGCCTTTGATGAGAAATGCAAGGAAGTGGCATTTTTGTTAGTGCTGTTGCACTGGTGAGAATCAGAAACCTTTGATAGCACTTTGGTAAGGTAGGGGAGAAGTGACTACAGCCTGGGTTCATTGCAGCACTCTCTGAATCTGAAGTGATCTTGCAAGTACATGGTGCTGTTCAGAGGTGGGCAGAGCTGTTCAGGGATGGGCAGTGCTGTTCACAGGTCCCCAGTCCCTTCAGTGGGATCCAGGGAAGGCCCAGCAGGCTCAGTGCGTCCCCGAACACATTCCAGACATCTCTGAGCCATACTCTGCCATATGATCCAAACGAACTTGTCTGATGACTGGTAGCAAGTTTCAACTGTTACTAAATCAACTGGGGAAAGCTTCCAGAGATGGCGTTGGGTATGTGGGACGGAAGTGTGCAGATAAGGAGAGCATGCAATGGGTATATCCAGGGGTACCAAGAGTTTCAGGAAACAGCTGACATACAGCTCATTAAATTTCTGGAGCCTGGGAAATATAAACAGAACACATTTAAATGTATTAAATATAGCAAACATTTTTCTTTTGCTCAAGTGTGCCGCAACCAGAGTGCCGTCTTTTTTTTTACCTCGTTCTGCGTTTTAGTGCCTGCAGTCATTTTATTCACTGATTTGTTCTGTATTAATTGTAGTGGTGTGGCTTGCTGAGTAACAGGTACATGACCGTCCCAGCCCTCCTGTTGCTGTAGTGTAAAGCTGACCTAACAGGTTAGCAGGGATCACCACTCAGCTGCTGCGTCCTTGTGGGGTGAGATGACGGCGTTTCCACAAGGCAGGTCCCTGCACGCCGCAGGTCACGCAAAGGGAGGGGCCGCGTAACTGTAGACGGCACAGCCTCGGTGCAGGGTGAAATATATCGATGCAGTGGATGCAAAAACAGTATTAAAAAGTAATGTCATATTTAATGGAGTTCTGCATGGAATGCTGTGTTTTTACTGAGCAAATTGTCCATTGCGGTCACCTTCTCTGTCCTTTCAATCAAGGCAAATGTCATGCAACTTCTGTTTCAGCACGGAGACATAAGGGTCAGGAACACAAACTTAAATCAAACTTACTGTGTGGTAACACCTGTAGGACAGAAGAGTGCTCACTCTTAACCACTGCTCACACCTTGACCTGCCAACAGGACAAAAGAACAAAATGCCTTGGCTCATGCCATAGCTGTTGCTCATCCATTTCCATAAGTGCTGTGGGAAGACAAAAACCTCAATCTCCCCAAAAGAAAAGTTAACTTTCTACTTTTTTCAGCTGTGCAACACCTTTCTGGTAAATCACCTCTCTGCTCAGGAATGGGGAACTTCTGTTTCCTTGCTGCTTCTGTGACTTACTGTGTTCAAGCTCTGGTTTCGTGTGGTGCAATTGTGGTATTAAAAAGAGGGACCTTCTGTCAGACACTTCTATTTAGGTGGTGATAAACAGATTAAGGTCAAAACTGTAAAGAAAAGTAGAGCAGCAGTTAAAAAATCAAAGATAACCTACTGCAGATTTTGTTAAATCCCCTGGGTTTTAACAAGGTGGAACCCGATCATTTTAAGAGAGCCAATGAGGTTGTGGTTTTACGGGTGCAGCAATGGCAAGATTCAACCCTCTGCACAAAATGTTTACAATCTCTATCTCTGGTTCTTCTCTACTTTCAGCTGCTTATACTCATTGTGTGAATTTATTAGTCACTTGTAATTTCTTCATTGATTTTTGTTAAACTCTTCCCTGGCTCGTGATCTTGGCAACCCATTTCTGTTGGTTAAACAAGCTTGCTTGTCAAGCAGGTTCTCCCAATGTCACAGTTCCCATGTTAACTCTCTTTATTGAGTAATGCTGCTTCTTATCCAGGATGAGATCATACTTCATAACAAGTGGATCAAAGCCATCCAGTTTAGATCCAAAATTGGAGCTGAATCCAAGTATTCTTGAAATTTGAGGATGTTTAAGTTGAGTTCTGGTTTGACCCTGCCATGGGGAAAGGTTCAAGCAGTAAAGTTCAGAGCTGGATTTGTATTATTATCGCATTAATTAAAGGAGTTTTTAGTCATGCGTTTTGACGCTGGGTCCATCTTTTATAACCAATGATCAAATGTGATGAGCTCGTAAACTGTCCAACAAGGAGGTTTAACACCTGCTGACATAGGCAGCACAAGATTTTCCCAGAAATGCTCTGTTGTACTTAAATAATGTCACTTGTGCTGGCAGCTGGAGAAACCTGGTCAGTTAATAGATGGAAACCTAAGAAGCAGCAAAGGGCCAAACTATTTTTTTATCAGAGTACTTTGATTCATATTAAATGCTATACATTTCTGAACACTCTACTTGGATTTCTACCCAAATACCAAAGGGCTGTTACAGACGTATCCATAACAAAGGCAGAATTACTGAAACCTCATGTGAGAAATGCTGTTCTTAACATTTCCTTCATCTGAGTTTTGCAAATGAGCTACTGCTGATTTGTTCAGATATGGCCCAAATGTTCATATTGATTTTGTGGGCTGTTCACCCAAACATCTCAACTGTGGAAAAGGTTTGACCCATCACCCCCCCGACGCCTAGACCAAGTTGTTATGGTGTGCAGTGATGCCGATAATATTGCATTTCCCAGGAGCTTTTAATGCTACAGTGTGATGAACACACATCATGATACATGAGTTTCAAATTCCAAAATTGATATGTTATACCAGTATTTCAAAAGAAATTCCTCAAAATGCTTTTTAATTCTGTAGACTCAGAATCTTATATTTTAGTTGTAAGAGAAGAATTGTACCATTATAAGTGGTAAGGTTTTGGGGTTTTTTTCCATTTAATAATGAGAGTAGCTGTTTTTCTAGATAAACGCACTTTTGCACCAGCAAATATTTAATATGTTTCAGCCAAAAAGAAACAAAGTGTAATAACTGTAACTAGGATCATCTTGGAAAGAGCCATGAGTTGTAATTGTGGCTTTGTAGTTTATGTAATCTGGGAAACCTGATATAAACCTTTGAAGCATTCTGAAGTTAGTGCTATGCCAGAGTTTAAATGAACTTTGTTCCTGTTCTCCATGCTCAGTTGCTGGTGAAAAAGGAAACATCAACAGTCTCTTCATGAAGTATTTTTAAAATATTTATCTAACATGAAAATTTTCGAATTACAATGCTTTTGAAAACTAGTAATGTCCTTATTTCTGTCTCCAAATTATATTAAAAGCAACTATATACATCATTCCTCCTCTAATACAGAATTGTTGCAGGGACCTGTGATCCTTTATGGGCCCGTACTACATTAACCTCGTGAACCCATCGCTACTTCTTTATAATTTCTTTATTGTGAAGGGGTTTGTATTGAAAAACTTTGGCAATGCTGACCTAAATGAAAGGGGGTTAGGAAAGAAATATGGCTTGCTAATAGTGCAGCCAGTGTTTTTAGAGGCCTCTAGCTTTCACAATGACACATCTGGTCATTATAGTTTGATTTTTATATTTGAAGGGACATGAAAAGAGAATCAATGCTATGTATTTACCAATTAATTGCCTTTTAGCCTTAAATGAAAAGGGAAGTTTCTAGCATGTGCATTTGGTTACCTCTAGCATGTATCTTGTCTGTGTCACTTAAACTTTTTTCTCATCTGTAACTGGATCCAGTGACACTTATCTATTGTAGAGAGATATCATGAAGATCCATTTCATGTTGTAAAGATGTTCCATCAAAAGGTAATTTCCAGGGCTCGATACCATCAATACCTCCTATTGATTTCAGTGAGGTATGCAGTGAAAGTAATCCAATAATAAAAGCATTCAATAATAATGTGAGGTGCAAATGTCAAATTTAGCAGAAATATTCCTGGGTTTCCATCTCCAGTGGGTTGGTTTCACCTTTGTCAACATGTAATGATGATTTGACTTCATTCACAGTGAGCTATGCCAAACACAAGTAAGGTAAGCGTCAGTCTTAGGGATTTTCCACTCTTTCCTGTTTTCCTGGATACTTTTAAAATTATTTTAATATGTTCACCATTGCTAGTGCCACTTAAATCAAAATAAAGAAAAAATATCTAATGTGCAGTATTTAGCTAGTCTCCCATCTCCAAGCAGGGTTGTAAATTTCAGCAACTACAGCTACACATAAGGGTGACTTGAGATCTATCCACATTTTTCATGCTGAGGCCAGTGTAGAAGTATTAGAAGTATATGAGAATGCAACAAAATGGATATTTTTATTTTACTGTGTCTCTAAAAAAAAAAACATGGATTAACATAAAGAGCCCTTTCTTCTGGGGGTATGTCTAGTGTGATTCTAGGATGGTTTACGGCCTAACCGTATGTTCTGCAGAATAATCTCCGGATCCCTGAACTTTCACACGGTAGCTTTGCAGCGGCTTGTCCAAAAGGATTGGGTGAGTCTCACAGAACGTGATGGAGATGTTGTCCTTGAAGCCTTTGTACAAAATACCTGACACCTTCCAGTGCCAAGGGGAGAACCTGTCTCTGTTTTCCCAGCGTGTTGTAACAACTCTCACTCTGCCGAGCCCCACTCTGGCTGCAGCAGGAAGTTCTAAACAAAACGTTAAAACGTGTGTTTATGCTCGGTGCCAGATTTCAAGCACAGGAGAGAATCCCAGTGCCAATTTATTACTAATTGTCCCTCCTGGCATTGTCTGTTCAACTTCTTGGAACTGCCAACCCTACAGATCACTGTAAATACTAATCTTCTTATACTTGAGGTATCAGGTTTTCTTTGATGTTACCAAACATGTTGACTCTTATCTTGGTTGAATGCACAATCCAGACACAGTTATCATTAATAATATTGTGTCTGCTGCTTCATTATGGAGAAAATAGCAAGATGCTTCCTTTCAAAATGATAGCTTTTCAGCACTTCAATAATGATCAGGCCTGTTTGATTTACACCCTGTTTAATGTTCAAAATGAGACACATCTCTGAATTTAAAAAGGAAGCTAGGCCCTCATCCTGGTGATGTGGATGTATGTGCTTAGCTCAACACTCACCAGCCCCTTCCAGTAAACAATATACATGAATAAATACGTGTAGAACTGAGGTCCTGTGCTCCATTTACTTGCAGAGCTGTCCTGAAGGCAAGGATTCTTCTAATACATATAGTCAGATTTGAACTCACAAAGGGTCTGAATCTGTTAGCTTTAACTGGCGCAGGCAGATCCATTTAATTCTCTATTCATGTGATACTTTGCCAAGTCATTAGCTTAAGTAGAACAATTCATGCAAGCAAAGGCTTTTAGGCAGAATCCGAAGAGTTAAAAAAATTACGTCTACTAAATTTCATTATATAGAAGATTAAAAGTCATTCACTAAATTCCACACTCTTGTAAACATAAGGCCTGATCTTCACCTGCAGTAAATTGGCATAGAGCTATTGACTTCACCGGTGCCACTGCAATTAATATCAGCTGAGCACAAGTCAGTTTTCTATACAGTGACATTTTAGTCTCTTCATGACTCATTAACTTGACCACATACTCCCTGTGAACCTGATCTAAAACCTGTATCTCAATTACTTGATCATCCTAAAGAATGGCTAATTAACAACGGCAGGCTTTAAAAAATGGGAAAAAAAGAAGGGGAGATATATTTTTATGTTTTCCGTTTGGCAGAGTATTATGCTATGAATAATATAATATGCATTTCAAGATCTTGTTAATTTTGATGTGATAATGAATGGGAATTCCTAGTGGAATTTTTTGTCCAGAAATATGAATGGTATTAGCTCAACAGTTATATGATTAAGCAATAAGACCTGCTGAGGCAGGCACTACTCAGAGATGATTGACTGCTTTAATTGATTGACATCCAGAGGTAAAGCCAAGGGCACCAATTTACAGATCAGGTCAATTATCTCCTAGTAATGCCCACTTGGTATGTCTTATTGCTATGCTAATATTAACTGTTATTGAAACATTTTAATGAGTTTTTAATTTAAAAGTGGTAAATTTTAAAAGAGTGAGCATTAAATTATTCAGCTTGAAATAATAGGAACAGAAATATTCTGCTTTGCTAATGGTGATGTAAAAGTTTTGTTGTGCATACCAATACTTCTAGAGATCATTTTAGTTCATCTCCCAGGGAAGGCAAATTCTGTTTGCCATTTAATAAAAATCCACAATGTGGCAGCACACAAAATACCCAGAAATCACCTGCACAGCTCCCAGAGCCTGGGAGATAAACATAGACTGCCGTGTATGAATGTTAGGTGGAAAGTCACCCCAGGGAGAAGATGCTTCCTGTGACAGTTAAAGGTCTTCTTATGGAGAGAGTGGAAGGTACTCGGTAGGACCCCAAATGGACGCCTCTAGAAAGGAGTGAGCTGAGTACAGGATTGGGCACGTGTCTCATAGAGGAGGGACATGTCTCTGGGAAAGGGGCACACCCAGGTTCTGCCAGTCCCCACCCACCATCCCCCTGCTTTTGCCATGTGCCTTTGCAGCACAGGCACAAAGTGCTGCAGGGGAACCTGGCTCTTGTCAAGATCTCACTCCTTTAATTTAGCTCAAACTCTGTCAAGGAAGATTTAGTTTCAAAGAGCCTCATGTTTTTTACAGAGCAAGAGGTGAGTCCCCTGGGTCACTTCCCACAGCCTGAGAGCCCCAGTGGCTTGCGGCTGCTCCAGGTTACCCAGAGAGCCAGCAAGGGGGAGCACATGTCAGCAGGAGCGTGGGGAGATGGGATGTGTTGGGTCTCAAGGATGTGCACAGCTGCTCTCAGGGCCAGGTTACAGAGAGTGAGAGACCTGTTAAAATTACCAGGGGGAAAAGTATTCTGGATGCAGTTGCCATGTGAGCTTGCAATGGCAACCAGGAAGGTCCAGGATATAAGGTTCTACATGAACAATCAGTTAACATCTCTAGAGCACAGGCTCTGTTACAAACAGAGAAGTAAGGCACTTAGCCAATCACTGAAAAATAAAGGAAACAGATGGCTTAGGCAGGCACTGAAAGATGCTGTAACTTTTTCTGTGTGTAGGACATGGAGTAGAACAGATATATGAGTTGCAGCCAAAGGACAGGAGGTGTCTTTCCTTCATGTAGCCTCAAAGTAAAGTTTTAGGATTGTAAACATCAGTGTCGTCATGAAATCTTGTCGAAGGAAATAGTCAAACAGATCTAGGAGATCCTGTAAGAACAGTATTAAGAGCACAAGTGCAAAGAGTTCCTGTGCAAAAAAAAGAGAGGAAGGGTAGTAAAAATCCAGTTTAGCGAAATCACAAATGTTTCACTTCGAATGCTGGGAAAAGGAGGGAAAATAGCCTTAAGATCAAACATTTATGATTTGGAAGTGGGATGGGATGCAGTTAGACAGGCCAGTGCAGAAAATGTGATGCAAGTGGGTCGTCATCAGTGGCCTAACAAATTTCCTTGTAGTTCCTGTAAGAAACTATAGTAGTCACTGGGCTTCTGGGAATGAAGATCATGTCACTGGGCTACAGCGTAGCAAATATGGTGTCTTTCTCAAGAGGACTAGGCCTGAAGTGTTTTGGGAAGGCTTTTTATGTCATCCCACATGCTATTTGTATCTGAAATCTAGGAAATTGGTTGAAAAAGGTTGAAAAGCTATGGTTGCTAGCAAAAAAACCTAGTGGGCATTTGTGGAAGCCTGCTGTCTCAGTATTTTCATTAGGTGCATGGATCATGTAGGCTGCAGTATCTCTAACACTGGGGGTGTTTAAGACAATGTCAGACAAATCTGTCATGTGGGATGCAACAGCTGATCCACCCTACAGGCAGAAGCATAAACTAGGGGACCTTCCCAGTCCTTCAAGTCCATCCTGCTTTGCCTTGCATCAAAATATTGTAATGAATAGGCCAGAATTTCAACTGGAATGGCCAAGGTAGAGGAAAATATTCTTTTCTGCCAATAGCTTCCTTTGTAGGCTATAACCTTTAGCAGAAGTGTGGGGAGAGCAAGGGATTCAGTAACATCTTAAATCACCACTGTAAGACTCAACAGAGCTCATATATCAGCAAATCTTGACAGGAGACTCCTGAAAAAAACACCCAAACAGGACCATCAGGTCTGCAGACTAGGTGGGTTCTTTCTTGTCTTCTCTTTTCCCCCACTTCTCCCTCCATTTACTCTCTCTATCAGCCCCTATTTAAGGGAAGACAAACTCAGTTATGCTCTAGTTCAAATGAAACTTTCCAACTTACAAAGTTTCATTGAGTACCAAATGATGCCAAGCAAGCTTGCCTGTCTCTGGCTGACATTACACTGTGGAACTCCAGTCCCTGGGAGCAGTGCAAATACCAGTTATCAATCTCCTGGGCGAGGGAAAGTTAAATGAAAGATTGAGGGGAACGTGCATGATGACAGATGAGCTTTGCGTGCCCCTGTTGGGTGTTGCAGGTTTCTTGGCCGTACTAAAAGTGTAGATGTAACATGAGATGTAAATAGCTTTTACGTTATCAGTGTTTGGGGTCAGTACCTCAGACTGTCCATGAAAAGAATGGTTTCGCAGACATGGCGTGGGAGTCAGGGGACTTGGTTTCCCAATCACCTTTCTGCTCTTTGGTTTCCCTAAGTGAAGTGGTGAACATTTCCCTGCCCTTGTGAGTGCTCTGAGCTGAACAGATGGAAACAATTCTTTGAGAGCTAAGGATTTAATGCTACAAGAGTTAAAAAATTGGTAGTCTTATCCCAGGCTTGAAATACATCTTTATACAATGTACAATAAGGACCCAGAGTTACCAAAGAGCTGAATTAAGCATCTAGCACTATGCTGAGTGTGGATTGTATAAATAAAAGCTCCAAATACTTTCAGTTCTTTATGTGTGTTTTAAAAATACCCTTCCTTAATGCTCTTGAGTTTGGAATAACTTTCGTGGGACCAACAGTGATGTGAAGATGAATTTTACGCCCCTCTTAATCCATGCCATGAAGTTATTCAAAAGTCAGTGAAAGATCAGTTCCAGTTCAAGCCACACTGATGTCCTAATCTGCATGCTGTCATCAGGCAATAGTGAGTTTGGAACTTGCCATATGGGAGCCTGGCAGATGTTGCACAAGCAGCCTTTTCCTTCCTGCTTCCTGGATTTGCATCAGTCGTAGGTTCTGTCATGGAAGTGTGCAGGAGCAGGATCACATCAACCCCACAGCAACTGCTCTGACATTGCTCCATTTTGCCCATTGCACACTTACATTCTCTGCCATGTTTGTTATTTCCCATAATTCAGCCACATACCAGAAATTACATTTCAGTATTGTCCCCCTTGCTTCTGTTTTTAGTCGCAAGAGTTCACTGACAACAACTATTGCCAGTGGCTTTGGGAACAGGTAATTGTTCACAACCTGCAAAATCCCACCTAATGTTCCTTCTGGGGGTGGTTAAAACAGGATTCATCAAACCATACAGTATTTTGCCTTTTCTGACTGCTTGTTGAAGGGGAATGACTGGATGGTTCCAGGATCCCATGCCCAAGCCAGCCAGATGCCACAGCGCTGTGCAGAAAGCTGTGGTCAGCATAAAATTGAGCATGAGCTCATAAACCCTGCCTAGACTGTTTTGTATTAGCATGGCTACAGAGTGTTTACATTAAATGGGGTGGCATGAAGATGAACAGATACACATCTGCCTGGAGAGGAACACACAGGCTCTGCTGAAATCCCTTTTTTTGGCTCTTTGTTTCTTTCATTGTCAAGGATGTACCATCCTTGAGGTGTTACACTTCTTTCCAAAGTCAGTTTCTTTTGCTCACTAAACTTACAGCTTTTGTGTTTCATCTGCTGAATGGCAGTAGACTTTCCATTTTGCCATGCCTCTAAGTTAGGATGACATCTTTGTTACTGGTTTCTCTTTATATACAAACAGACTTTGAATAGCATAAATGCAGCCACTAATGGTGTGTAACTGAGATCCCCAAAGTACAGCACATTGTGAGAACTAGGAAAGAGCTGCTGGATTATTTAAAGGGACATACCACCTTCCCCAATCACCACTTTCAAATCTGCAAACGCAGGAGATGTTATTAGGTGCAAATCTGTACTGAAATGCATAAATATCCTGAGCTAGGTATCGTCTTTTAATAGTTATAAATAAAGTAATAAATAAAACAAATCCATGATGAAACAGAGCTTTAGTTAAACCTTTTAAGTTACTCTAACCTAAGTATTTTGGACTGTTTTGGGCCTTGATCCTGTGGTAGTTGCTTCCCTGATGCCAGCTGAACTCCTCTCTGGGTGGGTTTTGTTACAATATCAGGTGCTTCTGCAGAACAAATACTGGTCTATTACAGCAACAAACAGACCTAGGTGATGTTACATCCCATTTCAAAGTATTTGTTTTCCAGATATGGAGAAATGCAGAAAAGCATCCTTTTGATGTGTGTATTAGAAATGGAATAGTGTAGCACAGTGTATTCATGAAATACATATATATATCAAAATCATGTCAATCAGATAAGCAGGGGGTCATGTCACCTCCTTTTAAAGGGCAGAACAGTGTGTCCTACAAGCAAACATGCACTGATGATTTGTGCTAAATCTCATACTCTTGTAATAACTGATTTATTTCGTTTTCCTTGATCACTGAGGAGTTTGCCTTTCAAATCAGTAGAGCTGTAATAAAAAGGAGAAAATACACATCATACATGTATAGGCAATTTGTGCCAAACTATTCCAAAGCAATATAGGTTGTCAGCAAACAGGGCTATTTGCTTTGTGCTGGTATCTGCTATATGTCGCATATTATCTGTAACAACTCTGCAATTCGTTCTTTCACTCGTGTTCTCTCTCTTTCATCACATTAGATTATGTAGAGGCACTTCAAGGTAAATTTTTAAAACTGTGTGGGAGATGCATGTTGGAGAAAAGCTAAGAAGCAAATATCTTGAATGTTTTTTAGCACAACTCCATCTGTCACCTGTTTTGACAACTTACCTGCACATGTCACCTCTGTCTCATGCTGCTGTGTTGAGTCATATTGTGTTATCTCAGAATAACATATTTTGGAGCCAGGGCTGCCTTAAAAATGCCATATGCTTAGTAATTATAAGACAGGCTTCTGTGATTAAAGAATATATAGGAAGGATTATTTCTGTTCAGCCAAATCCCAGCCCTGCTGTGTGTGTGGTGTTACAGTGCCATGAACCCTCTCAGTGACACCACACACTTGGGGAAGCTCAAGGTCAAGAGACTCATTTGCATCATGAGTGAAACACCTCTTGCTGAAGTGCTGTTCCACATTGCCCCCACTGATCTGTCTTATTGCCAAGCTACTCCTTCCAGATCGTGCAAGATAAGTCAGCCAAGAACGTTCGGAGATGACAGTAGTATAAAATATTAATATGACCTTATAGAAAACAATCTATAGGCTCTTACAGCACCTGTGATTTTGTTTTGCAGTTTACTGTATTAAAAGAGCACAGTCAACTTGCAATCCAGCCACTTACAAAAGCATGTTACCTGTAGGCTTCCTGATCATTTACAGTCACAAATTATTCTTTGAGGCTTTTCTGTCACTGTGTATAGGAGAGGAGCAGGAGAGAGAGAAGTACTAGAACCAAAGTGAAGGCAGACTGAAAATACAGAGGGAATCTGCCAGCTACACAAAATAACCCACCAGAAGGAAATCTTCCCTCCTGTTCTCTTTTTCTTAATGCCTACTACTTAGTGCTTCCATTTACACATAGAGGTGCACATCTCTGATGAGAAATGGAAGACAGAGTGTGGCCCTTTAGAAAGTCAGTGGATGAGGGAGAGCCTAGGGGGCTTGCTGATGCCTCCCTGTCCCAGCCACCAGGTAGCTCCAGCTGGTTTAGGGGGGGATTTTGTGGTGGGAGAACATCAGTCAGTACAGGGGAGCTTCAGTAACTCACCAGGATGAGATGCACACTCAGTGGTGTTTTACAGAAGCTGTAATTAGTCACTGAGGGTGATGAATGCTAACACCAGCAGGGATGATCTCTGCAAAGATGGCATTAAATCTGTGCTGCACAGGCTCCCGTTCTACAACTGGCTGTAATGAACAGAAGGAGTCTCTCTGACTCCACTCAGCTGTCGATCAGGCCATACCCATGTCCAAATGCCAGAGCTGTCTGGCCAACTTGCCTGCTCACATTCTTGAGGGAAGTGTGATACGTGAGACTTGTCGTGGAATTTGGAGCCCAAATGCTTGTTAAGTGCGGGAGTGCTGGCCCTGCTGCACGCCTCCCTGGTGTTCAGAGCGCTGAGGACACTGACACTGTAATGTTTTGAAGCTGTGCAGAGAGCAAATTCAGATCTTGGAAAATGGTAGAAAAGGAGAAGCTTAGGGGTTTTGATTAGCAGTCATCCCTGTCATAAAATGCATGGATGTCCCAAAGGTGACTCCCAGGGATGATAAACTGCTCTAACTAAGTCTGCAGTATAGATGGGCAAGGAGGAAGGAGTGCTGGAGGACTGAGCTCTCTATTTGGGCCTGTAACACAAAAGCCCAGGCATTCCTGGCATTTAGGGATTTCCCCATCCTCTGGAGGCCTGAGGGACCTGAGAACAGGCTGTACAGTGCAAGGCTCTGTTACAAACTCTTGCAGTTAGCAACCTTTGCAGGAGGTGTAGGCTGAGCCTGGCACACATTGTGAGATTAGCTGGTGTCAGCTCAGCTTTTTGGCAAAACAAAATATAAGCATCAGATCACATTTATTCATCCAGCTTATACCTGTCCTGCCAAGCTTGTGCAAGCTGCTAATAGGTTTGAGGACACCAAGTGGCAATGGAAATACACTGACTTTTTATGCACTGATGAGCTTGCGGACACTAAACAGGTTTGCTTTAAACCAGCTTTGTACTTCTGTAAGATCATTTTGGGAATCCAGTGTATACACATTTCTGGAGTGGCTTCTACTATGTTAGTTTAGGTGGATTTTCCTGGACTACATCTTGTCTAAAAGCTGTGGGAGAGAGTACATGGTGTAAGAGGCAGCTCCTGAGCTGAAGAGCATCAGGCATGTGAGACAGCACACGGGCCTTTGAGTAATGAGCTAAGGAGACAATGATCTATTGTGAACGGTGCCTCCAATTGTGTGGGTAAGATTCCTCCACACCACAGCAAGAACTGAAATCCTTGAGAGAGGAATTGCAAAAAAGCAATTGTTCATGTGGCTTCCACCTGATTTCCCTAGCATTTCCCCCTCTGTCTGTACGACTGAAGAGCTATTGCATGGTGGAACTTGGGAGTTGGAACAGTACTTGTGTAGCTCACTAGCAGTTCATTGGCCTAGGAGAGTGAAGAGCCAGCCTGAACTGGATAAGATTTAAGATTTACTCATTTATTTATTCATTCATTTATTAATTCATTTATTCCATCTAAGATTTATTCATTATGGCAGATTTCTTGTTTGTATGTGGGCTTTGGATGGCAGGAAGTGATAAGGAAGCTGCTACTGTCAATCTTTTTCTCTTTAAATCTTGGTCTAGCTGCAGTACACCTGAGCCACAGGTACAGAGTGGTCTCCCAGGTTTTGGGTTTTTCCCATAGGCTCTCTAGACTTTCCTACACAGCTGAAGTTTTTCTTTTCATGCCTAGGCCTTGTGAACCATGCAAAATGGGGTCTGTAAGGTAGAGTCCCATGAAATATAGCTTCAGCTTGAAATATAGCTTCAGCTTCAGGCAAGAAGGAGACACTGTCATTTCTTTCCTGGAGTTTAGACTGCACGAGGTCAGACATGGTCGAACTTGTGGCTACACACCAGAAGGAGACACCTCGGTTGCAGCAGCCATCACAGCACAGTCCCACCAGCTTTGGTTTGTGCTTCCTGGCACACCCTGCTCAGCTGTTGAAGGCTTAGCGCTGGGAGTACGGTGGGTGCAGGCCAGCCCTTCTCCCTGACTGCACCCAGACAGCCTGGCACCCCCACCTGAGAAAACCCTCCCTTCTTCTCCTGACAGCACTAGAAGAGTTGAAGGGTGGATGCTGCCCAAAGTTTATCTTGGGATCAAACACCAGATGTTATAAAGGTCATTAGTGTTTTCCAAGTAACGTTCTGTTTGCTTCTCAAAGCCTCTGCCAAGTTTCTTAGAGGTGTGTTCATAAAATGCCCTGGATGTCCTATACAATATAAAAGGTAGCAGGCTTCTAAACCAATTTGTGATATGTCAGTAGCATCTCAGAAGAATAGATTCTTATTACTTGGAGTTGTTCGGGTCGGCTTCCTCAGCAACTGAATGCTTACTCTTGGAATAAAAAAAACCCTAAAAATAAAACCCATATTGTTTAAATTTTACCATTTTTTCAGATTTAAATTTGTTACATTAACCAAAACACGGCCCAGCTGTTAATTTTGGTTTCACAATCTATCCCCGCTGAATGATATTTTTATGATATAGCAACCTCATGACGTGTAGCACTCTTGGCTGGTGTTCTGCTGGCATTCAATTCAACTAGTTTAGAAATTCAGAGGAGGATGCAGGATTATTTGCAGAATGGATGCACTGAAAGACATTGTTCCAGTAACAGTTCATCATGCAAGAAAAACAGGTCAGTTAGGGATGGCAAAGATACTGTTTTGTTTCATTTTAAGATAGGTACCAGGCTTGATACATTTTCCAAAGTACCATATGTAAACAGTCTTATAAGTGTTCAGTGACCCATACATCCAGTCTCTTTCATTTCTGCGCTGCTAAAGACAATGGGAGAAATTTGTTTACGTACCCAAAGTTATATATAGCTATATATAGCTACGTACCCAAAGCACACAAGTCAGTGTGTGCACACATGGTCTTTAGCTGCTGTCCTGTGCATGCTCCCTCACCCCCTCCCCAAGTTCTTGTCACCTCTAACACTTTCTTCTGCCTTGACCTCTTTCAGTTGGAGCAAGGTGGGTTACTTTAACAGTGCCAGTACTAGATCCTCTTTAATGTGGTTCCTTGTGCCTGAAATGAGGTGAGGAGCAATTATGTGAGCAGCTGAGCAAGCAGATGAGAAGGGATACCAACTTGCAGCGGAGGGAAGTGGTGGGCAGATGGAGGATGGGGTAAGCACCTTTTCAGGTTAGGGTACCTGTAAGCAGACAGGCTTGACAAACACATCCTAATTGTTAGCTACTTCCTGTCAACAGGGAAAAGAGGGAAGAGCATTAGGTGTTCAAGGCATGGCATATTTGTATCCACACAGAAGATCTTGGGAGTTCACTTTTCAATTTAGTTAATTTATTATTACTGTAACTGAATCTGCTTATGCTAAATATTTATTTATGTACAGCCTAGTTGCCTGCGGTATTATTTTCTGAGCTGCTTTAAAATTATTCCTGCCTCTCTTATGTTGAGATTTCAGAAGTGAGTACTGTGTCCTTTGGGAGCACTCCTGCCAGTGGAGCATGCAGAGAGGGCTTCGATGTGCTTGGCCACTAACAGGGTGTTCTTTAAATAAAGCTCCAGGCTGCATTAGACTTCCATCATTCTAGATTTTGTTGCAAACTGTTATAATTAATGACTTACTAGCATATTATCAGAAATAACCTACAGAATTTCAACTGCAAATTACCTCTTTCACTGTATTTTGTGAAATAGGAACCAAGGACCATGTTCTGTAGTAGCAGTCTTAGGGACCTTATTTGTCCATGTCAATCAACTCTGCAAGATGTATTTTTCAATAAGAGCATCTGTCTTTAGAGAAAAAAAAAAGCAAAACCAGTAGGATCCAAGCCTAAATAATTAAGGCCAGAGCCTTAGCTAGTGTGAACAGGAATATAGAAATCATGGGATACACAGCAGATGTTACCAGCTCAACATCAGCTTTTTTTATATTACAGCTGTGATGGAAACACTGACCGTATGTTACAAGTAACAATTAGACTTTTCATATATTGTAGTTGGCTTACTCTTTCTTACAATTTTTTTTTTCCTTTACTACCCCTTTCCCCCCTTTTCTTTTCTTGCTCTGTTGAATTATTTTATTAGAGTTCAAGATCTGGACAAGTCAGACATTCCTGATAAACCTCTGTTACCAGCACAGCATTTAGTCATAAAACTTCAGAACAAAGGCAACGAAAAACATATTTCACAATATTTATTTCCTGCAAGTCTTTGAATAGACCAATATTCTTCCTAAAGTTCTTTGCAAGCATTCAGGTATAATTTGGGTGAGTTAAGTACAGAGACAAAAGGGTATGTTTCAGCTACATGAAAGAGGTTTTATATTGTCATTTCAAAATGGAAAGTAGAGTATGCATAAAAAATATGTCTTGCAATTTAAAGACTGTGTTTTGGCTAAACCACTTCTGGACTGCTCAAAACATTGGCTGACAGCAGAGAGAAGGAAGGAGGTGACTTCAGCAAACGCAAAGTTTCTCATACATGATATCTAAAATGAAATATGATAGGTACCTTTCAGTACATAATAAGTCTCTCAGGTTAAACTTCTGCTCAGTTCCCACTTATCCTTTCAACCCAATCAAGGAAAAGTTAGGTTGAAGTAGCAGATTCATTCCTTTGAGTGAGAAGTTTTATCCTTAAACTTGGAGACTGAGTTTAGGGCAATGCCTGGGAGAAAAATCTGCCAGTCAGTGGCATATTTTTGGGGGGTTGGCTCCCAGGATGTTGGCAGAGTGTGTGCTTACTGTGCCCAAAGCTGCAAAGGCAGGCTAACAGGAGGACAGCACACCCTCCATGGGCATACCTGAAGAGCAGAGCCTCCATGCCAGGGTACTTTCTCTATGCAGAGAGAAACTGGAATGACAGACAAAACGTGGGTCAAAGGGGAAATTAGACTGAATAAATGAGAGATGAGATTGAACTGGAGCAGTCATAGAAAAGAGCATCTTTTCCAGACGCAGCAATGAATGGTTAAACTTTAAGATTGGACTCCTTGCAATTGGCTTGAGCTCAATATGGAAAATAGATTTAGTAAGTTAAAGAGGAATGGAGACATGGTATGTTCAGAAGAAATATATCCAATTTTTGACATAAGGCCTCTTTACTATTAATTCCCACTGCACAGAGGCGAGCTCCACGCGGTGCATGAGGGACCCACTCGATCAGTTTAGTGGCTCTGCAGGGGCAAAGCTACGAGAGAGATCTGAGCATGGCCATCTGTGCAAGGCACTGCTTTCAGCTTGTCTGGCTCTCAAAGTTACTCTACAAGTAAAGATGATGAGACAAAGGTAAGGTAAAGAGACTTGCTCAGAACAGCAGGGTGCTGTGCATGCATTCTGAGCATTGAATCAGAGGGGTTTGGTCTTCCTGTGACAGGACTTGTGGGGGTGCTATAACAGGTATGTAGTGAGGAGTGGAGTTGCATGATGGTATTTTCAGGGACTGTGGACTGAGCTGCAGTGCTCTAACCTGCAGTATTCAGCAGTTATTCTTGCAGCTGCAAGGTCAAGTGCCTCCTGAGAGCTTGGGCTTTCTCTCACGGACACAGCAAGCTGCAGCTACATCTGATGGCCAAAGCTTTGCCCCATAATCCCTGGCTGCTTTTGTTTGCTCTCGCGCAGACCGATTCTAGGATGCATCTGTGCATGTGTGTGTGTGTGTATGAGAGATTACATTTTGCTGATAATGTTATCGCAGAAATTGTGTCTGTTTCCTACCTGATGCACTTTGAGACTAGGATAAACCATCTAATATAATCAGTTATGTAGATTCTCTGCACTTAGTTTGCTTCATGTGGGCTTTAGAAGTGGGACTATTATATTAAGAGCAGTTTCCTTGATACACAGTGAAAATCAGCCGCTTTTATAGTTTGTTGTTGCCTGTGTGAATCTGACTTGGCACAATTAGTTGTAAGAGCCACAAAAGAACTGCCTATGTGTGACATTTTTTTTTCCCTCCTAACTCATCAGCTAAGAGATCCATAATTGTGGAGACTGTAGGAGGCTTCATGTCCCTCCTGCTCCTCAGGACTTGATCTGCAGTTGCCAGTAAGCACAAGTCAATGTAGATTGCAACTGATTCATCAGCTTCATGAATGCTAGCAAAAAAGTAGAAGATGATAAAATAATGAATCTACACTTGGCAAACAGGAAAGGAAAAGATGAATGAAATTTGTTGCCTGAAATTGGAGATTCACCTACTCCTGCTGACTTAAAGGTGGCGTCCGTATGGTGGAGGGAATATGAAGCTTTTAGGAAACAGAGTTCTTAGAGCAGAACTCTCTTCCAGGACAGTGCAGTATTTATATTTCAGTAAGGACTGAAGTTGGTTGAGCAACTTTCTCAGCCCAGGCCACTCATCCTGCTCTTGACTGTATCGTAGCATCTTCTCCAAAGGGTAGACCTTTATGAAAGCTTCAGGGTATCAGGGAGATATTTCTGGTACTTCAGCCTCAGCTCTAGCTGCTTTTCCTTCACCCTCCGAGAAGCGTTGGCATCATTTGCTTCCTGCTGAGGTGTCCCCAAGAGCTGTATCCCTGTCCTGGGCCGGGGACAGCCGTGCTGCCTGCGCGCCGTGCCGGGGATAACGAGTGCTCCCACGCCTCTGCTTTCCCTCCAGACGTGCAGGAGTCTCCCATTCATTCATTCATTCATTCAATCAATCCACCTAATAAAAATATGTTGGTGTGGGAGGCTGGGATCACACCAAGCTTGGCAGAATTACCATGTTCTGAAGTAGCAATGAAGTTCACAATGTGATGCCGTGTCACACCCGCAGCACCTGGCAATACCGATCCCAATATGTATTATTTTGCAGTAACATCCTAGCAAACAAGTCAAATAGAACATAAAACATGAGAACAAAGAGTGCATGTTAGAATTACCCTGAAGCATGTCTGAAATAATTATGCCTCTTAATTTTTTGGATAAAAATCAGGTGCTTTTTTCATTATTTATAGCACAAAATCAAAATACTACTCTTTTATTTATGATGATGATCATTCTGCCCAGATTGTGTTGGTTTTCCTGCTATCAACAGCAGCTCTGGAAAGCTTGACATTTTTCCATGCTTTTAGAGAGCCAGGAATGAAGTGGATTTTCCCTAGACTTAAACTGTAGTTTAGACATTTTAAAATAAGAATACCAAAAAACCAACCAAAGAATTCAAGTTTTGTATGATTGGGGGAAAGAGTATTTTAGCCTTTTATCTAATGTGTGAAATAAGTTATAGTAACTATGTGGACTGCGCACATCACAGAAGTGCATACTATTTACAAATTAATCTTGAAAACACTTTTGTGAGACAAATATGTTGGCTACTATGCTAACCAGTTACAGGAAATTTAGATTTATCAAAATGAGTACTTACCCTACAACCAAAAGAGGAGGTATGTGCTGTCGTTTAAATTTCCTGAGATGATACATATACATTTAAAAGACATGATTCGCCAAGCAAATATTATCTAGAGAATTAAAATTAGTATGGAAAGGTAGTGTATTCTCCAAGCATTTACGCAGGCAAGAGCCTGTGCACACTGTCAACTTCAGAACAGCTCATTTAATTTCACAGTTAGTTCCCTTCAGCAAATAAAATACAGTCTGGCAAACTGTGTAACATAAAACATTTCTGTAATCTGCATGTAACGTAGAACAAAGAAATTGTTAAAAATGAGACATCTGTCCCACAATTAAACCCCTTTGGCTTTTCTGTCGGTAGAACTGTCCTGCAATCAAAGTTGTGCTGCTTTAAATCTGAAATATTGTAGTGATGGATGAGTCATGCCCCTAATTTAATGATATGAGCCAATGAAAATTGAAAGGAGTTGCTCCTTTCCAAAGCTGGTTTAATGTTTTGCAGCCTCCTCCTATTTAACCAGAATGCTTGCATTTATTATTATTTTCACCCATCTCTCGGTCCTCATTTAATATTAATCCTTGCATCCACATTAACATGAGCTGTAGGAACTGTAGCAGTGGTACTGCAGAGTAATTGTGTTTATAACTGTAAATACAATTGATTGCCATATGAGCATGAACTTCACATGTAGGATCTATTACACTGGGAAGAAATGTTTTAAGTGAATTCCAGTGTCACCTGAATTGATAGTTAAAGGTATGAAATTCAGCGCTGATAAATGGAAATGCTTTTTCTACACAACACATGATTTAACTGTGGGCCCATCTGCCACAGCAAATTGTTCAGACCAAGATTTAGGATTCAGATTTAGATGTTTATATTGAAATCAGAAATACCTAATGTTATATATAATACAACACATAGTGAAAAGGATATTGAACCACGTGTTCTAGGACGTAAATCAGTCTCTAACTACTGGGGAGCAGGATATGAAAGCAAGCTGCTTACATCTGCCCAATAATGTGCTTTTGCATATCTCTTGATATATTAGGTACTGATCCACATCAGGCAAGAGCTGTGTTGGTTCAGACATAGAACCAACTGTTTCCAAAGCTGCTTTCTTACACTCTTCCTAGCAGGAAGATGTTGCTCACGCCACTGCAATAGCACCACAATTCTTTAGTCCAGGCTCAGAAAAGCTAGGCAGAAGGACCTGCAAACATATGGCATCTTACCTTTTTTCCCACAAAGATCCCGTTTTGCTTTCCCTACAGACAGGCAGGATTCAAGTTCAGTCTGATTACTTCTTTTGTAAATTTAAGATTTGAAACTGATTTGCAGAGCATGTTTACATCCTTCTGATTTATGGAGGCATGGAGTTGCAGGCCAACGCCTTTGAGAGAGAGGGTAGGTTGCATGAAAAAGCTTTTGGCCCAATATTGTGTCATGCCTATGGAGCACAGATACTTACTAAATCCTGTGATAGGTATGACAGAAAAAGTGTGTAATTTGGGCACCACTGAAGAACAATTCTTGATTATTACCAGTTGCTACTCAGTGGTTTATATCATGGAGAGATCTGATGGCACGTGTTCCTTTTGTTTAAACCAGAGAAATGCTCTTCTGGGCTACACCTAATATGTTAATTTGGTTCACAGGACCAGAGTAGAGCTAATCAGAAGTAGATGCCCTGATATTGTGCACTTCAAGTGTCTGCAGACTGGCTACTGCTGGCTGCATTGTCCTCTAAAAGCAACTTGGCCTTCACAGGCTTGCTGTTTTAGAAAGTGGTCATCACCACCCCAGTATAAATTACCTGAGGCAGCTTTCCTCTTTTTCCCACATCTTTTAGCATCTTTCATTTTCAAGTGTTTTGCCTCCCTTGGCAAAGTCATTAAGATATTTTATGAATCTCTGGTACAATAACTAGCCTGAAAAATATGCTTCAGGTGGATTTGATAATTCACATGGACTATGAAGTCGTAGCTTACAAGTGATGTTACGTGGTAGAGCCAGGAAGAAAATGGAATTTCTCTTCCTGAAAAGATGCCTGATTTTGAAATAATGAGAAATGTAATTATCTTGATGGTCTTCTATTCACCATTATCCAAGTACTCTGTACTATTAACTGGTGGCCCTGCATGTTCCCCAGTGTGCTGGGGAGGTATGACCTCTTTTTCTGTTTTGGGTAAGTCACATAGCAAATACTTAGAGCTGCTTTTCTTCTGGTACTAAGAAATTCCTCTAAGACTGCCATGGAAGGTGCCATGGCAAGTGTAAGTCAGTACCAGTGGTTCCAGCAGTACCCATATCCCACCAAGAAGACAATGATTTCAAAGGGGTGGCTGAGCAGCCCTGTCCTCCTGCAGTCTCTGTTGAAGGGGAAGATGCTGCTTTTACCCAGCAGACAATCAGTAGCAGTGCAGTTTGAAACAGTTACGGCCCCAGCACTCTCAAAGTCACCATCATTCCCACATCATAGTGGCTTTAAGAGTACAGATGCTGCAAGTCCTAGGAGACAAGTGTTCTGGGCTGCTGGTAAAATTGGAAGAAGTTATGCAAAGCGCAGATAGGACATTGCTAAACTGGAAAGAAATAGTGCAGTGATTTGCAAAGCATTAGCAGCACAGCGCTATCCTGCAGTAGAGGGATAGAGGCTGAACACTCACAAACCCCAGATATATCCTATAATAACAAATACAGAGCTAAAGTAAAAGGAGAGGGAGCAATATGGTTACTATCTGATAATATATCTACCCTCTAGCCACTGCTGAAAGACATTCTACCCCACACTAGATTTAAGATGGATGAGAAGTTTTCTGTCAAACAGGCAAGGCTTAAAAGAGTAGAGGAACTGAAGGTTTGATCTTTAACACCAGATGGAAAAGAGAAAGATGAAAGAAAAGTTAATCAGAGACTTTTCTTAAGCTCTACTGATTACTGGAAAGCTTTTGACATGGTCTGTAGTATGCAGAAGTGAGTGGTGAGCCTTGATATTAACCAGCTCACCTAACAGTTTTTTCTCCACTGAGTTTAACAACTCGGTCAGTAGCCTGCTGGTGACTTACTACATTTTCCATTGCAAAACTGACAACTTCTTTTTTTTCTTCATCATCCTCCCAAATGGCACTAGTGAAGTTTTCCTTTAAAAGTCAGTTTCATCCCTCCTGAAACCAGCAATGGAAGAAGGTCAAGAAAAGAAGTGATTATCATTTCCCAAGATGCAGAAACTGCTTTATGAGCAGGTGCTTCAGGTCAGTTATTTAAAGAATGAGGACCCAAGTGGCTTTTGAGCCACTTACAGATGATCTCTGTAAAAGTTTAGTGCTTTTGGTCCATTCTGAAGAACTAGTTCCACTCTTGTTTCTTTCAGCCACACAGGACAGTACCCAATGCGCTGGACTGTGCAGGAGGAGACAGCTGTAAGGCTCTGCTCATCCTTAAGTACTGAGCAGCCCTCAGGTATGGGCCAGTCCTTTTCTAAATGTTCCCCCCTCACCTGGAGAAGCCGCGAGCGCATCAGGTATCTCAGTATAAACGGCCAGCGCAGACTCAGTGCCCTGTGTGGTGGAGTCTGAGGTACCCTTTGAACTAGAACTACCCAGGCTGCTGGCAGGGAGGGATTGCACCCACCAGATCAGTAGCATTCATGGCAGTCTCTTTGAGACTTGCAGTGATAACCCAACAGATCATCTCTCCAGCCAGCCATATGACTTAAAGCACCACAGAGCTGCTATTCATCCTCACAGCTTCCTGTACAAGAGAAGATGAGGATGATGTTATCGGTAGTTTGCATATGGGCAACGGATGCCCAGAAGACTACAGGACTGATTTCAAGGTCATGCTGTCTATGGCTCAGAACTGAACCCCTTAAACACAGGACCTTTCTACCTCATTCTTATATCTAATGTCTATGAATGTATTTTTTCCCCTATGGTTTAAGCTGGTCCGTTGGTTCCCAACTTTGAAGCATTTTCCTGCCTTTCCATGGCATGAATTTTGAACTCATCCATTGAAAGCATATGGGCTTTTCCTAGCAAACAAGTGAATCTACAAACTTGGAAAGGCATGTGAACCAGAGTTTGGATCTCAGCCAAACAATTTGTTCTGGCTTTAATCAAGATGTCTTCTTTTAACTTCAAATATCATTTTTTTAAATCCCATATCAAAACTTCTAGTGTCACACTATGAAATCAATAAATGCTACCAGTCGTTCAACTCAGAAGTACTTCAAAGCAGCCTGACTGATAACCATTATTTTATTTTTAAAAATACTCATCAAAGAGATGCAGTTAATATGAAAGCAAAACAAAATTAACAGCAACAAAGAAATGTGTCAGTTGCATTTTGAACTTGCAGAATACTACAAATCCTGCTACTAGTTTTGCTTTTAAAGTTTCTTCTTCCATTCCTATATTGACCCATTTTAATATTACCCTTTTTCACTTCTCATCTTCTCTAGTAATTTAGTTGTGCAAAAACTAGTTTTAATGTAGTCATTTGATTAGTCATATATTTGATGTTATTTCACACCTTAAAGAAACAGATTTTTGAACCTGATTCTCCTGCATAAAGTGCTGTGTGAGGAACCTGTCCTGGTTGAACTATGCACTTAAATTGTGTGTTGAAGTCTCATCAAGTTCAGTGGCTCTATGTTTAAAGCTAAGTATGTGATTATGAGCATTCCTGAGTAAGGGTCATGGATTTTTATCTTATTCCATAAATATTTCAATGGAAAAGCAAGGGAAGTGTTCATGAGTAAAGTTGCAATGTAAGTAATAGTTTTGAGTAAGAGTTGTTCATTAATTTTAGCAACCACTATACAGTTTAATTGTGTATTGTAGTGGTACTTAAATTCATGTCTTAGAGGTAGTTGGACTGTAAAGATTTTTAAAATTGATTGTTTTTTAAGTATTCATTAACATTTTTCTAGAAACAGGAAGAATTCATGTGTATATATTTTACAGTAGATATATCTGGGTTTTGTTAGGTTCAGATCACTGAAGTCAATTTTATAATTCTGAAGATGGGTAACTAGCAGGGAGAGGCACACCTATATGTAGCTTTTGGGGGAAGTCCTCCCTCCTGGCTTTAAATGTCCACAGCATAGGCACCTTCTTTAGTCCCCCTGAGCTCTCCTCACAGGCAGTAGAGCAAGATCAGCACTTTCAGTGTGTCACTCCTCTGATCTGTTTTAGACATTGATTTTGGGAGGAAATTAATCATGTTGTAAAGTGCCTTTTCTTGCTAGAGACTATAAAAGTGTTTAGGGCTGAGATTCACTCACTCACACCTTTTTCTTTATTTGAGGTGCCCTACAGTACCTCCCTGGCCTCCCCATGGCCCCAGTGCAGGCCTCTCAGAGATCCTGTGTCTTATGGGCATAGCTTGGATGTCCCAGAGGAATCTAAGATGACACAGAGACCTCTTTTTAGGTGACTGAATCCCTGCCACATGCCAGCTCAGATGCAGGTGCTCCCTCAGGTTGGAATCTATGCAGTGGCCCCATGAGAAAATGGAGCATATTCAGTGCCTGGAGCTTTAGGCCAAACAAAACCTGGGAACATATTCCCCAGGAAAAAGATTCAGAGAAAACTGTGGCAGCAGCTCTTGTCTTTTAAACTGTAAATCTTGACATCTGACCTCAGTAGCTGAAGTGTTTGAGCAAAGAATATCCAATGGCTTGATTCCCAGTTGAAGGTCAGGATTTCCACTGCACAATGTGTTAAAAATTTTAAGATAAACATTTTTAAGATAAAAATTGGAGAAAACTATATTACTGAGGTGCATGAGTCCCAGTTTTGCCCACAGAAAAACAATGACAAAAGGCAGAGTGAGACTAATTAGCCAGTTTTCACCTCCTGTCCTCCCATCCTGGGTGAGACCACAACACAAACATGTCTTGTTGTTCCATTTTGTACCATGCTGCTCTGCAGAGCTTGCCCAGCTTCTCCACTGCTGGGGTTCAGTGGCAGAGAGTGAGGCCTCCCTCAGTGAGCCCCTGGGCTCTCTCTGCTGCTGGTGTGCACAGCTGTGCCAGCAGCCAGCATGTTGGTACCCTGTGTGCAATTATCCGCTGATCTATCCACAATGGTGGTGTAAGCTGCTTTGGGGGTTGTGGTTTCTGTTCCACCCAGGCCCTGGCCAGTGCTGGGGGCTGCCAGCCTTCTGCTGGCCTTGTGCCTGTGGCAGGAGCCCCCCCGAGTCTCCTTGGCCATTGCTTTTCACAGCCTGTTACTGGTCCCAGCGTGCCAGGCTCTGCCCAGCTTGGGCACGACCCTTGCGCCTTCTGCAGCCCCTGTGCCAATCTGCAGCTCAACTGCAGTTTGTGCTTGTTGGAGATGCACTTCTATCCCTCTCTGACTTCTCCTCCAATGGATTTATCTTGGTGGGTTGAGCAGGGGTGCTTACTGACACAGTTCCTGTGCCTTGGTCTGCAGCTTTCACCTTCTCATGTTGGTTCCTCAAGGAGCCTCTAATGAGATGGGGGATATCTCAGTCTCTGCACATTTTTAGAATAAGAATGGTAACATGTAATTCAAATACAGGGTAAATCCACTCATCTGATTCAAAAAAGAAAGGAGGTAGCTAAAGAAGACTTAGTTTAAATGAGAAGTAATGGAAACACATCTATCTGGATATATTGTGCTGGGAAAATTTCCAAAATGGAGCATAAGTAGCTTTCTCAGCACCAAGGTACCCTGCCTGGGGCTTCTCATGTTTAACAGTTGATTAGTACTTCCACCACCAGTTTTCCATCCTCTTGTCCTCTTATCCAGTGATAATCACCAGCTAGCTCAACTTGGGTCATCCAGAAATGGGACCAAATGCACTAGTTGAGGATGGATTACTGCCAAGGAAATGATCCATGAATAAGAAAATGGAAATTTGTGTATAAAACTATTTATTTAGTATTTATCCATGCCTGTGTCTTATGTTTGGGTTTTTTAGTTGCAGCAAAGAGTGACTATAACATACTGTGTTGTGTTACAGCTTTGGTCTGTAAGATTTCTCAAAAATGAAACATCTGGGGAACCTTAAGCCTCTGTGAGGGTCATTAAGGGCCTAGAAGAAACCCAAAAGGAATATTCAAAATCTAGATACAAGATGATTGTGGTTTGGAGCCGTACACTTCACTCCTGGTGTAGGACTGGCATAGAGTTAGGGGTGGGGAAGGGTGGACTTTCAGAGCAGTCTTGTTCATCCCAGAAAGTCTGTCTGTAACTGGTGTCCAAGCATTGTCTCTGGCTAGAAAGAAAAGGAATTTCACCAAGGATGCTTCATCAGTGGCTGGTGAGCTCCAGGAGGGGCTGTCGTCTTAGGTCTGGCAAGCAGATTTACCTTCAGTTTCCCAACAAGTCAGCCCTTTGTCTGACTGAACTTTTTCTAACCATGAATTCCAACTGCTTTGTAGTTTAACTCATTGTTCAGTACTGCTGTTTTGGGAAATTTATGAACTCTTTGATGCTCTCTTCTCCTTACGAAAAGGATTTAAGAGTGGGACGCTGTGTAACTGTGTGTGCTTGGCACAACAGCCAGTAAATAGGATGTTTCTTGCTAGCTACATGATTTGTGATGTGTTTCATCTTTCGTCTTCCATATCATAATTTTTAAATGTCTCTGTCCTTCTCATCCATTATACTGCCTTTGCCAGCAGTGGGGAAGTGAGCACGTTATACACAAGGATGTGCTGTGTTCCAGCTACTTTGCTCACCTAGGCTGGGGTACGGGGCACTGGGAAGGCAGGAGCTGGGGGAAGGGGGAGGCTGAGCACATCATGGGAGGTTGGGAATGCCCCAGTTCTGGGTAAGGTCGAGAAGAACTGAAGTTTGAAGCCTGATCTGCATGTGCAACTGCAACTTTGTACCAGTGGCTGGAGTGTTCTGGCCGTGGTGAGGGCAGTGTGTTGATGCTGGAGTGTTAATGCAGGCAGAGTGGATTATGTTGGGAATGCTTGTGTCTGACATGGAGTATAGAGACTAGACAGCAGACTGAACATGAGCCAGCAGGGTGCCCACGTGGCCAAGAAGGCCAATGGCATCCTGGCCTGTATCAGGAACAGTGTGGCCAGCAGGATCAGGGCAGTGATTCTTCCCCTGTGCTTGGCACTGATTAGGCTGTACCTTGAGTGCTGTGTCCAGTTCTGGGCCTCTCAGTTTAGGAAGGACGTTGAGATGCTCAAACACATCCAGAGAAGGGCAGCAAGGCTGGTGAAGAATCTAGAACACAAGTCCTGTGAGCAGCAGCTGAGGGAGCTGGTGGTGTTTAGCCTGGAGAAGAGGAGGCTCAGGGGAGACCTTATCACTCTGTACAACTCCCTGACAGGAGGGTGCAGCCAGGTGGGGTAGGCCTCTTCTCCCAGGCAACCAGCGAGAGGACAAGAGGACACAGTCTTAAGCTGCTCCAGGGGAGGTTTAGGCTGGATATTAGGAAAAACTTCTTCACAGAATAAGTGCTTTGGCACTGGAATGGGCTGCCCAGGGAGGTGGTGTTTAATATAAGACTGGATGTGGCACTTAGCACCATGGTCTGGTTGATAAGGTGGTGTTAGGTCATAGGTTGGACTCCATGATCTCAAAGGTCTGTTCCAACCTAGTTGATTCTGTGATTCTGTGAATCCCTGGAACAGGACATTGGTATCTATTAATTTTGATCTAATTTGCAACTGTGTGCATTTAGGATGGCAATGCTAGCATGGAAGGAAGGTCCTCAGCTATAACTAAGTTACTGTTCATCGGCTAATGTGCTTTCATGAACACTGTTGGTTTGCTTTTCCTACCTGCTAATGTGATATAGTGAAGGCTATTTGGTACTGTGCATGCAAAGCTAAATAAAGTCTGGCAGGCAGCCCAGGAAGCCCTGCCACGTGTCCCAGCTGCTCACGGCACTCACGGTGTGCTCCGCTTCCCCAGCTTTGCTGCTGCACATTTTTCTCCAGCTGCTTGCAAACAACAGGGATCTTGTGGTCAAGAACTTCCTCATGACTTGGCACAGAGTAAACAGATAAAGTTCATGAAGAAGATTTCTTGCAAAGATGGACTGAGTTTGCAGTTCAATTTTTTTCCGTTTTTTTCCCCTAGTTTCAAAGACGAATGTACCAGACTCCTCCCTCCACAGGTGAGGTCAGCAAATTGGCGGAGACATTACAGAGACTGACTTTCAGGAAAAGGGGGAAAAATTATTTTATTTTTTTCTAATTCTGAGCACCATTACCACTCACCTCTGAACCAAGAAAGACTTTACGTGGTGTCATAATTTAGCAAATTACTTCCTCAAAGGAAGGTCAAACATTTTACCATTCGATCAATAGGAAGCGACTTACAAATCATGTGTATTGATCATTGTAATCATTCAGAGGAATGTAGGGCAGACACTAAAATCACATGCACTTAGTCTTAATTGCCCACATTAAAGCAATTATGTCCCAAAACTGTCATTGTCTAATGCTATGCACACTACCCAGCATGGTAACTTTTAGCCATTCATATTTAATCATAAATCAGCCTCTTAGGTCTATTGCACTAAAGACTTACAATATTGCTGTAATTATGCAAATATAACTATGTCTTTTTTCATCAGTGGGTAAGATCATGTTGCTTTGGGGAGCAAAGTAGAGGAAAATAAGCCCCTATATTAATGCAGCTGGTATTTAATACATCTATTTTACGGCTGTGCTATGTGTTCATGACACAAGTACTTAAAGTGACCTTAAATTGCTAATGAACAGAGAGCCTTTGTAAAAGCAGTCACAGGTCAAGGACTTGTAGATAAAACTTGTTGAGAGGTACGTTGATGGTAGGCTTGTGTCAGGAGAGTGCTATTTGTTCGGGGATGTTTATAAACATTATTTTCAGGAGGATCATTTTAGCTAAAAGTGTCTCAGACAAATACCAATTGGTAGAATTGAAATAAATGTTTCCTGATCTTGTAAACATAAGGTGGGTGCCTTTTTCCTTTTGTCAAGGAAGCCAGTGTGTCGTCTCAGGAAAGTTTTGTTTTGATGAACTGAAAGATTGATCAGGAGTATATTCCTTTTACCATTCCAGAAACCATTTCTAAACAGATCTGAAAAACGAACAATTCTTGATATGTTACATATCTTGTATTTTGCAAACAAGAATGTTTGAAATCACAATTATTATCCAATATGGAACAGCCAAATTTGAGCATTTGTCAGAGAATATGAGCTAAAGTCCCTTAAAATTAAGGAGAGCAGTTCTCCTGCCTTCCTGGGCTGAGATCTAGACTTGCCTCAGTCAATTCCCAAGCAGCTTTCCAGAAACAGACATCATCTAATACAGTCCGGAACAGACCAGGTCATGGAAAGAAAAAAATACAGAAGAGACTGCATTGTAACACGAGAGAGCGAAGGGAAGGAGTTTCACACTACTTCACCTACAGCCTGCTTTCAGTTTTTGGCTCCCCTCTGAAGGAGTGCAGCACCAGCCATGCTCTGGCTTTGCGTGCAGAGGCACAAAGGGAAGGTGCAGAGAGGGAAGACCAGCTGCTGGGATTGCCAGGCACCTCCACAGTACCATTTCCTGTTCATCCAGGCTTTATTGGAGCCTGAAGCATCACATCATCTAGCAAGTGTTGATCACATCAGTAGTTCTGCAAAATGTTCTTGCACCTTCTCAGTCTTCAGCACAGTGGGCTGCTGACACACAGGCCTGAGGGTGCTTCTGGGAAACCCCAAAAGGTAATGAGATATGCTGCCTTTTTGGCAGCAGGCTCCAGCTAAGGCACGTACATCTTCACTGGGAGATGTGCAAGCTGCAGATCTCTCAACAAGTTTCAGTGGTGCAGGAATGGGGAACCGTGCATGGAAGCTAAGAGCTACATTGATTCAACTCTGGGAAGACCTCTGACTCCAAATCTCAGGCAAACTTATTTTAACAAGTTTTTGAGAATGTCAGCAACATTTCTGATCTGTTGGGGGTCTTCACCTGTTCAAAGCAGCAATGTGTAGAGCATAAGATACCCTGTAGGTCACATGTGTATCCAGATGGGCACTGAATCACAAGTAATTTAGTATGGGCTTTTAAAAGAGAGAAAGTATGTAATTTGTCTCAGAAGCCCTTAGCCCCAAAACAGTGATTCAAGTGTTAAACACTGAGCAGAGGAGAAAGCTGTTTCGGTGGTGGAAAAAGGAAATAAAATCTATGGGCTCAAAATGGTTGTACCAAATCTGATCAGAGTACCAAGCACATTATGTGCTGGCCCTGGATATGGCCAGTTTGGGGGGCATATTCCCTGTCTCTCCCTGCACGGCTGGGTGGTGAGGTGCTGCATTGTGCCTGATTGCTTGGGAATCCCAGCACTTCCCGCACTCATTCGTTCTTTCAAGTAGCAATGAAGTTGTTTGGCTGGATCCTTTATGAAAGTTAAAATTGGTTTGTCATTTTCTTTTCACTTCTCACACCTTATCTAGTTTCTACATTCTTCCCACTTCAGTAGTCAAAGTGATTGAAAGCCGAAAACTGAGCAGATCTGTCCCTGCAGCAACTTTCCTCGCATTTCTCATTTACTGTTTTATCAAACAGGCTCTTTGTCTTTGCAGTCCCCTGATGTTGCCTCTGTTACACGGTGATATTCTTCAGGTCATGAGGGTTAAAAGGGGGCTAAAAAGGAGATCATATTGGACTTGCTTTACAGAGACATGTAGCATTAGACCCAATGCCCAATAGAGGAAAGATATACTACTCCTATTTGATGAGCAGCAGGCCAATAAATTCATTAATCATCATTTTATGCCTCATCAAACACTACCCAAGTTCCTCCATGGGAGTTATACAAATTAGCCACTGAAAAGGCAGTAATTTTAGTTTAGCTAGGTAAGTGCTTTTTGATTGCCTTCCTGAACAATGCTTCCCTTGACAAGCTAATAAATCAGCCCTTTCTGAATCAGAAGTGCAGCAAGTGCGAACAATAACTCCACATAGTTTCTCCGCTGATTTCAGCTGGAAGGCCTAAGAGGATGATCTGGGATCAAAGTCTCTTACTTTACTGCAGAGCAAAAGCTTTCTTTATGAAGAAGAGCTACAGAGAAATGAGGGAAGGGGGATTTTTTTTAATCAATTAATGAGAGAAAAAGTCTTGAAACAAAAAGGAGGCCTAAGTCTCCGATTGCAGAGATGCTGGGAGGCCGGCAGGGCAGCTCGGGCAGGAGCCGGCCCTGCCGCAGGTGAGGCTGGAGGCATAAATCAAGGGGGTGCACCTGTGGAGAGTTACAGATTACCAGGGCGAGTCAGAATACAGACTGTATTTAATCTGCGACCAATTGATTCCTTGAATGTTTCAGGTACTTGTAGTGTAGGTTTAGATTTGTTGGGTGGCTTTACAGTGGGAAGCCTAGAGGCTGTACTGTCTTATCTTTTTTTCAAATTGCTGCCTTTGACAGTATCATTTTTTTTAACTTGGCCGTAAATCATTTCACTAATCAGCTGTCACCAGCCAACATGCATACATTGGCATTCAGCCGGAGAATTTGTTTTGGAAGGCCTTTAGCAACAAAAACTATGTTTGTATCAATAACCGTCTGTTAATGCCTCATGCATACGGATGTAGAACACGGGGAGGAACAAGGGGAGACGGCAGTAACGGAGAACAATTTTAGTGGAGGGAAGAGGGGAAGAGCATTAATTGCCGCATAGGGCGCAGCCTCCCCCCGCCCGCCGCGGCGTGGGTGGGGAGGTACGTGCGGTACCTGCGGCTCCGCCGAGC
>VXBT01005375.1:188947-397608 GCA_013400235.1 Oriolus oriolus | reverse complement strand
TTTTTTAATTTAATTTTTTAATGTGCGGTGTGCGGATTTTCGTCTCTTTAAACTCCATGTGGTTCTGCCCCGGTAAACGGGACGGGTCCATCCCCGGCTCGCACGCTTACATGCTCAATCCACACAGGTGTGCACTTTCATCAGTTTTCAGCTGCACGGTGTCACCGGTATTTGTCCCCGGCTTAATTTTAGCGATCGCTCTGGAGCACTGCATTTCTTTTTCCACTCAAAAGCTCTCTGTCATAATCCTCTGACAATCCTCCTTGTTCGGGGAGTGAGATATCATCTGGTCAAGTTTTATACATTTAACATTCATTTTATATGTGAGTAGAATAACTAACTGCTTTTCCGTGCTCCTTTCTTTGTAGGAAGAAGCAGAAGTTTTAACCATCTTCCCATGGCATCTGACTTTTTTGAAGAGGAGGTAAGGTTAACATCATGTAAAATTACCCTCTTTATTTCTGATGTTCCACTAATCTTTCTTCTGTAGGCATACATTTTGGAAACTGTGGTGAGTTCATGCATACTTTCATGTATTGCAACATAATACCAAAGCTGATTAATAAACGGTAGTGATAGGACTCTTATGCCGTCAGGATTGTAAGTGCCCATCAAACTGACAGTCTCACTACATTATGCCACTATTATATTCTTCGCAGTTTTAAAAGAACTGTAGATAATTATTCAAGATATTGAAACATTTAGTTTATAGTTCTATTGCTGTGGTTGTCACCTTCACTTTATATCAAATTTGAGACTCATTTCTTAAGGATGTCTCTATTTTCTGCTTTATTTGCACATTGATAGCTCTACTGAATGACTAGTCACAGCAACTTTTTCCTCCGATAGCAGCATATTAAAATGTGAAAGCCTAAGACTAATCTGCTTTGCAGGACTTTTCAGCCACTTGATCGAAGGGAAATAAAGTTTGTTTCAAGACTCTTATGTCAGTCATCAGTTCTGTTAACAAATGTGGGGATTGAGAATACATTTGCTGCTTCTCTTCATTTTTGCTGAAGGTATGTGCATTTGAAGGTATGGATGAATTCTTGGTGTCAGGAGTTTGTGTACTTTACAGCTGCCAGTGAAACTATATCAGTGCAAGTTGATATTAAAATTCTGTACTTCTTATATTTTTCTCATAATTTTTTGGAAGATAAATTGTTAATGTAATAGAAAAATACTTGCCCTTAAAATCTTATTTAACAGTGGGAAGGATTTACAGGCTGATTGTGCACTCTTCACTTTATTGAAATTCAGGCATGTGAATTTAGATTCAGCTTGTATAAATAAATAATTAGAATCACTATTTTTGTAGCTTTCAGTCTGATGGGCTGGTCCTGCAAAGCTGTTTAAAAGGTCTTTGATTAGTTTAGTAGTTGGACTCCAGCAGGGTTTTTAGCATGAGAGGAACTTGGATTTGAGATGACTGCACAAAATGTGACCCAAAATGTAGCAATATTTGAATTTGCATATTTGTTTTTCTACACCGGTTTCTTTTGCATTTCATTGAGGGTGTGCAAACGTGTGTGGTACAGCTTAAAATGGCTTAATAAATTAGTGCATGAATGTACAGTAGGGATCAGCTGAGAATATTTTCTTTCCATGAGAATAAAAAAGCAGGATGATCCTGAAAGTAACAGCAAACTATATTTTGAAAGTACAGCTGTTGGGAGGCTCTAACTGTACGTGGTTTGGTTCCAGGTGGCTTGTAGTGAATGGAGTTAAACTTGGCTATCTTGGATATGATAAACCTTAATTTAATTAATGTAATAGCTACTTTCTGTTGAAACTTTAAAATCTAACGATCCTGTTTTTATTGCAGTCTTTAAAGATCTAATCGTTCTTCTGTGTGTCTGAGATGTAAAACTTAGTGCGAGAAGAGGCAACAGATTGGTTCCGTCATACAATTTTGTTGGGTTTTTTTGAGAGTACTTAAAAGATTATGATGGATAATGCTGTCTTGCCAAAGAATGCCGACACAGGTGTTCATCATTATCTTAATTAAGATCCTGAGAAAATGTCATCTTTCGGCATGAATTATGAAGGGAGATGCATTAGGAGATCATTTCAACTTTTTTTTTCTTTTTACAGGGGTAGATGAGAAGGAGGCTGTTTTTTCAAAACCTTTTTGATATTTCTTTATCAGAATACCTGACCTTAGACACTGAGTAATTTGTTTCTCCAGTTCGGTTTGTGACTGTATTACCAGGATATCTGTATGTGATGCTAAAGAGAATCCTCTTAGAGGAAAAAAAAAATTAAAAAGTAATTCCCGTACGAGATACCCTGTTTCATTTAAAGCTGTCCTATTGAAAAAAAAAACCTGTGAGACTTGGATGGTAGTGGAAATTGCTGTTGGAAACATCTGATAAGAGATGTTTTATACGATATATTTAAAAGTATTAACAACTCATAACAGAGAAAAATAAATACATGTGAATATTCATTTTTTTAATTAGGCATGAAGAGAAAAGAAAATTTTCTTTCTCATCTTTGCACTATCATAGAAGTAAAACTAATTAACGTGCAAAGAGGAGGGAGGGGCCTGTGTCTTTCTGTGTTAAATCAATACATTATTAACTGGGCACGAGCTAAAAAAATGCATGTAGAATATTGGCTGTAAAACTTAGGGGCCCTTTCCTGCAGACACTGCTGCTGCTTCCCTCAGGTGCGGTGCTGGGAGTTCCAGGGTCAGGCAGTGCAGTGGAAGTGCTGGTGTTTGTGGCTCTCAGCCTGGGTGAAGGGTCCCCGGGGGAGCTCTCTGGGCCAGACACCCTCAGCTGCTCTGTTGTTTCTTCTGCCTGCGCTTCCTTTGCCTGAGATGCTCCTTGTTCACACTCTCTGTGTTTGTGGTCTGAGAGCGAGCTGTAAACTCGTGAACACCTGGAATAACTCTTCTGTGCCTAGCATTTGGGTATTAGGTAGCTTAGAGTTTTGTTTTTCTCTCCAAGCCTTTCTATGTTAAATCTCTTCTTGTCTGCTAAAAGAAACCTGATTATCAGTTCCAGTCTTTTCTTTTTTTAAATTGCTTCAGCAAACCTTTTTAGTGTGTGGAATGAAATACAGAAGTGCAGCTGACAAGCCTTTCAAGCACCTAGTTATTGTATTTAGCATGTAACTCCAAAGATCTTGACAGTATCATGGGAGAACCTGAAACTATATTTCAGTTTCCTTGAAGTTTCTTGTAATTAACTTAAATGGCATTATTTGCTTGAATTTGTTGGCATAGTATGGACTAAGTTAAGAATGTCCTTAGGGTTTATTTTACTTACAGTTCTATGGACAGATGCAGAAAATAGACTCTGAGTAAAAAATGAAAAACTGCTCTCTTTCATGTCTAAAACAAGTTTTTCACTTAAAGCAAGCCACATCTGCTGTTAGTTGGCTCTTAGAGCGAATGAAGAGCAGCTCAGTGGGAAGGATGGCTGTGGCTCCCTGTGCCGTTTTATGGGATGTACGTGAGCCCATAGCTTCCCTCGTGGTGGCAAATTCCCTTTTGCCTGCAGGTGCTGCAGCATGGTGGGAGCTCCTGTAGCTGGAATCTGGCCTCCAGTGGGGTTTTAGAGGTGGGTGACTTAATAGCAGTGTTGTGTTCCAAAGATTTTGTGCTTTATCTGCTTTACTTACATTTATTTGCAGTCCTTATGACCAGTGTTTGCAAGAGCTCAGCAGTACCTCTTTGAGGAGAAACATAAAGCCAGGTAGCCTTTCTGGCCTTACACCCAAGGAATTCTTTATAACAGTTTGTAATTTCTGGGGTTTTATTAATATTAGGGCTTTTTAGTCTGTATTCCTTAATGTGGGTAATGCAGATGTAGATGATTCTTGAAGCTGTTTTTTGCAGATTAGTGTGTATGCATTTGTAGAACCGGCATTTTTTTTTTTATTATATAAATCACTGCTTGAGGAAAAAAACAAACCGGTTGGACCTTTCAAGGTGAATATGGATCACCATAACAGAGTTTACTGTACTAATGAACATGTGACTGATGACTCTCCTGCTCTTCCTGAAGGAGATGCACTTTCCTGAGCAATTTCTTTTTTCCCAACAGAGCAAAACCAAGCTTTTTCTTTTCATAAGCACATATTTTTCACAGTATTTCTAGCGCAGATCAAGAACACAGCATTTACCTCGGAAATATTCTCTGTTGACATCTCCAGAAATTTTCATGCCCTTCAGATTTAATTTTGTGTAGAATAATGCATGGTATAATATGTAGGTTCTGTGTTTTCAATTAAGCTGTATTAGGTAACTATGCTCTTCTTTCATATCCCATAGTGAAGTATCAATATCCAGATGGCAGTGTGCTGGGATAAAAGATAGCTACAGGCTTGGCTGCTACTGTAAAGCCAAGAACTAACATTTTAGCCTGTGTGATAAATAAAACCGGGGCTGAGACTCTCAGCGTATTGGAGTTGCACTAAATAATTCTACAGTGCTGTTTATTACTGGTTTCATTGGATAATATGCAGCTGTAAAACCTGCTTGAAGCTTTTATTAAGAATACTCTGTCATTATAAAAAGGTGCCTACAACTTCTTTATGATATTGGCAGTGCAAGAATTACTTTGTTTGTGCTGACTTTCTGGCTTTTATCTAGGAAGGACCTTGCTGTCTCTGAGCTCCTCTAGGCATTAGGTTCCATGAATGCCTCTTGGGAAGAGGACAGCTCTGTAGAGCCTAAGTTTTAGAAGTAATTTAAAAGGTATTTTTTTCCTTAATGCTTTTTCTTAAGCTTATTTCAGTATTTACTTTATTGTTTCAGTTAAAATTCAGCGGATATTCCCTGTGCTGTACACTGTGCTACTGTGTCCTTAAGTGAAATTTAAGCTGAGGTCATCCAGATAGTTCTTTGAGAGGAGGCTGCAGAAGGGTGGAGAGACTTTTAGACTGGCTGAGAAGGGATAGGAAAACGTGGTAGCAAGCAAGGGGCTAGACCTGGGTTCATTTTCTCCTTGCATTTCTGGCACATCCTATGACCTAAATTTGTTCATGTAACCTCAGCCTCAGTTTACCTAACAGGAACTCTGCTTGTCTCAGAAATGTTCAGATGTAAATTGGTGTCCATGCTCATACAATTGTTAGATTGTTGTGCTTTTGAGCAAGAGTGAGTTATTAATGGTGTTTCTGCTTCATTATCAAAATGCCATTAAACTTTCACATTCCTCAGGTCTTTGATTTCCATAGGCACCTGTTTGTGGTGTCCCTCTTGGAACATGCAGGATTGAACATCATCCAATGGGTTGTGGTACTAACATAGTGTCTGTGGGATATAATAAACATGCTGGATCAATGGGTGAAGAAACCCTTGCATTGCTCAGTCTGAAATCCTTGTGTGTCAGAGAAACATGCTGTCTGAATTAGTGACAAATACTATTTTGTTCCATCCCTCATTCTCCATATATGTCCTTTTTTTTTTATCTTTATAGATTGCACCCAAGAGAGAAGCAGTGAGGTCCACAGTGGGGAAAATGAACCCTGCAGTCCATCCTGTCCCGTACCTGCCTGAATATGGGAAGAGACCTAATACAAAGCCAGAATGCATCTGGGCTTGCAGTCTTTTTAACCATATTAAGTCCTGTTCAGAGTTAATGGTAAGTAATCTTCTATGAGTATGATATGATTCATTAAGCAAAGCATTACAGTGGGGGCACTTTCCTTTGTGTTGCTGGGTTCAGTCACTTACAGAATGCAGAATTAATGTTTCCAGATACATCAACTTAATTCCTGTTTCTGTTGAGAAAATCACGCAGTGCAGGTGGCAAGAACTGTAATACGTATGTTCTTCTTTTCTTTCTATTTTTATCCTCTCCAGATGAGCTCAGTGAGATGGTCTCAGCAATGATGAAGAAGGGAAGAACAGAATTGGAAGGCAGGAGCTATTTCAAAGCAGGAGTCTTCATCTTTCCATAATGCCCAAACATGAAGACTTTATAAACTTCATTAGGTAGAGTATTGCTAATAGTGTAATATCTGTAATGTTGCATGATGTAATATGGCATTGCTGTATTGTTTGGTGATCATGTGGAGCTGCATTAAATAAATGAACGTATGCCAGTGACTGAAATGAACATTGTGAGTGAGAGCAGTAAATGGAGAAGGTAGGTACTAGACGAAATGCTAGTAGCTTTCTTTAAGCCAATGTCTTTTCTTTTTTCAGCTCTTTCCATAACCATCTTTTCATTCAAAAAATTGAATCTAGTTCAACTTCTTAATCAGAAAGACTTCACAGTCCTACTAGCTGTTAGAGCATCTTAATGCTTTGTCCAGCAGGAAATTGCACTCGCAGTGCTGACCCATAAACATCTGCAGTGCAGCAGCATGTCCTGCTCTTGCTCCTCAGGGCTTGTGAAATGTCTGCTGTGGTACAGCCCTCTGTGACCTCTTGCACTGAAGGATGGAATTTGTGAGTCCTTTTCTGTCTGGAGCTTGTGGGAGCTCCCTCCTGAGCCCAGTAGTTCTGAAATACTGCAAAAAAAGATCAGACAGTGTTGTCTGGGAGATGTGACTGACTTAATTATTATTAGCATTTATTAAGTGCCTTACGATGGAGTGGAAGAGCCATTGCCTTCATTTTTACAAATAGGAGAACTGGCATGTAGGAAGAATGAATCTCTTCTATCTTCTGCAATTCTTGACCCACCTAATTAGGTGATTGTCACAAGAAATGAGAACCTGGCTCAGGGGAATGGCACTGGGGGAAGCTGCCGACACGTTCCGTACGCACCGCGCTGCTCCCTCACACAATGGCTTAGCGCAGTGAGTGGGGCTTCCCTCTGTGAGTGTCGCTGGGCCAGGGAGGAGATTTAAAAGGGCTGAGGAGCCTGAGGCTGTCTATTGGATAGCTTCATTATAGATCTCATCCCAGGAAAAAGTGGGGAGTTGCAACTCATTTCTAGGAGCTACTCTGTTTTTTCACCAATTTCTCACCCGCTGCCTCCTCCCGCTTCCTTTTGCTGTGGAGTGGCCTTTCCCCACAATAAGCTGATTCTCTTCATGGCTGATATTTACACTTAGTTAGCCTCTAAGGCACTAACTGCTTTTTCTGGTCTAAGACTTCAGTTTCTTTTTTTTTAATAATTTATTTTGCTAAGAAAGGGAATCTGTCCAGCTGTTGCAAACAATAGTGGTTTTGATGTGTATCAGTAAAGAGTTAGAGATGTGTGTTTTCCATGTAGAAGATAAAGAGACTTAAAGCCTGCTTTAAAGGAAGGCAAACCTTGGAGAGGTTTATTTAGATGTACAATATGCCGTATTCATTCATTTTTAAAAACAGTATTAAGGGATTTTTTCAAGAAAAGAGAAAATAATTTCATGTTTTTGATTGCATTTTTTTCTTAGTCTCACAGTTGTAAGATACATATTCAGAATTAGGAGTTGCTAAGGTTAATGTGATTAAAATGAATATGTGATAACGGGCTCTGCACATTAAAGATTAAGAGCTCAAATTATAGACTCCAGAGGGAAACACTCCATGAGCATTTGTAAATTTTGTTTGTGCAAGAAATGCAGGCTTAGGCCTATGGTGCAGTTGCAGAACAGTTTTATCCTGTTTTAACTGCAGAGAATTCTTTTAAACACTGTAGTGTTGGGGTGAAAATGTAGCGAGGTGGGGAGACAAAGGAGGAAATAGTTTCAGTCTAAGTGTTAGTATTACTCTATAAAAATAGATTAGTTTTACACAATTTATTCACATTTACAAAGGTCAGTTTATAGCATTCTGAGTGCAGTAGTTAATTCTTTATGTATAAATTGATCCTTTATACGGATGTAATTCCATATACAACATTTAATCTTTGAATGCAAGTTGAAAATATTTTACCAATTAATTTGTGTAGGTTATGACTTTCTTTCCCATGTACTTTGCAGTGGTTCCTACCCTAAAGTTGAGTCAGTGTGTGCTTAATGAAAATTAGATGTGAAATGTAATATGTAGAGGACAAAGAAGCATTGAACTCCTTATTGCTCTTAAAAAGACAAAGATACCTCAGATAATTCTCCTTTCTTAATCTCTTAAGAATTTGATGCATAATTCTGTTATGAGTGAATTGGAGTGAATGAAAAATATTTTTAGAAGTAGTATTAGTACCAGATATTATTTCTCACCTTTTATGAAGCATAGTTTGGTTTTAAAATTTGAAATGCTTTGTGTTTTGAGAGGCTAATTTATAGGCAGTCTTCCGTTGAGAAGGAAAAGCACCTTGGACGTTTGTGGAGAGGCAAGCCTTGTTGTTATATCTGTGAAATTTGCTCTAATGTTGCAACCATTGAAATAAAGTGTCTGTTTACATAACAGCAGTGGCATTTCTCCTCCTCTTCCTTGTGGTTTTGTCCAACTAGATGTTATGAGTGGCAGTTGCAGTGACTGCTAAGTGTTTAAATGATGACACCATTATGTGAAGTGATTTTGAAATGAGAGATTCCAGCCAAGAATTACATCTGCTCTCATCTCCTTCAAATCATACTCTCTGGCTGTGCAGATTATGATTGATTTGTTTGTGACAGATTGCAGGAAACAGTCATTGATTTTTCAATATTTTACCTTAAAATTATTTACAGTTGTTACCAAGGGGAGGTATTTCCATGGGCTGTCAGCCCCTGAAAGACTGGGATAATATTCCCTGCTCCCTGACAAGACAAATTACCCGTAATGAGTGCAGTAGCTGAAGGGTATACTTTTATTTTAAAATATGTCAATAACCCAGTGACTAAACGAATATTGATTCAGCATAATGAAGCCTGAGTAATGTGAAAATGAGCTCTTCAAGGAGCATGGTAAAGACTTTCTTTTTAGCTTGTAGCAAGAAGCTTTTCATTCTTTACTGTTAGGCAGTTGAAATGTGCAGTCTTAAACAAGTCATCCTTAAACATCAGTAATATGTGGAATAACATAACAAAAGAACTTCAGTGGTTTTTTTCTGTTTATTTTTTTCTTTTTTTTTCTCCAAGTTCTTTTTCTTCAATATGTCTCTGTAGATCAAACGCTTAAAGAGGAAAATGCAAGTTATCCAGGGCCAAGATAGAATTACTATTGGTGTAAATGTCTTTTGCAGTAATAGTCTTCAGTTAGCCTAATGGCATTTTTAATGTGGATTCTGAATATGGGCATGGAAATATATCTAAATAAACTGTAGATTTAATTTCATATTATTGACTTCTTGACATACTGATGTGTGTTCTGTGTGATCAGTCTAATATTCTTGTCCTTTAACAGTTTAGAATGGCTGGGTTATGAGCACCTAGATATACTGTGTTATAAAACTTAGTTACCATAATGCACATTTTTCTTTCCGTAACATGTAACACTGCATGTTTCTTACCAAGTGAGAATTCTCAAGCAGTAATTCATTTAAATTACAGTAATTTATGCAGTGCCATAGGTGTGGTGTGGAAAAGCATCTAATAGATTAATACGAATGTACTTCAGTTGTTCAGGGTAAGGATTCGATTAAAGACCATGTTGAGGTACAATTTTTTTTAACATTAAAAATATTGAACACTAAAAAAAACCCCCACCCTATCATGTGAAAGGATCAATTGGTCATTTGTATTCAACAGCATTGTGCAACATTGGGAAGGCTCTGCAGAAGCACTGGGTATAAATAGCCATGTAATCCAGACATAGACAAAAAGATATTTTCTTGGGGTGTTTGTGTATAATGTGTCAATTATGAAATAATGTCATAGCCAGAAGCATTTAGTGAGCATGTTTGGGCAGGAAGACAACTTTCTTTATTTTCTGAGGACTAACTTCAATTGCATCCAACTAGCTTGTGAAAATCTTCAGAAGGATGTTTTCCTATCAGCACACAGGTGATTTTTTCCAAATGTCATTCCTTTAGCACAGCTAGAAACTATTTCAGGAGGCACTTGAGAACCTGTGGCATTGAGAGTTAAATGGCAACCCTGGAATGTGAGATATGTTCCTGTTTTTAATTTGTTAGTTTTCAGAAAAAAAATGTGATGTACGTTTGAATGGGCTACAACTGTAAATAATTGTAGTTTTGAGAGGGTTTGTGCATAGCACCTGGGATTTCCAAAATATTGGAGAATTATTAATGGTGAGGCAGTAATAAACTGAAATATATAGCTGTGACAACAGGAGAATTTGGGGCTCTTGTTAAATGTTATGAGAAATGTACAAATGTTACAATGTTGAACCTTAATTTCTTGCTCAATGGCATTTTACACACCTCAAATTCTCTTCCTCTTCTCTTTGTTTCTGTACCTTTTTGTTTCTTTGGCCATCAGCAGGAGATGGAAGGGGAGGATTCTTGTTCGGTAGCTTTCCCACAGTAGCAAGGAAGAGGGAGACTGTTCAGGGCTAGGTGCCAGCTCTGGTGCAGACTGAAGGGCAAATAAATGTTTGTTTTAACAACATCTCCTTTTCCTGAATAACACTGCATGAGCCCATGGTACCACACTGAGTAACAGCAGATACTGCTGGAGGTACTGCTGGCAGTGAAACCGAAGTGGGCTCTGCTTTCAAGCCATTGGCATTTTTCACTTGCGAGACAGGTAACAACTCTTGCTTTGCTGCCTTTCCCAAAGATGAGTTTGTTTATTGAATATCTGGCATTCCAGCTCAGGCCTGAACCGTGTGCTTGGCACTGAAGGCAAATGGTGCATTCTTGGCTTTGAAGCCTTGTGGGTGATACTGGAGATGTCTGATGATGGTGCCTTGGAAGCTCTGCAGTTTGTTCACACATCTCTTGGTGTTAGAGCTGTGACAATTGTTAGTCCACTTTCAGGTGGCTATGGAGGAGAAAATAAAAACCTCAGATGAAAAACAATCCTAAATAGTTAATTGGTTAAAAGTTCTTATGGCATTGGGGGTCTCCCAGGAGCAGAACATAAGCCCAGTGGCTGTTCAGTTAGGTAAAAGTAAAGGTAGAAAACATAGTGAAATTAAGATCATGGGTAGAGAATAGAATAATACCCTTTGTGGCAGAGATGAGGCTATTGGTCAGTCATGAAGGGTTAATATTTAGGGGCTATATGTCCTTCAGCACTTGGTAACTTGCAAATTTTAACCCATTTCAGTTAACTTCAAACCTGATGTGAACACTGTGTATCGGTATGTTCATGTAGTGGGTGGTTTTGTGTAACAATTCAGATCTTGATTCCATTATGAATAAGGTAGCAACCAAAACCAGTGGTGGATTAAAAAATTTTTTTGCCCTGTTTACTCAGCCTTTGTGTTATCCATCTGCTCTGCAGACCGGCCAACTAAAACAAGTTCGTAGTTCAAAGTGAGGGAGGAGAGCATGATGATAAAGGTGATGGAAATTGGGCTTACAGGCTAAGCCTTCTCCATGCGACCTCCTTCCCTTTGCCAAATTACTTATTTGAAGTCTAAGAACTAATATGTGATGGAACCCAAATCAGAGCAGTCTACAAGTGGGCAGATGGCACTATGTAGAATTTGCTTATCTAAATGTCATGATTATTTGAAACCAATTCTTCGAGCCCTAAACTACACTTTGAAGGTGTTGTTTCTTTTTGTTTAAATTTGTGAACAAACTATTGCTTTTCTCAAAAGCAATTCCATATATGCAAATATTCCATTATTTTGGAAGGACCATTTTATGTACTAAAAGCTGTCGGTAGTGCTGATAGTATCAGTCTTTGGAGTGTTGGCATATGGTTTATGCTGAACTGTAAGACTGAGATAACCCTATAAAAATACGTGAGGGATCCAAGATGCTTTGAGAGTCTTGCTTAACTGCAATGGTTAAAAAGGCATGGCTGACTTAATGCATGAGTGTTGAAATCCGTGTCTGGAATTATGGAAGCAAGTTGAGAAACATGAACAGAATTGATTGTTGATCATTTTCCTTTGTAAAAGCTGGGAAAAGATGTATTGTACTTTTCTGTGGTCTTTAAAGGCCCACAGTGTCCTTTTTTTCTTTTTTTAAATTTTCTTTTGTTAACTTATCTTTTAATATGAAGTGTCATTCCCAAAATGAAGTAATGTCCTTGGGCTGGTGGCAACAGCTGGAGTTGCAGAATTCATAAATAATTCAGAGAGGGATAAAGGGTAGGGGAATTTTTTTGTCATTTGAATCTTTATTATGTGCACACATTTCATTTTAGATATGGCATCATTTGAATTCATTCAGTATGATGATTGCACTGACCTGTCATATTTATTTTGATGTCCCTTCGAAGGACCATATGCTCTGTCCTCGGCATGAAAATGATGCAAGTTGCAAACTGAAAGGCAGCTCTGCTCCTGTAGGGATGAAGCCCCTCACTTCCCGTTGTCACGTCAGTGGATGTTCAGCTGCACTGCAGCAGAGAAGGTGGAGTTGTTATGTCAGTGCAGTGACTAAGTGGCAGTGTAGTCTAGCAAAAGGTGGAAAAAAAGGCAAAACCCATTTGCATCAAGATACTGTATGGCATTAAAAACTCAGCTGTCACTGAGGGCCAGTTGGTGTGAGGAGCCTGGCATGTGGAAGGTGGAAAGGATTAAAGCCAGCTAGAAATCTGCCAAGGTGGAGGTGTGCCATGGTAGCTTTAGTGTGGGAATACAATTAATTACTCTGTATGTTGGAAGTGGGGTTGCCATGCACACAACCTCCTGGAGTTGCACGGGAGTTAGTCTGGATATGCAGGGCTCAGAGCTTTTTCTTTGCCCAGTCCATGTCCTCCTTTCCTCTTGAAGCTGCTTGCTTAGTCAGACAAAACCTTGGATAATGTTTTTTTGGGGGGGAACAGGGGGAGGATATATGCAGTTGTGGTTTGCCTCTTCACTAATTCTGCTGTAACTGTTGCAGCTGGTCCTTCATTTATTTCGTTGGTGTGTTCCTGTGCACGAGTGGTACATTTTCCAGAAGTTACAGGCTCAAGTTCAACCATGTCCCATAAGTCATGAACTGCATGATAATGAGTAATGTCTGGTCTCTACTGGCTAAAGCACTGGTTGTTATTAGCAATTCACAGTTGGTGGATAACAGGACTCTGTTACCAGGGCTTTGTTACCGTTACCTTTGTATGTAATATTAACACCTGAGGATTGCAACCGCCTTGATATTTTCGTGGTGTAACAGTGAGCAGTGATTTGTGTGAAGTACTTGGTCCACTGTGCTCATGCCAGGGGCAGAAGGAAGCCAATTAAGTGCAGGTTAGTGAAATGCAGTAACTAGAAGCTGTGAATGAGAATGATAACTGTATGCAAAATTGTTTCTTTTCTAGATCCTGCCATCAATGACTGAGCCTCCCTGAAATCTTCTTATCAGTTACTGCCAAGATGAGAAGGATAACAGGAAGGAGGAGTGCTTAAGTGGCTTTAATGACAGTTAATTTCATCTATTTATCAAATGACAGGTTGTTTTTTCCTAAAAACTTGATTGTCATGACAAGATGCTTTTGGAAGTCATCTTTGTAAAATAAAACTGACAATTTTTAGGCTACAAAGAGCTATTGTATCTTTCTAGAGAATGTTGTCATTATGGTAAACTGCTAGAAAGTCTTTATTTTTGAAGTAATTTAACTTGCATACTTCGTTCATTTATTTGAATGTCTGTTGAATGCCATGTGAAAAGTTTCTTGCCAGAGTTCTTTTATTCAATGGAATAGTTATTCTTACAATGCTCAATTTATTATTGTCTAAATAACTGTTGCCTTAGCCTCCTGCAGAAATGTTTCTTTTTAGTAATTCTTAAACAAATAAGGAATGAATGAGGTTTTGTCCCCTTTGTGTTTTGATCAGCATATTTTGCTTTTCAGTAAAAGTGTCTTCAGTTTTTGGAATGATACAGCACAAAGAAAGGTGCTTTGGTTTTTGGGGTTTTTTTCCCAACAGCACATGTCTTTTGTGCAATGATTTTTTTATATGTGTGCTGCCAAGATCCAGTTACTGGAAGGAGAGAGGGAAGCTGTTGGAAATGTCATGTTATGCCAAATTAAGAGTTATTAGCTCTTACTTTCTGTGCAATCTCTTCGACTAGAACTCAACCTATTGCGTCTGGCGTATACTTTGACTCTAGTGGAACTAATGTGTCCTTGGAGTAGCATTTCAGAGTAACTTCAGATTCATGTTTTTTTCACAAGTCTGCTTTAAACTGCTGGGATTAACTTCAGAGAAGGCGAGAGATACAGGCTCCTTTGTCAGCAGCTGTGCTGGTTAAGGAAGGAGGCTTCATGCACGCTTGCTTGCTCATTCTCTCCCAGAGGTTATTGCCCCTGCTAGGGAAGCAAACTGAACTGTTTCCCTGAGCACACCCAGACTTATTTCAGCCAAAGTTAATCGTGTTATCAAATATTAGTTATCCAGTGCCCTGGGTCACTTTGATGAAAGGACAGGGCATACACAGACCAGCTGTGCAGACGTCATGTCTGGGAAGGGTGGTGTGTTGACAAGAGGGTTGTCGAGGACTGGCCCTGGTGTGTCGCCTTTTCAGCAGGTGCAGTTACATCTCTCGGATGTGGTAAAAATTGTATGTGTTAGAAAGCTGTGCAGATCTGTCACACATAATATTCACATTTCAGGGACATCCTGGATAATGCAAAATAAACCTGTGCTCTTTGACTTACTCCTTGCATGTGCCAGTATGAGGGGAGAGACCTGGTGTGTGTGTGCAGGACAGACACCTACTTCAGGAAAATGTATCTGGTCAAGGTGTGGGAATGGTATGAGTGTTTCCATTATCTAGAGAACACACTGTTTACTTCACTCATCAAAGAGGCTGCCTCAGCCAGCACATGCCTCAGGAGAACTGCTTTTGACACGAGCTCCCTTGAGTGGAGAAGGGAAAACACCTCCAGCAGGAGTAGCTGCTGTTGCTTCTCTATAGTGTTGAATCAGTAGATGCTGGAGTCTGGTGAGGCATCCAAGCTCTTGATATTCCCTGTGCCAAAATTAGAATGGTATGGATAATCTTTAGTACTCAAAGACATACTGAGGAAAAACAGTGCACTAAACAGCTCCTTCAGCACTGACCCTTCTTGTGAGAAGGCTGTGGAGTGTAGATGCCTTCCTATAGCTGGCTTGGGCATACAAAGAGCAAGAAGCTTTCTGATCTGTCAGAAACCTGAGAGCAGCAACACTGCTTGCATCTCCTCTCAGGGCACTGCCAAGTGATAAGAACACAGCTCAGTCACAGAAAGGACTGAGCCTCCAGCTCAGCTTGTGTGGCATTCCTTATCTTTTATTTGGCCTTATGATAAAGGATGAGGCAGTATGCAGTGGCCATACTGTACCTATGGAAGGGAGGAAAATAACCTGCCAGATCTGTAAGGAAGGGGCAGGTGCTGCTTTGAAGGCACAGGACTGCTTGCCCTGGCTGTTTATCCTTGGCAGCACTGCCTTACCACAATGTCTTCAGATCAGGGCCCGCATTGGCTGCTCCCTGAACTGTGGGTCTGAAAAATAGTAATGTGAAGGGGTGAGGCAGGGCGGGTCCCAGGACTAAGGTTTAAAGAGAGATTTGGGAATGTGCACAAACTTAGACTTCACCAATATTTTATAATTCTGTGTAAAAACAAAGTAGTAATGATAAGACGTAGTGGGAAAGCGATTGCTCTTCTGCCATTGCTCTTCTGTCAAGTTTTGAGTTGACTTGGCTCTGTACTGCAGTATGTTAAGAAAATGTTGGGCTACTCAGTCAAGCTTTTTCTTACCCTCATTAGCCTATACTTGCAGAGGAGTGCTTGGTGTGTGCATAGCTCAGGGAGGCAAAGTGCCAGCCATACAGTTTCCAAAATCCTCCGCTTGCCCCGATCCAATCTCTGAGTTCCATGGTGAAGGTGGGTGCGGCTCCAGGGGTGAGAGCTGTGCCCTGTTCCAGCAGCCCAGTGTCGAGCCATGGTGGAGCTCTCAGTGCTGGCCTCAGAAGTGATGTGCCTCCTCCAAACGACTGTCACATGTCTCCCCTGACCATGAACTAAGTGCAAATGAGGCTCCACAGCTCTCTGAGACAGCTCATAATTAATATAACTCTTTTTATCTTAAAATAGACTATTGTAGTAGCGAGACTGAAATGTTTAATGAAATGCTTGTGATTGCCTAGGAATCTTTTTACCTGCCTAAGTGGTAATACACAGTTAAACAAGTACTGCAAAGTAATGTCTTACATAGAGCACTGTCGTGGATGTTAAACTGATGAGTAAAATTTTACATCCAAGCACTTAAAATGATCAAATAAGTTACAGTTAACACCGTTAAGACTGCCATCCTGTTTATGTAGTGCTGAAAAGACAGCAAAATAAAACTTCAGGGAAGGCAGATTTTCTTCTTATAAATATTCCAAATAATAGGTTGGTTTCAAGTAGACTTCCTGGCTCTTCAGTGATTGCTGCATTCGGTCTGAATCTATCAGGAATCCCAATCATAATGGTGTGTTTATTATTATAAACACATGATTTCTATATATGTTTTCCACAAATATGTTAGACAAAACATAGTTTACCTTCTTAACTGGTACTGCATGGTTACTTTCTAACTCCTTTAATTTCAGTTCTAACTTGATTGAATAAAAGGTGCATTCCTGAAAATAATCTTTATATCTGTAATGGGACACTTGATTTTATATGACTGTTTGCATACTCCAGACAGCACAGCATTTTTAAGGCAATATGTGTTGACAATATACAGAGATAAAAATCAGTTAATGACAAACTAAGGAGCAAAATTTTAATAAGAGCAATGAATCATTAGAAATTATTATAAAGGGAATATTAGATTTTCTATCTTTTGAATGAGGATGAAATATTTTTATAGAGGTATATGCTTGAACAAATGGCTGGGTGTGGTAGAGGAATTCCTCACAGGCTTCTGTGGCTTTTGCAACACTTGGGGTCAGACGGGGTCATCTTAGACAGCCTTCTGGTTTGGAAGGGAGTGAGAAGTCTCAGTGTAGCAAATATCTTCGTAGAATAGCAGCTTCAACTGAAAAGTTACTCAGAGTTATTTAAGCTTCTCTTCAAAAATGATTGTGAGGGGCGTTGGTAGTGTTCCTGTCTCCTAATGCCATGCCTTCTTCAAAGATCTTCTTTCACCTGACTGCTTGCTTCTGTAGAGTGTTTAATTGGCTTAGGTGGGTTTCTCTGGTCCATCCATCCTCCCCCCACCCACACTAATCAAACAGCACATGAACATCTTTTTTCAGAGCAAATGTCTTCTACATAGCGTCTACTTCTACAAAGTGTAATGTTGCCTTTCTGCTAGAAATAATTACTAGGTTGAAAATAATCTGACAACATCCTGCTGTGGATAAATTAGGTTTGTTCTCTACTAAGATTAGTTAGCTGGCACCCATTCACTAACACGTTGCAAGAAAATGATTGCAAGTTGATTGTATCCGGTTATCTGCCTTTTTTCTTTTTAATGGGCTTTTTGTTGCCTTGCTGTCACCAAGGTTGAAATAAATGTGTGCAAGTCGTACTTTTCCAAGTTCCCTACAGCCTGGGGAGATGGTGTTTGCTGTCCTGTACCATGAAAAGACTTGTGGGCAGAAGAGTTTGGAGAAGGGGAGAGGTTGTCTCCACATAGATTTCTGAATCTTGTTCACCTTTGGTTTTGGGTAACAAGGATGTGTTCTGCTCTATGGCAATCAATACATTCCCACCAAAGTCCAAAATGCCAGGTATAATTAGCTCATGTGTTTAAATAGGTGTTGTTATTTTTCAACTTGTATATACAAGCCTGTTTTCATGCAGAAGCCCGTACTGACGTGGGAAGAACGCTGTGCAAATCAGAAGAAGCAGAAAGATTATTTAAAGTTATGTGCTAGTGCTAAAGATTTTGAAAATAACTGTGAGATCTTTATTTCTTTGTTTGCGATTGATTAGGGTTAGAGTTTTAAAAGCTTAATGCTGACTCTAAGTGCTTTACAGTCAGTCACTGAGAATTATGGGCTTGGCTCAACTCACGTTTTTGTCCTTCAGTATATCCATTATTGTTAGATGCTGAGTAGTCATTGCACATAGATGACTGGTTTTTTGGGTATTTTACATTTTTACATGTTCAGAAAAATACTTTGTTAAAGCAGCTGCTGGGTGAATGGGGTAATTAAAGAACTGTAGTGCTTTTATTGAAGCTGACATATGCTGCACATTCCTTAAAACTCAGTATGTGAGCAGAATGTTTCCAGGATTTATTGAAGGCAGACATCTAGAGATACTGGCGAGCTTTTAATAGTAGTAAAGATAACTTCCAAGTTTTATGCTGTTACATAAATCTGTCTTTAAGAAGAGAGCTGTTATTGCAATGCATTGCTCGTGTTCATATTTTGTCCGTGTGTATGTTTTATGTATATACTTATACACCTACACACAAATGCTTGACCTGAGCACTTTTATTTGACAGTGATTGTATATTCTATTTAGTATTTATTTGGGACGAAATAGTATCCTAATGCTGACTTGAGAATCTTAATTTGCTTGGTACCAAAAGAAATCTGCAGTATATTGTGGGGGTTTTTAATTTTTTTTTTTAACTGAAATACAACCCTGCTTAGTTTTAATTGCAGCTCTTACTGTGTGAGTGTCATGGTAGCAAGCAAGTAATCTTACTCAGCATAAACTGAGGCTGGGCTTCATTTTAACTAGTATGATGAGTGCAATGTTCCACATGTGTGATACTTTTGCAAGTTGTGAAAAAATAGACTTTTTTATCTATCATCCATATTTCATATGATTTCAGAGTGGAATGTTGTCCTTACTGTTAAATTACTTGGCTAAAACTAGCAAACTTTCACCTGTAGATTTTGTAAGGTTTAGACCTTAAGCACTTTTCAAGCAATATGTTTGACTTACCATTATTGCGCACTGTAAAATAAAATAAAATATTAAAATACATGCTGAAAGAACATTATTTATCAGCTATGAATAAACATGTGGAAAAACGATTTTCAAAATATTTCTGCTAAATTTTTCCCAGTTGATTTTGTATCGTCTTTAATGTGGGACTTGGTAAAGAGGTTAGTTTCCCTTACCAGGATACGTAAGGTGCTGTTGTGTGTCGGTGTTCTAAACTCCTAGGACTGTGTAAATGGAAAATACACTCCATAATTTTAGTACTGTTAGGTATGCAGTACAAGTTAGTTTTGTTCCTGGTTGTCTGCATGAGCAGGATAGATATTTTTAACTGTCTTTATAGTCCAACAAACTCATTTTATGGACAAATCTTTTCATACTGGATTCTGCAAGTTGAAGACAAAAACATTTCTAAACTACTCGTGTGTCTTAATATTGTGAGTCAATTCCCATGTGTTAAAGTGTAAACTGTGAACTAATCCGTAGGAGTTTATGCAGCAGAAAGTCATTTAATTAACACTTTTAATTTCAGCTATGAAAGAAGCTGAAAATGAGGTCTGGAGAATGGAGAGAGGCTTTGTTTTTCATCACTGAAGTCTCCCTGCACTGTAAGTCTGCTGATGCCTGTGGTACATAGACCATCTCCTGCCTGCTAATTAGGCCTCTCCAGTGTGCTCTCTAGAAATGTGCTGGAGAAGTTTTTTTCAAAAAACCACCACGCCATCATAAATAAGGGAACGGTACAGTATGTAACTATTATACACCACTCATTTGGCAGACTATAATTTAATAGAACAACAATGATCAGACCAGTATATCAGTTAATTTTCAAAACATTTTATTCCACACAAATTAGCTCAGGTCCTGGAGGGCAAAATGACAAGAGGTTACTCGTACACTATGTATTTAATTAATTGAAAAATGCTCAAATTGCTTTTACAGTTGTTATTAAAAAGTAGAATCAGTGTTGCCAGTGCTCAACCATAATTAGAACCCCGGGGAATTAAATATTTAGCATTAGTAATGTAACAGCACTTAGGACACAAATTTCTATTTTTGTAATGAAAGCAATGCAGTGTAAGTGCAAATGGCTGAAACGACAGCTGTGACAAGCAAACCAGCCTGGGATATTTCAATAAGACACCTCGTTGGACAGCAAGTCTTACTGCATTACTCGTTTGTAAGAGTCTAAATCCCAACAGCCAGGCATTACACCCAGTATTTAGATTTCTAATTGCTCACAGGATGAACGGTCGGGCAAATGTCAGCCGTCGGTGTGGGAAGCACGCGGCGTTTTCCCAAATAACACCGCAGAGGTGGGTGCCTTTGGCCGTGCGGCAGGGCTGGGGCATGTCCCAGGGCAGCCGAGGAGGGAAACGAGACCTTGTTTGTTTTAAGTTTAATTACATTTTAAGCATAAGTGCTTTCAGTGATACAACATGAAAAGTCGGATATTGGGCTCTAATGAGCTGTAGTGGTAGATGGCTGGAGACCCTGAGGGATTCATTCACTAAATTAACTGGATAACAGTACTTGGTTTGGGCACGGTAGGATGGCTGAGCTGTGCTTAAAATCTCCCTTTCAGAGCTGTCTCATTCCTGTTTTCGTTCTAAACAGTGTAGTGACTTCCACAGCCGCCTGCTACAACTGTTCAGCTTGTCACAAGTATTACATTACCAACTAATAAGTAATAAAGCATATTTGACTTCATTTCTCTTCTGCTGGTTTTTTTTCCCCTGGAATGGCAGGGGAAGGAGGAAAGCTTGAATGCACTTGTGTATCTTCTGAATAGAAAAAAAAAAGCTGTATTTGGGCAAGGCATGCTTTGGCCTTCTTAAAGCACTGATTTGTTTCCCAGAAACAGGACAATCAGGCAGAGAGATGGAATACTTGTTTTTGAAGATGCTTTTGTTCCAGTTGGCACCTGCTTGCAGGATAGAGTTCATGTTTGAGCTGAACACGTAGCAAGGACGTGCTGTCTAGATGGCACTAGCCCAGGACAGCCAGTTTCTTGGGAGAAGCAAGCAGGGACTGCACAGTGCCACGTCCAGCACAGGCAGCAATGCCCCAGCTGCTGCTCTCCTGTTTTGCAGCCACTTTTTCTGCTGCAGGTCACTCTGTAGAGAAAGTTTATTTTTGCCCCCTCCCTCCAAAAAACCCAGCAAACAAACGATTTTGCTTGACACCAGAACTTGGCAAACAGTATCAAAATCTAAGAGTGTCTCTGGTTCTGAAATTTTAAGTCTTTATCCTGAGATGTTTCAAATAATAGCTAGAGAACAAAGGGTCCCAGGGGCAAAGCTGCTGCCATCAGCCCTGCCGAGCCCTGAGCCTCCCTGCAGGTGCACACACTCATCCCCAGCACACCTGCCCACAATCTTGGGGTATAAAGTGGCACCTGGCAGCATACCTTGGGCCCCTACCATGGGGGAGGTTTGTGAGGAAAGGGCTTCTCGAGGTTGTTTCAAAAGTGCAGTGCTCTTTCTTCAGCCCAGTTTTCAGGAGTAATTTTGACCTGATAGCTGAAAGATCCTCTCAGTGTCTGGTCTAGTTGAAGTTGCTGAACTTCAGTGAAGCATTGAGGAGCCACCAGTGGAGCTGTGTAATGGGGAGTGACCTGGCAGGTACCTGGCTGCGGTCACCAAAACCTGTGGGACTTGTTCAGGTGAGTGCAAAATGGTTATGGCTAAGGATAGGGTAGTGAAGGCAGACCTCTCTTGCTGATGACCTGCTGGGGTACAGTAGTGGTCCCAAGGATCAGGAGCTTCAGTTTTGTGTGTTTCCTGAGCAGGTGAAAAATTCTGAGAAAATCAGCCTTTCCCTAACAGGTTTATGAATTTGGGCTCAAAGTGTGGGGAGGAGCATTTTTTGAGCACAATGAAACCCTGTGGGGTATCTCTGAGCTTCTCTGGGTGCTTGCATCTCACCTACTTTGATCCAGTTCCCTGAGCTTTTTTCCTGGCTACCAGTGACTTGCAATTAGAAACCCTTAGTGCTCTGTAATTTGTGTGTGTGAGGCACAGAATTAAGGTACCTGAGGATTTGATATAACTGTGAATTACTGCTGTGTGTAAATTATCCTCATCAGCTCTTACTTTCGTAAATAGAATTGTGGCCTTTTGCTGCTCTGCTTCCCTTTGATGCAATTAGAAGGGCTGGGAATAGAGCCGGGGTCTTGCCAGCAGCCCTGACTCGCAGCAGGATGAGCTGCACCTGGACTGAGCTTTCTGTCCTGGCATCTCAAATCTGTGCCGAGCCTCTCCTGTGGATGAGCCAGCAGCTGCACTGACATGACAGTAGCACCACTGCTGACTGTCGTGTCAGTGATCTGGGGTCTAAGAAGTCTCTATTCTGGCCAGGGATGAGATATTTATTTATTTATTTATTTATTTAAAGTGTGTGTCTGCAAAGCTGCTCTTTCCTGAGGTTTTTGAGGCTTGGGTCTTGTCTGTCATTGCCAGGATCAGTTCCTGTAAGTCCTGCAGCAGTTGGTCTCTCTCTCCCTGAGGATGGGGAAGGGGGGGGCTGTGGGCTTCAGTTGCCTGGAGATTGGCAGCTGGAAAGGCGTTTCTCCCTTCTGCTTTATTTTTGTTCTTGGGCATCTCTTCTTCCAGTCTCTGTGCCCCCTGTGCCCAGTGCTGTAAAGCACACAAAGGCAGTCTCAGACCTTTGCTGGTTTCTCATCCTTTGAGGATAAAATGCCCTTTTTGGCTCCAAAATCCACCAGCATTGCCTCTTCAGAGGCATGTTACAAGGGACTCCATCACCAACTTCTACCTTAGAAAACAGACTAAAAATACAAACTTTAGAGAAGGTTTGTCCTGCCAAAGGCCATTAAAGTTACTTCTAAGGCTCTCCATAGCCTTGGCTGCTGCCTGGTGGGTGCGACAGTGTGCCCTGAACTCTCTGGCAGGGAGGAAGAAGAAATGTTCAAAATATGGTTTTTAATATGAACTCGGACTAACACTGCTTACCCTCTTTAAAGCAGCTGCGAGTCCCAGAGGCAAATGTGTGGTATTGGTCATAGCCAAGATTTTCGAAGACACCTAACTGACCGAACATTCAGCACTGTTCTGATGGATGTTTCTGTTGTTTGAACAAGTGAACCTAGTGGGAAAAATCAGATTTACCTGCAAAAATATCTGGGCACTGCTGCAAGTTTTCCTATAGCCTTGACTGACTCTCTGACTGCTTGTTGATTTTACCAAGGTGTTGTGCTGCCTGGCATTTCAGTGATGCTGTTCCCTTCAGCTCCACAGGAAATGGAGCAGTTCTCCGTTGATGCTATGCTAGTAGAAAGCAAATGACCTGAAATTAAAGTATGCCTGTGTACAGGAGTCCTTCTTGTTGTTTCTCCTTACATTGTTGCTTCTGCTGATACTGATGCTCTTCTTTCAGCTATTGTCTAGCATATAAAAGAAGTAGCTGGACAAGAGAGTTTTTCTATGTTTCTGTTTAAAACTGTGTTGAGGCAGGATTAACTTCTTTTCTCTGTCCCTTTTAGATATTGCTTCATTTCTTAATGGGTTAAACTTCCAAAACTACTCTCAGAAAAAATCTGCTTTGCTTTTTGTGACTTGTTGCTCGTATCCCTTGCTGTATTTATATTATTGAAATTATATTTTATATACACACCCTTGCAGTATTTTAGATCTTCTCTGGATATCTCCTAAGGCTTTCATTGTGTGTCTTTCTGTTGTTTACCTTTTTTTTGTTTTTGATGGGGGGAGGTTTCTTGCTGTTGTTGTGTTGTTTGGGCTTTTTTGTCTGGTTGGTGTTTTCTGTTGTTGTGTTTTCCTTTTAATAATCAATCCCATCCTCAGGTAGTTGCTAGTGGTATTAGAGCCACCCTGCCACTGTAATGTGAACTTTCAAGTCATTCTCATGCTTTCTGCAGTCTTTAGGACCCGATTGTGAGGCTGCTGCTGGGTTCCCTGCTAACAGCCATGAGCCTGCCAGTGCCATAGGGATGGGAGCTGCCAGGTATCCTGCTTGCAGCACTGACCCCACCAGTGCTGTGCCAGTGGCAGCTCATCTAACAGTGCTTGCAGGCTGGGACCTGAGGGCTTCGCTACTGCTTTGTTAGAAATACAGAAGCTAGTCCCCAAAATAATTCAAAAACTTACATCCAACTGCTCAAAAATCTCTGAAATTGGGTTCCTGCTGCGTTGTGTTGCTGACCTACATGTTTGCAGACAGTTGGAAAGGTTAAACTCGTGTTACTGACCTGGGCCACATTAAATGAGTGAGGGGCAGGGTTTGGGTCTCAGTTGTGGGGGTGGATCAGAGTCCTGAGGCTCTCAGTGTTACACTCCCATTTGTGTGCGTGACGATGAAATGGATTGGTTAATGAGTGCCTAAGCATCTGTTCAGCCTCTGGTAGATGCTTTGCCAAGGTTCAAGTTCCCTGAGGAGGATTAGCCACCTGGTCTGGTTTTCATGATATAGTGACAAAGGGGACACCCACCTTTCGTTTTACTGCTGAGGATGGCCAAATGCACAGGGTCCCCGGGAGGTCTGTGAGCTTGATGTCTTTTTGTAATTTAACAATTAATTTTGTAATTGTTACAATTTAGGTTACAGCAGACCCTGCAACCACTGTGTGTTTTTGTAGGAAGAGTGACATCTACTCGCCCAGCGTCTCACAGTCTTGCCAAATAGACTTATTTATTTTCCTTTTTCTCAAATGACATGTAGCTCTTTTCACACAATTATCTCTCTTGCTGTATAATATATATAATCAATATACACCATAGGGCAACAAGAACTGGTGATAAAAAGAGGTTTAAAGAGAAAAATGAGTATTTCATAGCCTGAACTTACAATTAGGCTTTCCAAAGTGTCTAGATTTTGCTGCATGGACAGCATTATGACTTGATGAAAGGCCTGCACTAAAAGGCTTAAATTTATGTGTGGTAGTATTGCTTTACGATGAGCTTGATTTAGTGGGGGTTTGACCCATCAGACACAATACAGCAAAGGAACTTAGTATGCTTGATAGACAGAAACGTTACACATTTGTTGCTGAACTTCGGAAAAGCTGAAATCATGTAACCAGCCTGAATTAATCCAGTCAAATGGATGAAGTCTTGGCAAGCTGCAAGGAGGGCTTGGCTGGACTTTTGCATCTGGGTTACCTGCTGAAGGCATGCATTTCTGATGTTGGTTCGTTTTGGGGTTGGGGGGAGGAAGGAGGTGTGGGGTTTTTTTAGCCCGTGGCTTGTTGGGTAGGTATAAACCCTTCAGTGAGCTCCATGGTAAAGTGAAGCTGGAGCAGCTGGGTACGTGTGCTGAGCTCTCTGGAGGAGAAGAGTCTGAGTTAGGATGAGATGCCTTCAGTTGGGCTGCATTTATGACCCTGGTGCTGCAGGACCCTGCACCTCAGGTGCAGCCTGTGGACGGGCAGATCTGTCCTGCCCTGGGGATGCTGCAGGTGCCACCATGAAGGGAGGAAGGCTGAGGCAGGGCAGTGCTACAAGAGGAGCTGCACCTCCTTGCCCCTGGCCTTTGTCCAGACACCATGATGTAGCCTGTTGGCAGGGAGGTGAGGAAGTATGGGAAGGCATTTCAGAGCCCTGTCTGCTGGGTTTGGCAGTGGTTTGGGTGCCCATGGGGGAAAGGAGTTAATGTGACCATTTGGGCTGATGATCCAGCTAAGTGCTCAGCTTTGAGCAGCTCACAAGTAATCCTAGAACGGTTTGGGTTGGAAGAGACCTCAAAGACCATCTAGTTCTGACTCCCCCTGCCATGGGCAGGGACACCTTCCACTGTCCCAGGTTGCTCAGAGCCCCATCCAACCTGGCCTTGAACACTTCCAGGGATGGGGCAGCCACAGCTCCTTTGGGCACCCTGTGCCAGGGCCTCACCACCCTCATGGTAATTTTTTCTAATATCTAATCTAAACATCTCTATCTACATTTTTCCTCATATCTAATTTAACCCTGCCCTCTGTCAGTTTGAAGCCATTCCTTCTTGTCCCATCACTCCATGCCCTTGCCTAAAGTGCTTCTCCAGCCCTCTTGGAGCCCCTTTAGGTACTGGAAGGTGCTCTAAGGTTTCCCCAGATCTGTCTCTGCTCCAGTTTGAGAAGCCACAGCTCTCTCACAGGTGTGCTCCAGCCCTCTGATCATCTTCATGACCCTCATCTGGACTCACTCCAACAAGTCCATGTCCTTCTTATGCTGTGGGTCCCAAAGCTGGACAAAGTGCTTCAGGTGGGGTCTCCTGAGAACACGCTGAGGGGGAGAATCACCTCTCTTGAGAATTTGCTGCACTTAGGTGTCCCCAGTGCCACTAGGTGTGCTGCTGCAACCTGCCATTTTTAGACAGCCTACATGTGAAGGACGTGTTTATGGCCTGTGTTGCCAAATCCAATGGTTACCCTTCCCAGACTGATTAAAGTTATTTGTACTCACAGGTTCTGGTCCCACGTTTTATTTGGCTTTACGTAGTCAGTGTTATTTAGCCAGAAGAAAAGCTGATGTCTTCTGGCAGCGCACTGGAGGACCTGCCAGTTGGGCTGGACACCAACAGCACAGGATGTTCTGTAGTTCTGAGCTTTAGTTCCTGCACTTGTCTGCCATTTAACAGTGATTTTTAATTTTTTTAAGGTAAAATAATCATTGAATAGGTAATCAGTGGAACATGACCAAGAACAACATGATGGAAAATTATTCTGAATCTCACGGTTGGTCTTATTGCACTGTTTCCTCTCCTTACAGTCCCCAAACAAGACTTACCTCTGCAGGAGCTTGCACATGGGAGTGCAGGCAGTGCATGCTTCTCCAGCAAAGGCTTGCTTTGCTGCAAGAGTCCTTGTGGCTTGGGAGCAAGGGGTGTGACAGAACTTGATGGTTAAAAGGTTGTGGAAAATAATGCACAGGGACTGTTTTTAAGTTCAAACAAGTAGCATCATGTAAATTGCGTTCCCTTCTTTTTATTTCCAGTGAAAACTTTTGTTGGAAGAAGCATCTGAAAAATTCTTTCAGGTTTCTAAAACCTTGTACAAGACCAAACATCTGAAGCCCCAACCTTTCAGCTGGGTGTAACAGGACCCACACTGCTCCATGGGGTTTAGTGCTGCAGCTGGGTCCCTGAGATTCTTGAGATCAGTTTACTAAGGCTGGTTTTGGCAGATTGTACCAGTCTCCCAGTATGTCTTTTACATATTGCAAAACCATTCATCGTTCATTTGATATTCACCAGCATCAGCTCAAACCCACTTTGTGAGTAGTTCTGAATTTCTGCACGTGTTTTAAATATATTGGGTTTGCCAGGAGTGAGAATAAGCAGCACTGGGGGGGGTTTCCTTCTGATTTTGGAACTTTTTCTGCTGGTTTGCTTGCTCTAGCAGATCACAAGTAGATTTCTGTGCTTTCAAACTGAAATGTAAGTCTAAACTGGCCTTTCCTAGGTAATGGATAGTTTAATGAAACTGGATGAATGAAAGCATTTTTAATTAAATATGGCAAGAATACTAAGTAAAAGTTGTGTAAAATAATCTCACTTGGCTGTGTCCATGCAGCCACAGAGGCAATTAACAGATGATCTTTTTCACTTAAGGTTATGTGGATTTCTTTTACTTCTTTAGTCAGTTCTGTTACTGACCAATTTGCCCCACCTCCCAGTGTGCGAGCCCACCTGCTCCTGGTGAGGGCTGGGCTGGGTGTGCTGGGAAAGCTCAGGGGATCCTTGTTGGCTGCTCCGTCTCCCTTCCACTGCCTGTGCCTTTTCATCTTTGTAAGCGTACAAAGGGGAAAAAAATCCTATCTTGTTAAAGGCTGAGCTTGTCTGCTGGAAAAATGCCCATTTGCAGGTGAGAAATTGTCTGTCTCAGGACAAGGGAACTAATTGTTTGGCCCTGTTTGGCTCTAAGCACTCTGAGCAATCTGGGCTCTGCTGCTTCCTCTGGGAGATTACATTGCTTAATACATCAGAGTACCAGGAAGTTGGTTTCTTGCCCTGGGTATTCAATTTTAAATTTTCTTCAATTTAATCTCATTACTGAAGCTGGCAAGAAAAACAAAATATTTTCAGAACAGGGGTTTGCTGTTTCCTCAGGATCCTCTCAGCAGCCTGATGCCCTGTGTGTCTCCAAGAGAATTGTCTGCAGGTGACAGCCAGGTTATAAAGGTTCTGATGGACCTTCTTCCAGTTCCCTACAGAGTCCTCATCAGCTTGGCCTTCAAGAGTCCTGACTGGTTTCTGTAGGGTGTTATAACATGTATGACACATTTACATGTAATTACTTTGACCTTTCTAAGCCTAGTAAAACTTTGTCATGGAGGAAAGAGTGTAAAAATGTGAATGCTTCTAAAATATAAGTAATTAGGGGGAGATGGGAGATGTATGTGTGAGAGGTTCTGTCTCAAACACCTGGTGACTCGAGCACCAGCCGTCGTGTGGCTGAGGTGGAGATGAGGAATGGTCTCACACCAAAGCTCGTGACTTGGAGACAGAATACATGAGTTTTGCTGTGCCTTACACAGATTTATTTGGCGACCCTGTACAAATCACTTAACCTCCTTCTGCCCACAGTCCGTACAAGAAGGATGGTGTTTCCCTATCTCGCAGAAGTGCTGGACACTTAATTCATTAGTGCTTATAAAGTGTTCTCAGGTCTTTTAGAGGAAAATACTGCATGTCTGTGAAGACTTAATGTTGATTCATGTGCAGATTCTGAGGTCTGGGCCTTGGCTCCCCAGTGCCAGGACAAAGACTGTGGCTGATGAGTTCATTTTTATCATGAACCTAAATCTTCTCTATGCTATTCCAGGGCTTGCATAAAAGAAATTCCCAAAGAATATTGAAAATAAATATTGAAATGTTTCTATTTTATGATGCATTGTGTCTGTTTACTTTAAAAATATGTGTAAAGACTTTGTGATGGCTTTTGAAAGTGTCTTGACCCCATCTGCTGAGCCCTGTGCTGATTTTGAAGGGAATTGTGTAAAATGCTGAGAAAAGAAGGTGATTTTTTTCTTTTTCAATCTATGCTTTATCTTCCTATGTTTTCTGGCTAAATTTGGAATTGTTCCCCAATTTAAAGAAAGCATCATAGATATTCAGGTAAATGTTATTGTATTCAGCATGGTGGGACATGTCATTTTCCATTGGCATCATGTCACAGGCCAGTGTAATATGTCAGAAGTATTTTATTGCACTGGCTTCAGCATGTAAATGAGATGAGACGGATTACAAATCAAATTTACCATACCTACCTTTAATATATACTAAACAAGCTAGCAGCATAGATCTGGCTAATACACAGTGTGGCTGCAGCAGCAAAGATCTGACCTCAAACGTTGCGACAGGTTATGAGGGACAGGCAGTTTAAGAGTTACCTCTTCCTGTGTGCCTTGCAATATCCTTTACTATCTACAATTAGAATTCTGTTTCAGTTCAGAGATAAGTGCTGAAAGACACAGCTTGATGCAGATTTGGACAAGACAGGGCAGAGGCAGAAGTGCATTTGATCAGTCCCTTGTTGCCTTTTGCTTTGTTAGGGGTGTAACTTCTCCTCTTCAGCCACACAAAGTATGGCAGACCTGCCCTCTTCCAATCTCTTGGCTTCAGTCCATGTTTCTAGGAGGGAACTGCTCATGTCTACCAGTAATGCCTTGGAAGAGAATAGGTTTCAACCATTATCAGATTAATTTGAAACCTTGAAAGTAAAAATGAAGAGCCGTTAGCTTCCTGTGGAGATCAATATCTGCTCACTGGAAGTCAAGGTACACAGGGAAAAGTGCCCTCTGCTTCAAACACTGAATTGCTGCTGTTTGCTTCAGGGTGAGCTTGGGTAACTCTACGTAAAGACATCATTCAGTCATTCTTATTTGGAAGACTTGCTGTTAAGGAATAGCAATGAAGCCAAAATAATTCATCCCACAATTAAATATATTAGCATTTATTTCAGCAACACAGTTTAATTTTAATTTACAGTAAAGCTTTATATCTAATTATGATAATTAACTAATTTGGTAATTGTAGGTTGAAATAAGTTTGTAATAGAAATGTTGTAAACTTCTTTGGGTGGTTGAGATTGCTATAACATTTCTTTTGGGGTGGAAAAGGAGAGGCACGTCACTTGTGCAAGGGTGAAATACACGGATTATTCTCTATAGAAATTCTGAGCTCAAGCCAGAGAGTACTATACAAATGCTATCTATACCTTGAAAATATTTCTAATTTCTAAACACTGAGGTGTGATTCTTTAAAATAAAAAAGTATGTCCTGAAAAATATGATTATTCGGGGTTCTTGTGTTTGCAGCGTTCAGAGGAGGAAAAATTACACAGAACACTGAGAAACCTTAGATTGGGTAGAAAGAGAGAAGGTGGAGGAGGGAGAGGGAAGGAGTCAAAAGGAAGGTGATTACATGGCCACTAGGAAAATATGGTCTCAGGGTACAAATTTTGCTATCCTGGCACAACTGCTGAAGCTGGGAAGGATGTTTTTACAGGAGATGACTGCACAGCCTTCCTTAAACTTGGCCTTGGGCTTCCATTGTAATGCAATCCCATGGATAGGGAAATCTCACAGTAGTGCTACTGTCTTGACCATAAAATCTAAGACAATGATGCTATGAACAAGTAGATGAAAGGGACACACAATTTATTTGCTGCTTGCTTCAAGAGGAAGAATTTCAGCCTCCAGTTAGCACACAAGGACTGCTGGTGGCTGCCTGGCTGCAGTGGGTTCTCCTCCATCTCGTACAGAGTGAATGCTGGTGACTGGATCTTCGCAGTTTGTCACTGCAGAAAAGATTTGAAACATCCTTTTTTCCCCCTTAATACAAGAGATATAATCATGCTTCTGTTGTATGTGCTATTCTACCTTTGCTAGATTTTCACAAGCCCATGCAAACTGTAAGTTGGTAAGGTTCTCTCAGCATTTCAGCAGGTTGTTGTGTTTCTATAAAATAGTCAGCTATGTGGTTGGCAAACCCACAACAGAGGAAGGTGCTTAGATCCACTGCTGTCAGGGGAGGGAGAGTGTGGGTGTGTGCCCCGGGATGGGCTCTCAGCTGTGGGACAGTGCAGGGAGGGGTAGGCAAAGGAGGGCAGAGCTCACCTGGGGGTGGAACAGAGGTGTGTGAGAGAGGAGGGAAGGAGAGGTGCCTGTGGCAAGGCTCTGAAGTTGAACACAGGGCTGTGGTGAAAGGGGAAACAGGGCGTGTTTGATTCCCTTGAGAAAATGCTATTTTTTTTTTTAATGTTTCTTTTGTTTGACAAGTCAGGTCAAGTATGTGATGCTCAGGTGTAAGAAGCTTGCGTGCTTGTGTTGATCTTGGAAGGATCAGACCTTTTAGAGTGGAGGCAAACTGCATCTTGACTGGAAAAATGAAACCTTGCCTTCATTTTTACCCTGTTTCTCCATTGTTTTCTCCCTTCCCCAAATACGTCTCCTCCTTATTTGTCTCGCTCCACTGTGTACAGTCAGACACTGGGGTTTAGGATATCTGTTTAGAAGCAAAAGTGGTTTTAGTTTATTTAGTTTTGGTAAGCATGATGTGTTGATAAATGGAAAGCATAAATTGAAATGTCCAGACCTGCACCACTTTTTCTTTATCCCGGTGTTACCAACAATAGGGAAATAAGTGTTTTGGGAGTTATATATTTAACTGTATAAGAGAATGAAAAGCCCTTCAGCTGCTCCCCAGGCCACAGTCTCACCCATGTGCTGTCAGCCTCATCCCATTCAGACAGGGTTCCTCAGTCATTTGGATGGGACAGGGAGACAGGCTTCATCTTTTCTAATTAGGTTCAGTATTAGAAAAAAGTTCTTTTCCCAGAGGTCAGTCAGCACTGGAACAGGCTCCTCAGGGATGTGGTCACAGCCCCAAGCCTGACAGAGCTCAAGAAAAGTTTGTATAGTGATCACAGTCACATGATGTGACTCTTGGGGATGGCCCTGTACAGGGCCAGGAGTTGGACTTGCTGATCCTTGAGGGTTCCATCCAACTCAGCATATTCTGTGATGCTATAATTAGTCAGTGGACTCCCTTCTATTAATAGTTTTTGCTCAACCACTTTTCCTTCAACATTAATGCTGCATTTAATTTAATGTCACTTGTTTTCTGTGGAGCAGTCATGTGGCAGCAGTGGAACTTGGACACCACCCCCAGTCCGGGGGCAAGCGTGAGGATCTGCCCCCCTGGCTGCCCTGCTGGGGAAGCGAAGCAGCTGCAGGTGAGGATCTGTGCAGCACAGAAGCCAGAGGCCAGGCCAGGTGCTTGGTTTTAATGTGAGGTGCTGTGTAGCACTGTTGTTTCTCATCAGGCTTACCGGGTGGTCAGTCAGGATTGAGAATGAGCTCCCAACACACAGTCTCTTGGAAACAGTGACATGGAAACACTGGCAGCAATCTGTTGTGAGTGAGGCCCTGGGAATGGTATGAATAGCAGTTCAAGAAGATGCTCAATGCAAAATTTAATCAGCTTAGATGGATTTGTTACTGGAGATAGCAGGAAAAGATAGGTCTTTGCAAGGTTTTATTTGTTCTTGGGTGTGAGTGGGTGTTAAACTTCCAAGATCCTCCTTTTTGTTTGACTTCAGCTTGAATGTTTGGCTCCATTTGTTTTTGAGTAACTGGAGTGTTTGGAAGCTTAGGGTGGATAGAGATAGACTACAGCTGGTAATAATAGTAGAGCCTTTTATGCTGTCAATTTAACAGTTGTAAAACAATTAGGGAGAATTATGTTAATAGCAGGCTTTGTTCACACTTTCCTTGCCCAATTTTCCTTTTTATTTTTTTTTTTTTTGTGACATGCCTTTCCTACCATGCTCTGAGAGCACATAAACAGTAGAGCTCTGTGTGTTTGTATTGTGTATGGTCAGTGTTATCCATTAAACCATGGCTGGATGTAGATCTTCTAAAATTTTCACAAATCAATTTTCCAGTGCTTTGGCTATTGCATTTTAATGTGGCTGCTCCTAAACAAACAAAATCATGTTTTCAGGAAGCTAAGACAGGATAAGAAGTGATTTGTATGGGAAATGGTGCCTGATTTGCTCAGACTGCTGCAGCTGTTTCCTTCTGTGATACGAACAAAACCCCTTCAAATCGATCGGATCCATGCTGGCTGAGCCCTGCTACCCACGCAGAGGGGCAGCCGAGCCTGTCCCTGCTCCGGTGGGAAAGCAGTTGTGCCAGGGCAGGCTGACCCACGCTGAGACACTGCTTTGTCTTGCTCAGCTCCTCCCAGTTCTAGACTATGGATTAGTGCTCTCCTTTAGTACTGAGACTAATCTGGATGATGTCTCTCTTGCAGATAATGCAGCCCACGTGAAGGGCATCTCTTGCTGCTCTCTCATACCACATCACAGTCTGGTTTGCCTTCACTTCTCTCCCTTCCCACACCCAAGGCTCCTTCAGCCTTGGCACCTTCTTCCCCACCCAGACAGCCTCACCTGTGCTCAAGACTCTTCCTGGTATTGATGACATGGAAAGGGCTTAGTGCTATACGAGAACAGTGATCTGAAATGAAGTAAATACTTTTCTATCTTTTCCACTCAAAAACCAGAATGATTACGCTGAAATCAAGAGCATCATAAATTAGTTTCTTTCGCCTCCCAAGGGAGGGAATAGATATGAAAATCTTCACACTTAATTCTTCCCTCCCCACAAAATAACGTGTACATATAGATGATCCTTTAAGAAAGGCTTCCCAAACTCCATTTACCTTGACAGCTGTCACTTGGCACTTGTAGCTGTCATGGCAGTGTGTAGTTTTTCATGAATTACCAGCACTGGTGTTTTTTTTCTCTTTATCTGCCATCAGCCCGTCAGCTGGGCCTTTCATAACGGCTTCTGGCACCTCGCTGGGGCGATCGGTGCCGCTGAATCGCGCCCGCAGCTCCCCCGCCTCGCCGGGCAGCCCTGTTTACTGATGTGCCTTTTCCTGTAAATATAACAAGCAGTGCTCATGGAGGGGATGTGTGGGAGTGGAATGGCTTCACCTTGTAACAGTTAGCTGGGGTGGCAGCTCTGCCTTGACTGATAATCCGCGAGTCCTCGTGTTCCAGTTGCTTCGCTAAATAACATGTAGACATCCCACTCTGAAGGCTTGTATATGATAGTTAATTAGACAACATTTAATTTGGCTTAACATTTGTGTCAGTTTTGTGGAAGTGAGGCTCCATAATTAGGGAATACAGATCAGATTTCTGTCAGACTTATAACCTCTCACTCTAATTTAATGCTCACTCCTCCGGTGCCGTGTCACACTGGGTGTGCAGGATTGCCCCTCCCCACCCCATCTTTTCTGCTTGACTAGTAAGAAAGTTGCCCATTTAACACAACTGACAGCAAATGGGATTGTTCACGGAGATGTAAGGGCAGGAACTGAGCTGGACCTGTTTCTGAGAAGTTGAGCTGGTCCTGCAATTTTTCAGTTGGTTTTCTGAAACTGTTGGAAGTGTTTGGGCATCTGCAGCATTCTCAGGAAATACTGACTAGAGTATCTGAGTTCAATTTGTGGGTCAAGATATGATGTAATTGCAAGTTGTACCATGAAAATGTGTAATAGTAACTCAGTGGTACCCGGTGTTCAGATTTTAATCAACACAGCTGCTTTCTGCCTGGTAACCTTGATGCTGTGCAGCCCATATAGAGTGAACATATATACCTTGTGAGTTCACTGTTACGAAAAGTTACTTCTTATATTGTAGTGGTGCTCCTTCAGGATGATTTCTGTGTGCAAAAACCATTTACTGTGGTTTCCAAAGACCTGAGCTTTCCCCAAATTCAGATATCAGTTTTGGTCTCTAAGTGAGCAGTGATCATCATGGCTTCACTGCGGTGTAAATGGCCGGTGTAAATCTGCTACACAGATTTATTAAGTGAAACTCAAGACTTATATGTGGTCATTCTTGTCTTATCTGTAAATCCTTGAGACCATGCTTTGCATGGAAATCAACATTATGTCATTTTAGTCACAGAACATTTCCTTTTTGTAGTAAATTATGTCGTGTCATTTGGAAAGTGATACTCTGCCAATTTTATTTTTTTTGGAGGGGTGGGTAGTAGGTGGGAAATGTAGTTATTTTTATTCAGAGACCAGAATAAAAACAATTAGAATAATAATTTTAAATGAAATAATTTGTCTTTATAATGCAATGTTGTCTAGCAGGGTTGCATAACATACATCTGTGGATAACACTGAAAAGAAAGGGTGGTATATTCTCACATGTCCAGCAATAAATGCTTGCAGGCTAAAGAGATGTGCACTGCATGCTCTAGATGACAATCCTCCTAATGCTGAAACTTGGAATTTAGTGGATGAAATATCACATATGTGGGAAAGGAAGGAGATCAGCAACACTGCCCTGAGCTTAAATTACTTGGATGTGTAATGCGTTGTATTTTGTATGTAAACACATTGCTAATAAGAGGAGTTTGACTGCAGTGCCAGTACTGCTCTGGCATCCCTCCTGGAGAGTTGTACTCGGTTCCCTGATGGGTTCCAGAGCTGCAGAGCTCAGTGTGCTGCTGGGAGCAGGAGCCTGCACCAGGTGTTTGGAAGGGGGGAGAAAACCTCGCACTGCTCCGACTTGGGAGTGTAGTCTGAGTCTTGTGGTAGCAGTGAGTGCATTCAAAAAACACTCTTCCTCTTGCTGAGACTTGCTTGTTTATTTGATACAGAACGTGTGCAGGTGTCTTTTTGTGTGCATGAAGGATTTCTCTGTGGAAATAGAAGAATGTTGCTGTAATAATTTTTGTTTCGCAGAATCCTTCTCTGAGAAAGATACCATACAGGCTTTAAAATGTTACAGTCACCGGCGTCATACATGCTTAGGATCCCTTATGTATCAAACACAGCTCATGGCAAAGCTAAAGAAGTCAGTGTCCTATTGAAAGGGCCTTCATGTCTTGTCTTTTCTTTGTTCAGCAGGGAACAAAGTTTGTCACGCTGAGACACCAGACCTTTGATGAGGCTCAGGTAACCTCTCACAGTGTGCATGGTGCCAACAAAGGGGCCCTGCCAGCCTTTGTAGAGGGCGTTGAGACCTCAGTCAGCACTGACTTTTCAGAAGATGAGGAGTGTGTTGGTGAAGTGCTAGACTGTGGTTCTTCGGATCTGTTGGTTCGTGGAGGAACAGAAGAAGCTCGGCATGAAGATGAAAAGGTGACAGCAGCAGCAGCATCCCAGAGGTTGTGATTGCACAGGCAGATGAGGTGGGTGATAGACAATACTTCATATAAAATTCCCTTTTATCTTACCTGATTTGTATTCTTGGCTGTGATCAGAAATACAGCTTGTTGTTTCTAATTAATTCTTTAATTTTCTTTTATTTGTATTTTGAATTTAGCAAAACTCTATTCCATGTTTGAAACGTTCTTCATCTAACCCAAAATGCATTAAAAAGGCTATTTGTTTAATCAGCAGGATTTTTTAATCTTATTATATGCTGCTCAAAAATGAATATTTCTTTGTATTGTACAGTACACATTTACATAAATTAGTGTTATCCTTGGTTATTTTGCAACCCATAATTTATATGCTTTTTAGTTTTATCATAAAATAAAATCTTGCCTCTAATATTCTGAGAACATTTTTAGCATCATAGCAAATTACCTTGGGAGGAACTATTACATAGTCAGTGAACTATCCTACTTGAGTTTGAAAAAAAAAAAAAAGAGGAACTTAAATGTGTATCAAATGCTCAGCTTTCACCACTCTTTCATTTTTGAAGGCTTTTGAAAACTGTAAATTTGTAAAAATTCTAGTAAGATTCATCTGGAGCATAAAATATTTGAAACATGTTTAGTTGTTTGAAAAAGATCCAAGGTTTATTGCCTCATTCAATCACTTTTTTAAGTGTTAAGATAAGTTTCCTCCTCCTACCAGGTTTCTTTGTTTATATATTTTTTCTACAGAGGGCTCATTTTGAATATTGCATTCAGAAATGTTGACAAAACATTTGTCAAGAATTTCTTTGAAATAATTTTGCAAGTACCTAATCTTGCAAGGTACTGCTAAATGGAGCTCTTTTCTCTGGGACAACTGAGGCCCAAAACCCAAATGAATTGCATAAGCCCTCCATTTCATTACCATGAACTTGAAATATATAGAAATAGCTATGAAAATATTTGCTATAACTCCCTTGGGATAACTTTCCCTTCTTTTCTCTGTGACGTCATCTTTGGGTAGCTTTGCTGTTATTGACCAGTTCTCTGTACCTTGTAGGGGTTGCTGAATTCCTCATCCAGTACTACTTTTGCTCTTTGCGTGCTCTGATAGCTGCAGGTTAGAATTGGGGTGTGTGGAGCCATGTGCATCTGAGACAGAGGATTCTGGCCCCAAAAAACACACTGATAAAATAGGAGTGAAGGACTGATACAGACAGTTGAAAATAATTTTGCTGGGTTTTTTTATGTGGCCTCTAGCAGTATTTAAAGGCTTCGAAGATCCTCGATATCTTATCGTTTCGACTCCTATTACTGTTGAGCTCTGTGGTTATACATATTTCAGCATCTTCTTTTCATGTCTCCCTATGTCTTTATAACTGTTGGACAAGTTAGTACGTGAGATGCCTCCTTTTATGTGTGCTAGATGTTGTAGATCCTCCAAGGGAAGGAGTAATTAAATTACTCTTTCAAAGGAGTTCTCCACCGCACTAATAACTTATCTGTAAGCTTCTTGAAGTAGTTGTTTGTACTCTAAAATGACTAAATAACTGTTGTATAATCTCAAAATTACAATAAATCATAATTCCTCCTGGATGGCAGCAGCTATGACGTCTGGATATGCCTAACTGCTGATGTCTGACAGTTTTAAACACCACACATGCATGTACCTGGAGGAGGGCACAGGAAAATAATTACAGTTCCTGCTGTTGTGCATTCTGCATATTCACACTGGCTCTCAATGTTCCTGGTGCTGGACCATCAGCTGGTGCTCAAGCAGCAACCTCATCTAAGGGCTGGGTGGAGGCAAACAGCAGCAATAGCTGCCTAGAAGGTTTTGTTAGCTTTTGGAATCAAAGGTAAAAGCCCCTTGTTCCACTTTTACTGCAAAGATGAAGTATTTTTATTTTGACCACCACCTATATGGGCATGAAGGAGGGAGGAGGACTGGCCTGTGGGCGAGTTCTGCTGCCTCAGCTCATTCTGCCACTTATTGTAAGTCCTTAGAGAGAATAAGTCCACGTGAGTCTTTAGAGACCTAACTGCTGTGATAAAAGGCAGGCAAATATGTGTGTGTTTGGACAGAGGACTCAGCCTTTCCAAGACTTCTCTCTGCTTCCAGGGACAAGACCTGTGTAGTGAGGGAGAAGAGGAAAGGAGAATACAAGTTTCAGTCCTACAGCATAAATACAGGTGTGCCTGATAAAATCCTTCCTGCTAATGGAGTTCAGCCTTTCTTTTTCATACTGTTGGATCAATGAAATGCTCCTAAAATAAGCTCCAATGGCTGGTTTTTATTACAGCCTTAAGGAATAGTTTAATTTTGCCTTAGAAATGCATCTGATATGGCCATTTGCTCCTGGGATCTGCAAGAAGATTTTTACCTTCCCTTCAACAAATGACTACTGCTGATCTTTGGTGACCAGCAGCTGTGTGTACACTGTGTGCATGTCCTGGAGGAGTCAGAAACAGGGTAACTGACCCAGGAAGAATCAAATATTTCTAGTAAAATGACAGGTTTTAAAATAGATTTAGTTACGCCATCTCTTAATGTGTCTATATTTTGGGAGGTGATCTGAAAAAAAATGTCTCCAGGTTAGAAGTTTTATGAACTGCTTAGAGTGACATGTTCCTTAGCCTTGGAAAAAACATATTTTGGGATGAAACAAGAAATTTTTAAATGACAGAAATATGAATACCATATCCAGACTGAATTGAAAGCATAGGAAATGTAGTAAAATGTACCTCCACCGTTCTCCCTGCCACTGGATAGCACCTGAAGGAACATGACTGAAAAAATAGGATGACTTTGTGTTCCTTTAGCAGAGTGTATGGAATGCCTTTTCCTTTTGCTCCCTGTGTTGTTATCACTTCTTCAGGGCTGAGTCTGAACTCCAAGTACCTCGTGAGCCAGATGTGCCAAGTCATTCCTCTCTGGTGAACTCACTTAACTCCAGTGTGCACTTCTTGTGCTGGCCGTTCTCCATCCCAAAGCAGTGGGGTCGCTGCGGGAACACAGCAGTATTGGTTTTGGAAGAAGGCTGAGCCAGAATAATTTATAACTGAGAATCAGGAACTCCTTCTTTATTTGTTGTTTTACTTACAGAAAGTAGACCCCCAGCATTTCTTTTGGGATTGATCTTCTAAGGGAACAAGGAAACTGTGCACTGTGGTCCTGGGTTCATTGGCAGGTGTGCCTTTAGCTCCCTGCTGGTGCTGCCATTGCTCGTGGTCTTGCTCTTCAGAGCAGGAAAGACCAAGGGCTGTGAAATCATCCAGCACACTCCTTGTGCTGGCAAATAGTATAAAGATTCCATCTTGGGGAATACCTTTTTGGTATTCAAGGTATCGCTCCCAGGCTGCGTTCCTAGGAGAATAGCTTTCCGTCTGTATAAGATTTCACCATCAGCACTGACACTTTGCTTTATTAAAATTAGCCATTTTGTGTTGAATCGAAGTGGTATAATGAATTAAAAATTAATAGTTCTATATGAAAAATGTTCCTATATTTCAGTGACTTGAAACAGAGCCCCATGAAACTGATTTCTGATTCTCTGATTTTATTTCAGTTAAGTATATTTATCTTGCTGGATGGATGTGGTGTGGATTACCATACCATATTTTAACATGCCCCAACAACATATCAGCAGATATGTAAAAAAGTGAGTTAATAACATAAATGTCTGCTATCATGCTGCTTTGGAAAACCATTCTTAATTTAATCCATACACTAAATGTGCTTTCCAGTTACAAAAATTCATTATAAGCATCAGGCAGAAGTGAAACCGTGATACAGAATTGTGACTGATGTAAAACAGACACACAAAATGAGTAGCATTAGGACACTTACTTTGAAGTTTGTTAAAACCAGTAAAGTGATAGCCACTTTAAGTGAAACCTGCTGTTACAGATACCTACTGGATTTTGGGAACATTTCACTTTTGAACTTACTCCTTGCAGTCTGCTTTAGTGTTTAATATGTTGTAGTTTTGGTTTTGTTTTTTTTCTTAGTGTAGCAGGGAAAAGTAAAATAGCTGACCTACTCAGATACCTTATTATCTTTGCTCACAGATAGTTCAGTACATTCAGTATCTGTGAAAGGAATATTTATTAAAATACCTATGAGAAATTACCATGCTATAACAGCACAAATTTCAAAAAAATAGCAGTGTACTCCCATTGAGCACCCATCATAACACTGCCAAATGGGAATCATGGAAAAAGTCGTGAGTCATTTCAGCAGGGATTTGAGAATGACAAAGTAAAAGAAAGCAGTTAGGTTGACCGCTCAAAGTAAATTTTCAGCATCTTGTTGATGCTGGTGATAATCTGAATGTAGGGATTGATTGCAGACTTTGTGAACCTTTCCAGTTAAATGGGCAGGTGGAAGGAGGCAGGTGTCTCCTCTTATTTGTGCCCATTTATCTGTGGAGAATGGACAAAGTACTGGCACATGACAAAGTTCCCGAGCATAGCAGAGATTCCACAAAAAACCAGTTCAGCACATATATACGTATATATACATATATATATATATTATCAAAAGGGATTTATATGTGTTTGATAGAACTGAATGTACCAGAATTCTCCCTTGCTCACAAAAGCATTTACATGGCCCTCTGAAATGGACTGACAATGCTCATTTATTGCAGAGGTCAAAGTGGGCCACGTTCTGTGAAATATATTTATCCCTCAGACAATATATGCTCGCTGACCATAAGTCAGTTTGCTTGTAAAATGATAGATAAACTCAGATGATGATTTTGCTCATAAGAAAGACCATTTTAATCATGTTTGTTGTTTGAGGGACACATATAATGTGTTAATTATACATGTTCTGAGTCATGACAAATAACGTTTTTGCCATTATAAACTAACAGAGTGTTCAGGGTTTTTTCTAGAAGGGATTTTTAAATGTTGATTTAATAAGCTGAATTGATTCTCTTTGGATAAACCCCATGACTTCTAGGAAGACCATATCCAGTGGATGGAGCATCTTCTGATTGCCAATAAAGCAATGCCTGAGCTTTGCAGTTCTGTGAGTGTTTGGATGTTACAGGAACTGGAACCTTCTGCTTCAGCTGATACATAGAAGCAGCTTGGTGGTCTCTGATGTGGGTTCTTATTACAACAATTTACCATAGACTAGCCATGATTTATACATATTTCTGTGGCATTGATTAGAGCTGTGGTGTCACAGGTAAAAATGAGAAACCAGAAGCAGTACAGGATGCTGGGATGAGTACTACACAAATAATGAACATCCCCTTCAATTTTCTCCTGAAGTTAATAATGCTTCTGCTTTGGCTGTGCTTGTGAACATGTGAGAACTCTGTTCCCAGGACTGCAAGCTAGGATTGCATGTGCTCCTCTGCCCTGGACAGTTTGTGCTGGGGTTAGCCGGACTCTGTAGGAGTGCTCCGTGACACGGAAGGGTCAGAGTCTGCAAGGCTCCTGCCTTGCTCCCTGCAAGGAAGAAGTTAAAATAAACAGGGAAAAATGTCATACCTTGCAACCAGAACTGTGTTTGTACACACTCACTGTGCTGCTTATTAATGTATAAATTCCACTTAATTGTCCAAGGAATGAGTCACGAATTGGTCGTGCCCACTCTTGTCCAATAGCAGAAGGTTTAATAGCCCTAAACACATCTTTGTGTCTTTGTCAGGTCTTGATTCCCTCTTGCTGAGAGTTTTCAGTAGGTCTCAGGACTTTTCCTCTTGTTTCTGCCAAACAAGAAGGAGGCTTGTACAAAACCAATGCCATATAATCTACAAGGCCATTCTGTGCGTTTGTGTTTCTGAAATACACATAATTAGCCATGTTCGGATAACTTGAGAAATGTAATTTGCAATGTTAATTATTTTAGAAGGAAATTTAGAGACAGTGTCTAACTCATTGTGCCAGAAGATAAAGAGAACTAATTTCTTGAGTTAAAAACTCGCCATATATGATTTTGTTCACTCCAGTAGGGTGTGTGGGTGCAATTATCTTCTGTGTGGTGTTTGTGTGTGCTCTCTTCTACCATATTATCCAGCACACAGTGATCTAGTCCAGTGAATCTGGGAGAGGTGACTTGGGAATAAGATAAATCTGACTTGGTGATGCAGCTTGAATCGCTTTTTGTGTAGTGATGTTTATTTTTTGAGGACAGTTGGCTGGAAGGAAATGGGCAAATTGTAGGTGACAGAGTGGAAGAGAGTTTGCTGTGCTCTGACTGACATGGGATTTGATCCCTTTCTTCCAAGAACAGCACCCCGTTCGGTTTGCTTTAGATCACACATTTCTTTTCAGGACCCGTTGTCAGAAAGCTGCTGAATAACTTTCTCAGGACGAGTGTATGACAAGGAGCGTGGCAGCAGGGACAAAGGCAGTTATCCATTTTACTGCCACTTTCTTGGGATGCCTGACCTAAAATTGTGCGTAGTTTCCCACGTAACAAGGGAGATTTGGGCTGAACCTGCTTTAGTTGCTTTGCCTTAGAGAAAGTCAAGAGTGGGGCTGAATTTGGCCTCATCTCTCACCCCAAAAGCCTTGGTTTGAAGAAGTGGAATTGCTGATGGTACAGGGTCAGGCTGAGACACAGAACTGCTTTGGCTGTGGTTGTCCTGAACAGGATTCCCTTGTCTTTATCATTTGCAGTTCCTTTGTGTGAACGTGAGGGTTCAGGACATTTCCATTCTGTTGTCTAAAGTAGCTTAATTAATATTTCCTTTCATTGATTGATTTTTACGTATTCCTTCTGCTTGATATCACTTTTCATGGCTTCCTGGTAACTTTTCTTTCTCTGTATTTTGAAAAATATTAATGTGCAATATTCTTCCTAGATACCTTTTCACCCTGAGCATCATTCACTGAACTGACATAACACATAATGGATGGTCAGACTGAAAAAGGATATTTTTTTTCTCCTAAAGTCTCCCTTCACCTACACACAATTAGTTTTCTCCCTAGAGACCTCATTGGACTCTTTCAGCTCATGTCTGTCTGTCAAAGATTTCCATAGATGGTTGGAATGCTACTGTCATTGTCTTTCCACTTCTTTTGTATTTTTCGTTATTGTTTGTAGTTCAATAAAAGCTGATAAATAAATTAGTTGTAGCTTTAGGGTTGGATGGTTTGTTGACCAACTTCTTTGTTTTCAAGAGGTTGTTCAGTGATGAAGAGAAAATGGACTCTGCATCCTGATAGGACTTTTTTCTTAGGGCACAGCAACAATGATGTCCTCAGAAGATGGGAATCAGATTTGTATTTTGGGGCCAAAGCAGAGGTGCTGTAGAGAGAGGTCTTTGCTCCAAGGCTCAAATGCAGCCAGTTGAGGTGAAATGCACATTTCTCATTTCTTTTTTTAAATTTTGGTATTTATTTCTAGCATTTTCTTTCTTTACCTGCTGTGTTTTTGTTTGTTTGTTTGTTTGTTTTTTTGCAAACAGAACTCAAAAGCTGGTAACTTTTTTTTTTAAATAAAAACATCTCTCTTTTTTGATGGCTCCTTGTCCTAAAAATGTGGTTTGTGTTTTTCCTTTTCTCTGCTGTCCAGACCACGTTCTTGGTTTGGGGAAGCAGATCGATCTGGCAGCATGATACATTCTGACTAATTTTTCTGGCATCTCTATGATCATGATTCCCTAATGTTATCCTTGACTTGTCGTCAGTGACAGAAATTTGAAGGCAACTTGTTCTTCAAAGTGTTCTACATGCAAAAAATATTTTTTTCTTTTTTTAAATCCCTAAAGCTCTCATTAAAGTTAGACTCTTAAAATGGATTTGACTCTATGCAACGCTGTATATAAAAGACCTTCCCTCTTGCTTATCTGTTCCTCAGCATTTCTCACACGTGTTGTTTGGGATTTTGATCCTAAACAGATTAGATTGGATTAATATTTTGTTTTCCTTTCAACCATGTAAATATTGAGTAGGAAAAATGAAACAAAATCCTCATTCCTATTAAAATACAGCAGGACTTAATAGAATCTTAGAAAATAACCTTAAGATTTTTTTTTTTTTTCTGCAAAAGGTTAACTAAACACGGCCCCAGTTCTGCAAAGGATTACTCTTGTTTAATTTTACATACCGTGCGTTGACTTTCAATGGCACTCTGCATAAAATACCCTCCCTGAGCCTTCGGAGATCATGGTCTGAATGACCATACAACATGATGCTCCATATTCCACTGAACTCGAAGCAGTTTTGCCAGAGAGTTTCCTCTCAGGCCTCTGGTTGGGTGAATCTCTGTCACTTACAAATCCTCCTCTTCTTCTGTGGTCAGCTGATGACACTGGCTCTGTTTCCTGCAGGAAAGTTGCCACCATCTTCTCCATCACTCGATTTGTAACAAATGTTGTCCTTTTTGGCTGAAATCAGCAACCCTCTCCCCAGGATTGTAGAATGTGCCTCAAATATTAGGAACGTGGAAGAAGAAAATGTATAGAAGGAAATATTAAAGCTGAAAGTACTTTTCCTCACTCAATTAGAAAAAAAAAATAGAATATTAAGTAAGCGTTGAAGAGTGTTGCTTTTTAAGTTGCTTTGCTGCTTTTTGACAGATAAGAGTAACTCTAAGGATACTGTAATTCTGGATCATAAAGGTAGATTGATCCCCAGATACATCAAACATAAGTATATCTGGAAAAAGCCCCACAAACTACCAAACTGTGTTGGCAGGGGCAATTTCCTTGTATCTTTGGTCTCACTCAAAGTGTTGTTTTAAATTAATGTTTTCTTTCAAAAGGAGCTTCTCATTTGTCAAATTTTAATGCTGAAGTCATAAACAGTTAACTAATAAGATTTCTTCAATGTCATGCAGAAAGCAAGTAGCTCTAAGAGGCGTGCCATAAACTCCATCCCCTGGTTCCCTTGGGATAACTGTCCTTGTTTGAACAGTGAGAACAGATACAAATACATATGTGACTGCCCTGACACTCCTGAAGGAGCAGAGTTGTTTCCAGCAATGTGAATGGACATTAGCATTGCCAGGGATTCTGTTTTTATCCCTGTCTGCTCTGGCTCTCTGTTAGAGTCTTCTGGGATGAAATAACAGCGGCACGAATGGCTCTGGCTGTGCGAGTGTGGCACACTAGCAGTGAGGAAATGGAGAGATACAAAAAGCTGTAAATGCAGTGGGAAGCTGCTCTTGCCTCTGGAGCCAGCAGCTGCAGTGATGCAACCACTGCATCTGGTGTCATAACAGTTCCAGTGTCCTCTGCTCCCAGTTATCCATTCCTGTCCCTGGCTCCAGAGACCAGCAGCCAGCTCTGAGCTGATGGTAAACTGAAGCCCAACTGTGAATAGTTCTTCAGTTGCTCATAACATCCCAATATTTGTTGTTATTCTGTGCTGGAAGCCTTTTTCAATGCTGCTGTTCTGTGCTAAGGTACATGACTACAGGATTTTGTGAGTGAAGAATACATGAAAATACGTGAATCAATGCCACTAGGGTTTTGCATTCTGTGTAAGGGTCTGTGATGCTGCTTAACGCATGTGGAGTGCGCTAAACTCTGGGTCATGTAGTCAGGAGATACCAAAAAATGGCTTTATTAGAAGTACTAGTATCTCCTTAGGTTCCCTTTCAGCTCAAGGACTGATGCCCCTGCAGGTCACATCTGTTCAGGGCCATCCCTGTGCGCACCGGAGGAGTTGGCAATGCACAAAGAGGCAAAATGAGTTCCCATACCTTGATGGTACAAAATCGAGAAGAAAAGAGGGGACACCTTACTCCATTTTCTGAGGAGGCTTCTGCATCTTTCCGAGTCCAGAGCCCCGATCTATCTCCTGAAGTTGGGCACCTCTGAGCTTTCTGTGCCAGGACTGCACAGGAATCCTTGTTCTGGTGAAGCTGGACAGTGTATTTTGAGAGGTCAGGGTTAAGGCTGGTTGGCTGGGTTTTGATTTTTTTTTTTTTTTTCCCAAGACACAAGATGATGCTTCTAAAAGTGCTGGGAGTTGGTTCCCATGGAACAGGAGTGCCCTTAGCCTGGTACTGGGTGCTTTCAAAAATGTTAAACGTTCAAGACTGCAAGAACAAGGAAATGGTCTCACAAATGTCTTCACAGCCCTTTCTGCACTTTGTTGTTTGGGTTTTGAACACCTTGGTACACTGCTGTAGTTTGAGCAATTTATGTTGAAGAGAAGATGCCTCTTTGAGGGACTACACTGAAGGGTACTGATTTCTGACTGTGTTCTCCCTCCCTAGTTTGGGGACACTCTGATAGTGTAATTTTTTTTCCAGCACACTTTTTTTGGATCTGGCCCTTTAATTTTGGCAAATCTGTTTCCTGTAGCCCTAATATGTCCCTCCTTTTTTCATTTTTTTTCCCCTTTGACAGATTGCAGCATTTTTCTTGCCCAGCTGGTCAATGGCTGTTACATTTTCATTTGCTTTTTATTGTTATTTTTTAAGAAATAAGCATATTTTAAGGTTGCTGTCAGTAATGACCAAGGTTTATGATGTAGTGATGGGTGAGGAGTGTTGAGGGTGGGACCATACTTAAAACTTGTTTAATGTTTCACTGATTGACATGGACTCTTTTCTTTTTTCCTTTCATTTTCCCAAGTGGAACTTGGGTTCCAGTGGTTTTCTTTGTTTAGCAAAAAAGATGTAAAAATTACCTGCTTCCTTGTTTTATGTGCTGTGTATGTAATACAAGGTAGTTTTCATTAAGGTGTATCAGAGAATCGTAGAATGGCTTGAGTTGGACAGGACCTTAAAAATCATCTAATTATGGAAAAGCACCAGAGGGCTTAATGTGAAGAGAACAACTTTATAAAGACATATTGTACTATAAATTCTCATTTCTGTCTTGATCCAAATTAATTTTCATGTGTAGACAAGTCTTTGGAGCTGCTTGCTAAACTCTGTTTATAAAGTATCTATGGCATCTGGAAGAAAATAACACACTTGGAGACAGGCAATGTTTTCCAAAGCAGCCTAACAACATATTTTTTTCTACTTTGACTTTTACAAAAAATTCTCCCATCTTTGTGTCTGGCTGGACAATACTTTAAAAACAGTGAAATGATACTGACACATCCAAAACGAAAAGCCTTTTGATTTGCACTGCAACACTGAAGACTCTCTACTGCCCCCCAAATATTCTCTGAGCTTATAGAGCCTTACAGACTCAAAATAAGTACATTTAATTCCAATCCAGCAGTGCACGTTTGAACCCTGGTTTATGAAATCAATCAGATGAAGTAGTGATACCTGATGGTAGTGACAGAGGCACTTTGAACAGCTGACAGAGATCATTGTAAAAAAGGTACAAGAAAAACATGGATTCAAAGCCTCAAAATCATTTATAATGTAAGCCTCAGTTTGCTTTCCCCACAGTGCAACTCAGAATAAATTTGATTAGAGGCGGAATGGCTGGAGAGGGCTCTTACACAAGTTTGTAATACCAGGCACAATCAAGCTTCTAATAGCCTAAGGGATGGCTGTGTTTGAAAGCTAATTTGGATTAATGCAGGGTCTGAATTTAAAGTAGGGCTAGGTATTTCTGAATAACTGTATTCTTATTCCAGAATAAAAGTGTCCACACGTGAAGTTATTCAGAAACAGCTATTTTGGCATGATCTGTTTGTATCCAAGCCTGAAATCTCTGCCTGTAGGCTGCTAATGGAGAAACAAAGAATCGTATCTGCTAATAGGATCTCTCACAAAATCTCTTGCTTCCAAAACCTGCAGAAAAACTTCCCAAAATGTAACACTTTAATTTAACTGTGTATATCTTGATTTTATTTTTTTTCCCTCAAATGGAAAGTCTTTTTAATTAAGAACAGGATTAGCCCAGACAGCTTAAATGATAACTTCAATGTGCTCATCATTTTGTTAGCCTTGATTAAAAACAAGTCTTTCATTTTCAAGGCTTCTGTATAATATTGACTTCTAAGCATTTTTGGATTTAGAGTAAAATAAGTACAGAAGTCTAGTTAAGACTGAGAAAGGGCTAATGGTGCTCTACTGATAGAACTGGGCAAGGACTTTGCAGTGAAGCCCTGGAAGAAACTTGGGCATCTCCTTGCCTTTGTATTTTCTGCCAGCATATGAATCCTCAAATGTGGGGAATTTGCTTTGGGTTCGCAGGCTGGGGATCAGCACTCTCTGCAAAGTGTCAGAGTGTAACGTGTGTATGAGGGGCTTCCTGACCAGCCTTTGTGGGTGTGATTTTTGGAAGTGCTCAGTTGCTTCCTCTTGATATAGCTGCAAGAGACTGGTGTGTGGGGCTGGTTGTTGTCATCACTGTTGGATGCAATGCCTCTGCAGGACAGCATTCACTGCCACTGCCACAGCTTTGGCAGGCTGAATCTTGGTGTTTAATTCTCATGATTTTTGTTCTTTCTCTTCACATGTGGCATTTAAAATTCATAATTGGGCTGATGTATTCAAGCTGAACTAAGGTAGGCCAGCATAACAAAAGATCAACCTCCAAATGTGGAGCTTCTGTGCAGAAATGTTTGATAGCATTCATAGATTATAAAAGTAGCAAGATACTTGATTTTTTTTTTTTTACATAGTTAATCAAGCTGCATCCATTGAAAAATATAGTCACTACACACTAGTAGGTTTCAGAATTATCAGGATAACCTGTGTATTTGCACTCAGAATAAACAGCAGTAGGATTTGGAAGGCACGCTGTGATACAGCCGGTGTAACGAGCTATGACACTATAGATGGTGCAGTTTGGTTTGATGGAAGTCTGTTCCCGAGATCCCGAGTATGCTCTGAGATGTGCTTGGCAGTGTGTTGCACAAGCATTCAGTGATGCAACCATGTGGAGCCTCCTTGAAATCACACGCCCTCTGGAAGGAGTTAGGGGCCGGCTGCATCCTCTGCCTTACAGTGTCTGATTCTGGAATGCATTTGGATTGGGACTGGGAATCACACCCAGCCCTTGGTGTGTCTTGCAGCTATAACACCTGCTTTTCAGCTGTGCCAGCTGCTGCATGTGCCAGATTTATTACCCATGTATTTTCTTCTTCCTTTTTTAGCAAATATGTATAAATGTGCTTTATAAGTTGCCAATAAATGAAATATTTTGCATAGGTCTCTGCTATTATCTCCTGTCCAGAAAAACTTAGTTTTATATCCTGAAAAGCACTAGGATGGTAGCATTGTTACCTTGAAGACCACATACTTTGCAAAAATAGTGGCAAAAAGTTACAATGCACAGGATAATTTCAAAAGCACATGTATCAGCGTGGTTGCACTGTGATGTCTGAAAGTTAGGGGCTCTGAAATGCAGAGAGCAAAGTCAGGCTATACAACACACAATTCCCTGAATGTGTCTGTGAACTGACTCTGTAAGTGGAAATAAGTTTCTTTGCCAGCTTGAAGTTTTAATTGTTTCCCTTTTTAAGATTCAATCTATGATAAGATTAGGCTGTTTATCATGGGTAGGGTATGATGGTTATTTTTGCTTTACCAAAAGCCAATTACATAGGTTGGTTCCAGTCCCTCGCTGAATAGCTTTTTCTTTGGGCATTAATTTTAATGTTTAAATAGCAAGTGCATTTTCTTATGGCTGCATAAAGATATGTATAAGTAGAAGGCTACTTTAGTTGGGAAGATCCAATGCTCAGTGAAGCCTTTCGCATATATAGAATACTGAATATCTAAACCATTATTTAGCATCAGAATCAGTTATGGTTGTCTGACTGATGGACAATCTTTTCCTGACCCAGTCTCTTTGCAAGTGACCTATACTGTCTAGACAGTTGCATATTATTTATACATTCATTTCAGATTTATAGTTCTTTTAACTAAAGTTGAGGATGTTAGTTTGCCAGTGACTCCATATCAGTACTTGAAACAGGCTGGAGCACACCCAGATGCTTAAAACTAGCAATGCAGGCCCTTTCCATTGCTGCCCATTGTTTGCCAGTTTGCCCGTCATTACTCCTCATTTCACCTCCCTCCCCACCCAAAAAAAGGAGGAACAAAAAAAAGAGAAAATGTCTGACACAGAAGGAAGATTGTGTAAGACCTGCTAATTTCAAAGAGCAGAGATCAATTCTGGCTGATCCGATTGAGGGATTGGGGAATTGCTAAAACAGTGTTTGCATCCAGTTTGCAAGTCTGAAATGCCAGGGCTGAAATAAAAACTGCTCTGCAGAGCTCTTTCCTAAAGGGTGGGTAGAAGGGAAGTCACGTTAAACCAACTCTGGATGCGTCACATGGGAGAGACCATTCCTCAAAGGCCACCTGCGAGAGCTCTCCTTAATGTATGATTTGCTTTTGAGAATCATGTTCTTGACTCCTTTAGGGGTGAGGCAAAAAAAAGAAAAGGACATGCAGTGCTGCTGGCATTAAATGCAGTTTTTGAGACTTGCAGCCGCTTGCCATGTCCTTGCCACTACTGATGGTATGTGTGTCCTTTCTTTTGAAGATAATGAGATATCATGTGAAATTCACATCTACTTTTAGACTATTCACTCATTTATTAAAATTTTATCAACTGTACTCTTCTAGGCAGCATGATCTTTTTTAAAGTGTACAGAAATAGAAGCACACACATCTATGTGTGGCAACAGATTTTGTCAGAGAAACGTACGCTGGTTGGTATTGAGCACTGGTTGTGCTGGCAAAATTTAGAGCTAGAGGAGCAATAAATCCTCACAACTCCCTCCTTTCTTTTGCAAATGGCTGTTTATTTTAGAAAGGGCATAAGGAATTTGAGAATACTTGTCTTCAGCGTGTTCCCAACATGTTTTTATGCATGAACAATCACAGTAACAGTTCTAAAGGCATTGTTACCAAATGGCATTGATGGGCAAGGTAGAAAGGGGCATGTAAGAGGGGCTCCAAAAGTCGGAGGAAAGAGAGGGCATGCCAGGAAGTCCATGTAAATACAGGAAAGTGGGTAGAGTACAAGGGTGCTTGGGCAGAGAGCTTGGGGCCTGGGAAGAAGAAAGGGAGTGTAAGAGATAAAAAGGAGACTGGAAGGAGTAGATGGACTTAACCTAGAGAAAAAAAGGCAGAAATGTGTGGCCTCTGGGAACACGTCAACAGGGCATGGAAATTCATTTTACTGACCGTTTTAGAAAGGGTTTTCAAAAACGATCTCTTCTTCCATGCTTGAATTTTGTTGTTTCGTATTAATGCAACGTATAAAATGAAAGAAATAGTCAAAAAGGAATTAGCAGTTAGTGCACACAGTCAATTTCAAGTCTTGCTACTCCAGTAGTGTCCTACTCAAGTGTATCTGAAGACTTTCTCATACAAATGCCTTGATTTTCATGTCTCTTGGCAAAAAAAAATCCCTCTAATTCCTGAAAATTTCACTGAGAAGAATATTTTTGATGCTGGAGTTTATATATTTGTAGGAAGTGCAAGGAGATGATAGACTTTTAAATAAAATGGTGGTCCTGTGCTGTTGTTCCAAATTAAGGTGATAGATGAGAGGAAGGGAGTCAAAATTAGAGATCCATAAAATTCATTAGGGCTGCTTATGGACTACCTTTGTTGCAAATTTTGAAATGAGTAAGGTAGGGAAATGTCAAATTAACCACTCACTAAAAAAAGGCTTGGATTTTTAAAAACTTAATCCTAAAAAATACACATTTTCAAGGTAATAGGAAGAAAACGTTTGGACATTTTCCATGCTTGTTACTTGGAGTCCCAGAATCTTTCTGTTTAGCTAATACAGTATAAGATTAATTCTCTCACAGCACATTGCCTGGAGTTCAGTGCACATGTTTACTGATGTGTACAGCTCTCAAATAAGTTTAGTGCTTCTTTCACCCACTGTTAGGAAGTATATTTAAAAGAAATTGCCTTTTATAGATTTAAATTACAAAAGTACTGATATCATGCAAAAAGCACTTCAACTCATGCAAGCATACAAATGTGTAAATCTTAGGGAAAAAGATACCCAGGGCTAATATGAATGTAAATAGGATTAGCTGCTTGCATTAGTGTCTGAAATACAATTTTAAATGCTTACTGCCTGGTTATTCTTACATATATATATACACATACACATATGCATATGTGTCTATGTATATATGTGTGCATATATGTATTTTTTCCCCAGAAATATATCTCACTAGTACTTGAAAAAAATTGTTTTTTTCTTCTAAACAGGAAGGCTTTTAAAAAGATTACTTAATGACAGCTGTGCTAGTGATGGAATCTGTTATTAGATATAGAAGGTTTATATTTGTTGTTATATGAAATATTAACACAAAATGATGGCAGACTTCCATCCTTCACATAGGTACCCAAATGCAGCAGTAATTTTAGACCCAGTCTTCTCACTGAATCATGAACAATGACAGCCACCAGATTCTCTATAAGCCTATGAAAAGAACAATTTTCAGTTAATGGCACCACTAAAGCTGCATAAATCAACATACGCGGCATTTCATTAGAGATTTCAGTCCCCTATGTCATGGCTTCTGCAGCAAAGCAAGTCCTTTAAGCAGTCTTAGTGGTAGTAGAGAGAATTTAGTTTTGTTATTACTTATGTTAAACTGATATAAGTATGGGGGCTATAGGAAGCCTAGGAAAAAAATCAGTTATCTGACATACTCTTGAACTTGAAATAGGGTAGGTGCCTAAGGAATAGGGCAGATTTTGTGTTTCTCAAAATGTTTAATCTTCTAGCTGTTTTTCTGCTTGCTAATAGAAATGGTAATCCTTTTTCCAGCAATAACCATATATACCTGTGAATTGTTTAGTTTCAGTGACAGCTAAAAAGCGATAATGTCATTTTCTCTCCTGTGTGTAGTAAATATGTTAGAGTGATGCCATAATAATTGTACATGAGCTTGTAGAGAAGAAAGAGTCCTAATTTGCCCTGTTGAAGTGGGCAAACAGTTGTCAAACGACACAACATTGCATACCTGGAGTGTGATGTCGGACCGATAATTGCTCAAGCAGAAAAGTTTGGTTTATTTCTGAAATACCAGCTTTCTAAAAGTGTGCTGTTGTGTAGAGGGGCCTGTGAAGAATGATGCTGTGGTTCCTGCTAGGCAGTCATATTGCTATGGGCTGCATGTAGAACATGGGAAATCAAAATTTATTATAAAGAGTAAACAATTTGGCAAAAGTTAAACACCTAGTTTTCAGTTAGATGTGATTCACTTTAATGTTTTTGAAGTAAAACACTTCAACTTTTTTGTTTGGTGAGAATATTTTTCATTTACAAAGGTATTTAATTTATGAACCTCCGGGCCATTCACAATGCTTGGCTTTTCAAATCACAGCAAAACTTGGGTTTACAATGAAGTTTTCTCTTTTTTTTTTTTTCTCTCCTCCATTCAGAAATCAAACATACACATAACCACCAAAAAGCTGTTTAGGGTGACTGTCCTTGTTTGGCTTTTTTTGGTTGTTGGGGGGCTTTTTGTTTTATTTTTTTTGAGGAGGGGGATTTTTTTTGTTGGACTTTTATTTGTTTGGGCTCAGTGAAACAAGCAAACAAAGTTGTTTTGCAATGCTGAGCAGAGGATTGACTCTGGGTTGGTGCTATCTATACATTAACTCATATCCCACACACCCTAAGGCTGTGGTGCCCAGTCTTGTGCGCCATCAGCTCTTGCTGTGCACAGGCAAGGCATGGCGGGCATGTGTTGGTAACGTTTCCCTGTCACAAAATACACGTGTGGGTTATGGTTTGGAAGTCGGTGATCCTGCCCTTGGCCATTGTGCTGAGCAGTGTGGTACAGAAGATAGCCTTTCCCTTGATGGACTTATTTTAAATCCGAAGTCTGCAGCTGCTCTTGATTCAGCCAGGAGCAGTCCAGTGATGGTCTCACCTTCATTCCTGCTCTGAGCCCAGAAAAGCATGGTTTGGAAAAGCTCCCCAGCAACAAACACGCTGCAGGAGCCCAGGTACCTCAACACTTAAAAACCTCCCATCCCCAGTGTGTGAATGGTGTGTGAAGGTGCCCGGCCTGTGCTTGGGCTCACAGCGCTGTAGGCTGGGAGCTGCAGCGTGGGAGGCAGTGGGAGCACACCAGTGACACCAGAATGGGGGTCCCGTGCACAGACACATGGGTTCAGCAAGCAGGGCTTGCCTTTTGTTGTGGGCTACCAGCTTCCTCCCCTCTCAGGTTCATTTTTTCTGGATAAAGCCCCCCATTGTAAATAGATCAATTGCCAGCATTATGTAACATAAAGAGAACTCGCTACATCATTTTTTCATAATTATACAAAAATAAAATGAGTGCATAAACAAGACCAGAAAAGAGCTCTGAGTGTTTACAGAAATAAAAATAAATGAGTGTGTTTTTTAAATTAATATTTTCAAATGTTCAGGTTGAATTAATTTGAGAAATATGAATATGTATTGGTAGTGTTAATTCTTTGGGGTTTTGAAAATTCTTACAACCACATAATTAAATGAGTGCCTTTAGAAATACTGATAAAACCCATTGCCATTCAAATATCCATACAAGACAACAGGGGCTGTAAGCTGTAGGCTTTAGAGATTAGTTTGGCCATGGGCCAGTATTTATCACAACATTTCCATCTTAGAAGATAAAATTTAATCATTTTTATTTAAATATAAATCAAAATTAATGCAGGTTTAAAAAAAAAAAAAGGAGTGTATAACCTAATCACAATATCTTTATTTTAGAGATGCTTGCCTCTATTGTTTCTATTCAAAGGAGCAATTCTGTCTTTGTTGTTCTGCTCTTCCTTCAGCATTTTTTTTCTTCTACAAGAGTGCAGAAGGAAGGAGCGGTTGACCCAAATACAGTCCTATCTCCTAATTTTGCCAAGATCAAAGGCATTTCTAGCGTTTTATGTGCTGCCTATTGGTGAAGTCTAAAAAAACACAGTGTTTAGGCATGTCTCCACTTCCCAGACACAAACACAGCCAGCCCAGAATTAGTGCTTCGTTCTGTCAGTGCCTTCTCCCCCGGCAGTGCCCATTCCCTGCCTGTGCACCCTCGTGGGTGCTGCAAGAGGAGCATGTGCCTCAGGTGCCCTCACCCTGCATGATGCAGGGAGTTCTGCTGAGCTTGTGCTGAACATGAGTAATTATACTGTAATTCTTTTTCTTATATGGAAAATATATAAAATAGACTGGTTATTTTGAGACTAGTTTTGAAAAAAAAATTAGCTGCCTGCTTTTGTTGGGGGATTATGGCCAGCATGCTCGGGAATTTCTGGTGGATGTGGCTGTATTCATACAGGTAGCTGGATGAAGGGGAGTACTCCTCTTACATAACAGAAAAGTAAATGTTTGGACATTATTTGCAGCAGCTGCCAATCCATATGAGGCTTTCTCAACTACACGTGTATGTTGTACCCACCTGGGGAAGAGCCCATGGTCAGTTTGCTAGTTCTCCACTGCCATATTGCAGTTCTCCTGGTGTTACACTGACTTTTACAGTCCTGGTCTTAGAAATGAACTGTCCTGTCTCTGTTTTGTCTCCTTGGGGTGATGATATGTCTTTGTAGAGCAAATATAACTTTTTTTTTTTCAGTTGAGCTGGTGAAATGGTGTTTGTTAAAGTGCAGTTAAATCAATTCTGAGGAAAGCCTGGTTGTCCTCACCTCTTGCTCCAAATTACAAAATGCAATGAGGAAGAATATTTCACAACACAGGAGGGTTGAGGAAACCTCCAACCAACTTTCTGGGATTGTTCTGGTAACATTAATTCTGCTAACAAACAATGTGCAGCTCGTGTAAGGATCAGTGGGAACACTGCCTTAGGATCCCTGCTTACTCCGTACCTTCAGATCGAACAAGTGATCACACGCGATTTCCTACACAGTAAGCTTTAAAAGCAGCTTTTTATATCAGGCTTTGATGTGAATGTGTATGCATGTGAAAAATGTTAAGTGGATACCTAATTATATGTTAATATCTTCTGTAGTGGGGGACCCCTCATGCTGGGTAACAAAAAACCAAAGCTGGTCCTGCAGTATCTATCTTTACTCAGCTAAAGATGACTGCTAGAAACTTTCTCTGAGAGAAAGAAGTAGAACTGTTCTTCTTTCTTAATGGTATTTCTTGTATAAGGAAGGCAAACTGCTTCTGACTTTTAATGCAATAGCAAGTTCAGTGCTCAACTTCATATTGGAATAACACACTAACATCTGTAAAATGTGAAGTGCATGTGATTTTTGTAGTCAGAGTTTTCTTCTATAGGTGTCTGCTTACTTGTTTTGCTTCTTCTGGGTAATATCCAGGTCATCTAACAGAAAAAGATTAATTATTTAGAAAATTGTTAGACTGCTTAATACTGGTACTATATATATTAGATGTATAATGTATATGCATATGTACACTCACGTAGTTAAAATCTCAGTCATTGTTTACGTATCTCAGCACCAGCTGCTTAAATGACTGGATAATTCACACCTTCCACCCTCTCCTGTTTCTTCAGTAAATAGGGCCGAATTCAAAGTGGAACTGAAGGTGGATCTATTTCTTCAGCTTCAATGGATTTCAGTGCTTGTTTAGCAGCAGCTCTTGAATACTAAAAGGTGGCTGCTGAGCTCACACTTCTTTACCTAAGGCTATGTCGGTATTAGTTGTTCTAACCCGTTAGCGATTCAGAATAAGTGGGGCACTTCATTAGCTCCAGTTAAAGACAAAACAAAAATGTTTGTTTAAACTAGTAGATCTTAAAGCTGTGTTTCTTTCACACCGTTTAGGAGATTTCCCACAAATTTTCCCCTTGGGGTTATCTTCAAAACCAACATTTTTTCAGGTGCTTTACAAACTGTGACTAGCTTGCTGTAGCCGCTTCCTCACTCTTAACCCACACAGTGTGTGCTCACATCGTGTCCACAACACCTTCTTTACACGGCATTTATTTCTCAGACTTCCTGGGGGCAGTATCCTACTGTACAAAGTACAGTTCACTCACCATCAAGTGAGATAGATTTCCAGTTAAATACTGATATCCGTATAAACCAGGAACTCAGAATGGCACTTAGTACATTTTTTACTGAATTTTGGACATTGTGTTCTCCCTGTTGTTGAACAGACAGTGACCCTTGTGAAAACTGCAAGCAAGTAGGGTCAGACTAGGAAAGTTTCTTTCTGGCGATGTTTATCCATGACATCCCATTTGAGCTGTACTTGTAGGTACCTGACCTTGGCACGGACATGTGGCATTCTTTATGCATATCAAGACTGGCTTTGTGAAAAAGTTACCCTTTATGAAACATTTTGATGGCCAAATGCTGACTTTGAGGGAGAGCAGAGGACTGAGAAGTTTATTAAGTAAAGCCAAGCAGAAATGTTCCATGGAAAGATTGTCTCTTCCCTAGGACAGCGACCGGGCTGACAGCTGGTTGGTGGGTAACTGAGAAACTCATGAAACTCGGGGACTGCTCCTGTTTGAAGGTCCCAGTGCTGCCAGCAGAAGCTCTCTGAGGAGAAGGGGCTGTGCACTTAGGGGCTGTCTGTAGGTATGAGAACACACAACGCTGAGTACAAGACAGAAACAAGGCTTGTGTAGCTGGAAGAACATGCCTAGTTCAGGGTATGTGAGATAAAAGTGGTGATTTGGTTTGCTGCTTTTGTTTTTCCCTGATAGACTGACTTCAGCATCCTGAAAACTCAGTTCTGGACTAAATTCTTTGGTGCCCACTAAAGATTAATCAAGATGGTTGTGTTTCAACATATCGTAAAATGAGGTGCTCCATCAAGGCTGGATGGAAATAGCTGTTGTTTAAACAGCTCCTCCAGCATCCTGCTGTTTGATTCTTAGATAGCAATGTTGTGGGATTTTGGAAAAGCTTTGCCTATCAGATTAACTGGAGAGTGTTGTTTAAAGGAGCAAATTAGAGTCTTAAGCTGCTATGCTTGTGGAAAAAGAGAGTTGTATTTTAACATAACCAAGACCTAAGAGTATATGAAATGTCACTGATTCTTCTGTATGTGATTTGCATTGAATGTAATGAAGTCACTGAAAACTTTGCTGCCTGTTTCATGCCTCGTGCTGAACTGAGGCTGCAGTTCAGTGCCTGGTCCTGTTGGGTACACTGAGGGAATTGTAGCATTGTGTACATCATTGATTTCTTTTGATCTTGAGGCACTCTTCAAGGGTGTTACTTCTTATGCAGTTGCCTCTCAACAAACAGATAACATGTAGGCAGTGGTTCCACACATACTCCTGGATCAGTGCTGAAGTTGGTAAAGAGTCAGTACAAATGTTCACAGAAGCATCTTGGTTTTTCTTTACTCTTAGAAAACATTGGTGGTTCAAAGGAGCTGCTGGATGGATAGAAGAGGTGAGAGAAAGATTTATATTGTAAACATTCTTTTGATGACAATTGCTAAATTGCTGTTTCTATACCCCATCGACATGTGTGTGAAGTCTGTGTGTCTGCATGTCTAAGCATGAACGTGCATTTTGTGGATATGTTCCATGTCTAGGAATGTACTGAAATAGTCAAGTCTGAAATGAAGAATAGGAAAACACTGAAGTTTTTTGTTTCTGATTCTTTGGGGATACACTGTGGTCACATTTAGGTTTTCCTCAGAAGCTTAACGTTTTTTCCTTTCTTTTCTTTTTTTTTTTTTTTTTTTAACAAACAAACACCTCCCACCCCCTCAAAAACAAACCAAAACAAAAAATTCTTATCTAATCGCATGCCTCCAGGAACTGGGCTTTTAAATTAAACTCCAGCTATCTCCAGATTTGTCCTAAGAACACAGTTGCCAGCAACACCAGGTGGTGTTGTAGCAATCAACATTATTATTAAAAAAAAATTGGCCAGAACATACACAGAAATGCACTGAATAGTAATAAAAACGTGAATAATAGTTTAAATGCTTTTCAGCTGTTCAATAAGGCAAACAGATGTAGTAACACATACTTGAGAGCATGCCATGTACTTTAATCAGAGAAGTTTAGAGTATCATTTCATCATGGACAAAAAGAAAAGGACAGAATAATAGGTTTATTTCAAAAGGCAAAATTTTAAGGAGGAGGGCAAGAACTTCCCTGAGTTTTGTATGAGACCGAGTCCTGGGAGCTACACTACACTTGACTGGAGAAGAACTACTGCACCAAGGTAAGGAATTTCACGAAACAAAGAGTAATGAGATGCAGTTAAATAGAAGATTTTTTTAGAAGTTGCCAAACTGTTAAAGGCACATAGTGCTGGAGTGTTTGTGCAAGCAAGAATGCAAATGTTAATGAAATATGAGATATGTAATAGAGAGTGCTTTGTAAATTTTCATATGGCATCAAAACCTGTGAGGCAACCTAGTTGAAATGTTGTGAGCACAGCTTGGAACTGCTGCAAAGGCTGAAGTTTTGGTGTGAGAAATAATAACTGACTTAGTTTCAGTCAAATGGGAATGCAAAAAAATCAAAAAGCACCTAAATCCTTGTGTTAAGACATAGGGGCTACCTGCTAGCTTAGGTAGAGAAGTAAAGAAAAATTCAGGGAAAGGATTTGCTGGAATCACAGTATTTGTACAGATAAATACCAAGTAAATAAATACAAGTAAATATCTTTTTGCATGTATTAATATTACATAGTTATTGTTATCAGTAGCAGCCTTTCCAGCATTGTTTCAGAGGCCTGGGCTCCCACATGAGAGCAGTTTGCGGCACTGCACAGAAAGAATTCTGTCTGGAAGAGTGGTTGGGTTGGAGCTCTCTCAGGTCCCTTCTGCGTTTTGCTTGTCACTGTTTCTCACCCTTCCTGGCTTTTTGTTTTCATCCAGCGTTCTTCCTCAGCCAGTCCCACAATCCCTGAGCCTGTCCTGTGTCCCTCCCTCCTTCCTCTGAGTGCTCCTCTGAGACTGTGTCTGTCACCTGGCTTTGCTGTTTCTGATTTGGTGACTTTTCCTGGCCATGTTTCAAGGGCAGAATCCCCCAGGTTCTCTCCCTGCATGGCCAGTGTGAGGCTGGAGTCTGGCTGGTGAGGTTACCAACCCTTGTTATTGCTTCCCTACCTTCTCCCAGCAATGGGAAGGGATAAGGACAACTGTGGGTAGGCTCCCAAGGGCCTAAAGTCTCTAATGATACTGCAGGACTACAAAGCAAACTAGAATTCACAATGTATCCAGTCTGTAGAAGACTTTAAGCCACCCAGTGAAGCTTCAGAGTTGTTTGTGGCAGCTGGGTTTCCGTTTTCTTCTCAGAACAATGTGGTGCTGTATGTTCTGGGATAAGGAGCAAAGAGTTGTGACAAAAGGACAAACAGCTTGAACTCAATGGAAAAACTCAGGGTAGGTTGGTAGCTGGCTTGTAATGAGAATAATGGAGTCTGTCCCTAGCTGACAGCAGAAATGCAATGGCTGACAAAGGTATCTTCGACCACACACTTAAGATTTCATTCCAGGTGTTTGCTCATCCAGATGTGCAGTGTCTGTAGCAGTGAAGTCCTCTGCACCCTAACCCCATATAGAATTTTCAGAAAATACAGAAGACAGTAACATAGTTTTAATAACAAGTTTTTATATATACAGTTGCCTAGAAAAGCCATGTATTTCCTATGCCAGTTAAATATATATCCAGGAAATGCTCCTGTAGTTCTACCTGCAAGAGAAAACCTACTCAAAGTTAATACCAATAAACCACAGATGCTGCCTTTTAACCATCATTATCCTCATTCCCTGGAAAGGGGTGAGTTCAGGCTGAAGCACCAGCACTGATTTTCTGCCCTGACTTTAAATTTCCGTACATTTTGAATTTGTCATACATTTAGCATTACTTCAATGCGTTTCTTGTGTGTGGTTGAATACAAAGAGCAGGAGGTCATGAGAGGCATCACCTTGTTTTATCCAGAGGTCAAAGCTAAGAGAGTGTCAGTTTCCATTTTAGGCTTTTGTGGCATAGTTGACATTATATATACTCTTAGGTATGCAATGCAAATCACATTCCTGCAAGCTAATTATAGGATAAATGTAGCCACTTAACTAGGCAGCAGGCATGTCATCTCAGCATGGAGCTATCATATTATGTACATTTGCTGTCTGCTGTATAATTAACAGGATAAAAATATTACTGCCAGATACCATAAAAAAAATTAACACGATCTTAATTGTCTTTTCAGCTCAGGTATAGCCTATTACCATTTCAAAAAAGACCTTCCCTAATACACTAGAATTTTAAACTTCATTTGCTGAAGATGCCATTAATCCCTTTTCACACTTTGATCTGCCATTGTGATACCTCTGGACTTTGACTTCTCTGTTTTGCTTTTGAACTGTCCTTAAAAACTATTACTGAGATTTAGCGGCTTAAAATTTGAGGTTGCTCAGGACTCTGTGTTTGATTTTTAAAAACTTAGTGCATTTGGGTTTCACCATAACAGAGATGTATGCAGCCTGCAATAAGCTTTTGTGTAGGGCGCCTTGCTTCCGAGCTTTGGACATCATTCTTGTTTAATCCAAGTTTTCTGAGTTTCTAATTTCTCATTTTTAATGTGTATCCTATAGCATTCATTGCTGTCTTGTATGTGTCTATAAATGAGTGAAATTTTTGCTATACTATGCTTTCATCAGTATTTGTGTAATGTTTCGATGAAAAGTGGCTGATTTCTCCTCCTCCTTGTAAAATTGCTGTAATCTCCCCGTGATCTGAGTACCACATCACTGCTGATGTCATCTGCAGTTTGTAACTCCCATTTTTTGAAACTGCATTGGGAATCTCGGGACTCTGAATGCTGCTTTTGCCACTTGAAATTAATTATATGGTGGCTCACATTCAGAAAATACTTAGAATACATGTTTATTTTCAGGTCTTTTTGGGAGTAATTAAAGCTGAAAACTTACACTAATTTAACAAATTGCTCTGGAATTCTCTGCCACAGAAGTTTGCGAATTGCTCCTGGAAAACACACCTGTGCTACAGACATGTAAAACCCGGTAACTGGAGAAAAGATTGAGATAGACATGGCACCATTTAATCTGGCAAAGCTCTCTCAGTAATTTCTCTTGCAGTAGGTCTGTAGGAACCTTGGGTAGTTCTTGCATATTCACTTAAATGTTGACATCAGTAATGACACACATGGCTAACAGATTTTCCACATGTTTTCCTCCCTGGATGACATCTTCCTACTCCATCAGGACTCAAAGTCTGATTGTGGAGGCTGTTGATTGATAGCTTAGAGCACATGAGGTTTGGGGAAAACACAAGAATGACAGTTTATATAAATATCCTAATATGACACTTTTTTCTAGGTTTACCCTAACTTTTATTTTTCTTTGACCTAGAAATGATTTTTAGGTGTACAAAAACCCGCAGATACTTTAGAAACACAGTTGACTCACTCAGACATCTTGTTAGCATTTTGTACTTAATTGCTTCTTTCTCTGCTTACCCGGGGGGAATTGTACATGCCAAGATGGAGCTCTACTGGATCTAATAGGAGAAAAAAACAAAAGGAAATAATGACTAGTCTTCCAAATCATCCTAAGTGGTCCAGGAGATGAGAGGGAGTGCTTTTTCCTGGCAGCAAAACCCCAAAACATGTAACTGGCTCAACCAGTGTCTCTTAGATTTTCAGATTAGGAATGGTATTTTTATTACACTCCATCTTTCTTCATAAAGAGCCCATTTTAAGCGCTGTATAAGCTACTTGTGGAAAAAGTAGCTACTATCTGTAGAAGTCGCTTTAAAAGGAATATTGTTACTCCTGAAAGCATTGCTGCTTTGTGTAAGCCTCTGGAAAAAGGCAGATAGCTTTATGACAGCCTCTTTTTTCTATGAAGACCAAAGGGCAGCCTAGTATTATATGTACGGATGCAGCTTTAATAGCAAATTGCCAAAAGGGTTCTTTAGAAAATAAGAGACCTTCAAGAAGATGTTTGCATATTTACATATAAATCCACAGAGGGATATATGAATATGCCATGCTGATACCTGTCTTGCTAAAGCTATGGAAGGGAGTAACAGTATTTTTTTCATGCTGAGCTACTAGCACACAGAAGTGATTAGTGAATTTCCAGATATATGGAGGCTCAAAATGATCATATTTTAAAGGATATTTTTCCCAGGACCAAAGGGAAGGGCCAGTCTTGGCTTTCCATCTCCTACAAATGTAGCTATTTTCCATAAAGGGTTATGTGCTGGAATTTTTGCCCTGTATTCAAGATAAAAAAGCAAGTGATTTCCTTTCATCAGTAGAATTGAAACATAACACAATTTTTGAATTTTAATATTTTATACTTGCATGTCCTAAAATAATAATAATAATAAAAAAAGATTCAAACAACTGTATTCCTTTATGTAGCCCTTTCAGCACCCCTGTCTACAAAATGTTCTACTGATTTTGGTGATAATGCCAAAACTAATCTCTGGAGACAAAAATTAATAATTCTGTACCTGAACAACTGCATACTCAGACTAGAGCAATTTTAAAAACCAGGACAGTGTCAAGAGTGTTTCTCCAGACCATTTACAATCACTCTGCCTCCTGACTTTTGTGCTGCCAAATTGAAGGATTTGGTTCCAACATTTCCAGGGCTCTCAGACCAGGGCTGTCATGACATTCTCTCACTTCAGGCCCGTTCTTCCTCTTTCATTTCACTGAATACATTAGAGGGTTTTTAAAGGACAGAGCAACGTTAATCCTAATAGCCTTAGGTCTGAGACTCCATGCTGTTGGCTGATAAAACCAGCCTGTCTCCTTCCACACCCAGAACATTTATTCACTTCACTGGCTTTATCTTCCCCAACATCCTCGGTGATTTATCCTTTTAATCTCTCTGAATCAGTTATAGCTACTATTCTTTTAACTATGGCTAAGTGTTGGAAAATTCTTTTTGAATTGATGCAGTTCTAGAAAGGTTTTTCCAATCAGTTGTGTGATGTCTTGTTCTCAGGATTAAAAAATGACCTTGCCTGGAGCATGTTAGAAGATTAAACCACAGCTCTTGGTGCTCCTGGGAGCTAACAGTGATGTCCAGCTCCTTGTTCAACAGTTCTGAGGAGAGTTCCTCAGTTCAACCCACAGGTCTGTGGAGCAATCCTTTCCTTGGCTGGGCTTGCATGGCCAGGGAGGAGGAAAGTAACGGTGCTGCTCTGAGCGCTCAGCTTTCAGCAGCAGGTGCCACTCACCGGGGTTTGTGCAGATGTTTTCGATGACGTGGTCTCTGACTGACTCTGCCTTGACAAGAACCAGCCCAAGTCCCTGGGGAGCTGGGATTCGTTTGCTTGGGGTTCTGTCTTCCAGAGGCTTGTAGTGACATCTGAATAGATTTTCTTAATTCATAGAGAATGTTCCGGGTCTACAGGCACATGTTCCCTTGGTGTAGCTTGTAGGTGTTCTTAGACCACTTGGAGGAGCCTGTAAATTGAAGAGAATTAAACGGAGCTCTGCCCAGAGGTGCACTTTAGCTTGGTCCCCCAGAACTTTTACAGACAGAGATGCTCATTGTTCTGGACATCAAGGATGCCCAGACATGAGCTTAGAGATTTCTGTTTTATTCATCTGTGGTTGAACCTTCTATCCCTCAGGCGGAACTATATGATAAAACAACATATTATGCAAAAGCCAAATATACTTTGTTTCAGGAGGTGTATAGCCCATTTAGTCAGCTGTTTTTACTGCTTGGTCTTGTAATCCAGGCTTCCCCCTGTGTTCTTATAAGAGATGGGTCTTCTTTAATTGCAGCAATACTTGAATAACAGTATTATTGTGATAATAAATGCATTTTCAGTACCTCTTCAGTTAATTTTACACAGTCTGAAATGGTCATTTACATTTTAAAATCTATCCTATATATCTTTGTAAAGGAAGCTAGATAGACTTAATCCAGCTCTGGTGACCCGAGAAGGAGTGACAAGCTCTGCTTTATTAGTCATGACTACAAGCATGGTTCTTTCTTATCCTGACTTCTAACTGTCTGGTACAATGAAGATTTACAGAAATACACAATCTGCTAATCCTTTATGTTTAAAGGAAGAGTACAGGGTTTATGTGGTCATTCTCTTACTGTCATGACCAGGTATCATGGTGGGGGTTATGACAGTTGATTTTTGGAACATCTTTGGAAACACTGGGAGCTGTTTTAATAGTACCTTAGCTGTGAATTAAGCTGTCATCACTCAGTGATCACTCCTGTCTTATGGCTATTTTCCAGACAGTCTGGTCTGCCTGTAGATAAGAATGCTCAGCTCTTCATTTTGATGAGGGCTGTGTGTTAGAAACTGTGGTCAGAATTATTCGGGAAATGGTAACAGGGTGGTTTGAGAACAGACAATTGTAAAACTTCCTTAATATTCCAAAAGAAGCTCCCATGTTGATATTTTTTCCCAAATGTTTTGTTGCTTTGGCTATAGTGATTCCACAACTCCTTTCTTCCTCAGGTGCTTTCCAAGACACTTGTGTAACGTGGGGAACAGGCATTTTTGGTATCTGTTGTTCTAAATGCTCACCACTAAATAAACATAGAAGGTTCTCTGATAATTTAAGAAGAGTGAAGGTAATGGCTGCCAAAATACAGCTTTCTGGAATCAGATTAGGCTTTTTGGTTCAGTTTTTTTTTGGGGTAACATCAGTGCTTTGATGTCAGCTCTACAAGAACTGATAGCATCACTTGAAATTGTGTTTCATCACAACCATTTCCTTCTGCCTGACGTTCTCATTGCAGATACCTTCTCAATTCTTAGTATTTCTCCTAGCAGCAGGACTGCAAAACACTCTGTGAGTAGGTATTAACTCTAAATTGTTGGACTTTGTATCTCTTGGCAAGCCTTTGAAGCATGATGTGGTTTGAAATGAAACATTCTGGTACCAAATGTTACTCATGTCTTTTAGGGTTATTAATATGGTGAGTCTACAAGGACGTAGAGGACTTGGGAACGTGCAGGTGGAGGTTGAAGGAAGGGAAGAGAATCTCTAAAAGACTGAAAAATAACTAAGTAGTCGTAAGAGTTTCTTACACATCTCAGGATGCATAGAGGTGAGGTTGAGGCTGTGACATCTTCGTTGGCATTGGTGATGAGGTGACACAGCTCAATCTCCCTCACAGAATCAGGAGAGTCCAGATAGGTGGGTGACCTGTGACCTGCTGAGGTTTATGGATCCATTCCCATTGAGGGTGTTGCAGGTTAAAGGTGCTACATGTTGGGATCGACTGTTCCTCACTTATAGCAGTGGTAATGACAGAGATGTGTTCCTCAGCTCACCCAGCCTAAAATGGGATCCATGAGAAGCTGCATGGTTTTTATTGCATGCAGCAACTACACAGACTAATTTCCAGCATAGGAGGCTGCCTCAAATGGTATTACTGAACACTTTTTTGGAGTAGATAGAGAAGTGGACACCACTAGTGTGGTTTGATCTCAGACATGGCTGCTTCTTCTCACTGCAGAAAGCATAAAATTGGAATGAGTGCTCAGCCCCAATTTAACTTAAGCCATACATGAAAATCAGTAAAAAGTAGGGAAAAGTTGCTTAGTTAGTGAACACTGTATGGGCTTTGGTTTTGCTGTGTTTGTTTTTGTTTTGTTGTTTTATGTTTGGGTGTTTTTTAAATCATGTTAAAATGCAGCAAACTAGTTGCAGCAGTATTTCTGCGAAATACCAAGGCCAGTTGGGGTATGTGGAAGGGGAATTGATTTCCTCTGACAGAAAGTTATTTTGTTTTTTGTTCAGATACACAAAATAATTGCCATTTATATTTTGATTCATTGTTGATTCCTAGATATTCACTCTGGAGTAGTTCTGATTTGCTCCTTTATAAATGTTAGAAGAATGGGTAATTAAATGTTATTTTGTGACCTTTATGTGCCTTAAGGAAAAAGACTTGATTATCTTATCTCATGTCACTTTTGGGCCTTCACAGCCATCTAACTAGAATAATAACCTGCATCTTGGTGCACTGGATCAGTGCCTGCTCCATTAAATGGAAGGCCTGGCTAAAGATGCACCATGAAACCAAATTCTCAGAGTAGTGCTGTATCATGTATATATAATGTCCATTTCCATGCAGATCCCCTTTTCACATTTTGTTCATTGTTGTGAATAATAACACAAAAGTGTTTATATATCCAATGGACTCTTTCTGTCTCCTTCAGTACCAATTTTGAACTAGAAGCTGTTTATAAATTCATGTTTAATTACTGTATTTTTTAACACGCTATTTGCTCTTTCAAAGTTGAATTCTAAAAATCCAAATTCTTCACCTACACATTTTAGCAAGGAATTGTGATAGATTTTTCTCTTAACAGACGAGCACGAGAAACGCCTTTGTTCCTGTTGTATCAAGGATGCTTATTCTCAAATTCTCCTTGTTGCTTTTTTGGGAAATTGCTGTCAAAAATTAACTTCTGCTAATTGTAGCAGCTCTAAATCACAGAAACTGAATGCATGTTTCCTATATATTGCCAAAACATGCTTCACGCATAACAAAGATAAGTCGGTGCAGAAAATACATAATGCATGTCTTTCCCATATAGAAGGTGACAGGATTTCACTAAGACAATCTTGTCGTGGGTGAATTAGACATTTTTAATTATACACAATAGGCTTCAAATACTAACATCAATTTATTTGTAGGAAGGGCACGATTCTCATGTGTACAAAAGCCAGTTTACACACTTTGTTCTTTTCATGTGTTTGTTTGCAAAAGGTGTATCAGATTGAGTTGAACTGTAACTTGGCATCGACTTATCCGTCCTTTTTCTGGGGTTATGCATATGTTTGCAGGTGATGTAAATCAGGCTATGGATTTATAAAGCAAAGCAGTTGGGGCTGTGGACGCCAAGTCCACACTGTACATTTCTGTGAGCTCTTTCTTGTCCTGTGGACTGAGTGCCCACAGGCTGGAGTGCATTAGGTGTGGTGCTGTGAGGAATCTTCTGGTTTAATTTCATCCAAAGGGGGTCTGGCTCACACAGCTCTGTGATGTGATCCTGCACGCAGATTGTGGGTCAGTTCCTAAAGCACACTGGTGATTTGAGAAGTTTGTATCCATGGAGTACATGCATAAACATTCCTGAGGGTACTAAAATCTTGTGTGTTGCTGTGACATTTTTGAAACAAGAAATGTGGCTTTTATTTCTGTGAGTGAAAGAGCCTGTGACAACATCTGCTGGCGAGACAGAGTGTAACCATTAGGATATTGGTGGAGCTTGCTGAGGGATCTGCTTTAAGAACAGTTTCCTACTATTCACGTGAGTGTTGGCCTCTTCCAGTGATATCACCTCTGCTACTCACCTTCTGTGTCACCTCAGCTTCAGTATCAAGTATTCACGAGCACATGGTCAGAACAGGTGATGTTAGGGTTAATACCCTCAGAAGACAAACATCAAAATAGTTGTGGGGCTAAGGCTGTTGTATATAAGGAGTCAGGTATGACAGATCCTCAGCTAATTTAAGCTAATGTCTATGCATAGCAAAGCTATGAGGATTTATTTCAGCTGGAGACTTGGCCCACACATCCAAGCTGTTCTTGAATAATGTGGCACTAATAAGCAGGGTTTATATAACTATTTTCACGTGCATGAGATAGACTGTTAACTCAAATGCTTGTGAAAAGTGGGCTGCCAGTGCACTGTTCTGCACAACTGGTGCTGATTCCTGTGAGCACCACCAGTGAGCCAGGCAGTGCCCAACTGTGCCCTGACTGTACATGCACAGAGCCTGAGGTGTGAAACCGGGGCTCAGATCTCCTCTCTGTGGTTGGGACATGGGTGTACATTAGCTGTGGTTCAAGCTGTGTTTTTTCACTAATGTGAGGTCAGACACTTGCTCAAAATGACTTTCAGAAACTGTTTCTTACATGTCATGACTAAGCCTTGGTAGTAGTTCTGCTTACAGAGTTCTTTAATTTAGTCTACAGGTATTTCTGTAATTTTTAAAAAAATAATCTATGAGGATGAGGACATGATCAAGTTAATTTATTACTTCTGCTACTTGCTAGAAAAATTATATCCTATTAATGAGTACAGAGTTTGTTCAAGCCTCTCCTAAAACAAGCTCTGTGTGTGTCAAGTCTTGAATAATTCAGAGGTTTTGCCCAACCAGCTCTGCTGAGCAGTTTTTGGTTTATCAGTGTGGTGACTTTGTTAGTGAGGGATGTGGGATAAAATTTATCTCTGAGGGTGATACAGAAAGCTGGGCCAGATTTTGGGTTTATCAAAGAAAATTATATTTCTTAAAGTACAGCATAGCAGAGCGTGGTCTTTGAAGTTCACACCTCCAATTACTCCAAGATGGAGCACTGATACAGGGATTAACACAGCATTTAGACTTCAAGTATTTGCAACACGGGCAATTTCTGTCAAAATGCAGATTTAAACCTTGGTAAATCTCTCATCTCACTTCTGTGATGTAATCAAGACTTTAATTTTCAAATTTTTGACATCTTAATTACAAATATGTGCCTTTTTTTTTTTCCTAGTCATGAAATCCTGAAGGTTGTGGGCTTGAAGGTTTCTTTTCCAGATTTTCACACTCTTCCTATTTCTTCTCATTAATGGCTAGAAGCTTGATCACATTTTTTAACACATTCTCTTAACTGAAATAAATCTTAAGTAATTAACTGAATAGAGATGTTGGCTTGGCCCGAGAGTTTGCCAAACAATCCCCATTACCAGGACTTCTTTATACTTATGGCAATTTTAAAAAAAGTTTTGTAACTTGTTGTTAAAAGAAGCCACGTAAAGTGATTATGCACCTGAGAGTACTGTATCATGGCACATCAAAAGTAAAAAAGGACTGTGATCTAAGTGCATGTTCCATTTAAGATACTTCACTGTATTCACATTTTTTTTCTCTTCAGAATTAGGGGTGTTCAATGAAATTAAGAGAAGACACAATTAACTTTTTTTTTTTTCATATTCAGTCTTGAAATTGCAGGTAATCAGGACAGGGATGTCTGACTGACAGGTATTCAGAGTATGTACCCTCTGCTTGATCTTCTCTAGTCATTTCCTTTTGCTGCAGTGCAAATATGTTAGAGTATGGAGAAATCTATGACCCGTAGCTTTTAAGTCTTACCTTTTGTTCTAGAAAAATATATCTAAGGTTAAAATTCCTTTGCAGCTGCCAGTATTTCTTAAATTGTTTCTGTTTGACGTGGTTTCCCAGGGACTTGCTTGGGTCTTGAGGTAGAATAGATTCAGATTAAGGTTGGATTTGTTCTAATAAAACGTGCAGAAACATAATTTGTGACAGTTTCTGTCTTAAAGATTTATCAGCCCCATTAACTGCTTATGCTCACTGACACAACCATCTCAAGCAGTTAGAGACAAGGGGTTTCTTGTGAGGCTGGAAGGACTCTGGGTTACTACATTTGCCTTCCCTTATCATCATCCAACCTTCCTGTGCTTAAAGGTTGTTTTGAGCACAGAATAAATTGAAATGCCTGAGAGTCCGGCCTCAGCAATGGCTTTAAGCTAATCCACTGCCATGGATCTGGGATCTGTCTTACCATACAGCAGTCTATAACATTCCTGCCTATCTTTCAACAGCTTGGTATGGAAGGATATAAATTTTGGTGCTGCTACTACTGAAACATAAGAAATCCTTTAAAATCCTGTGGCCACATTCCTTTCTCTAGCTCCTGCTTTTCTAGGGAGATGCTTGCGCCCTTGATATAGGTCCTTTCTCTCTCTCTTTTCTCCTCTCTCTCTCTCTTCTCCTTTCTCTTCTCCTCTCTTCCTTTTTTTCCCTTCACTTCTCTTTTCTCTCTTTCTTTCTTTGTGATATACATGGAAGATGCTTAAAGGGTATCTGTTACTTTGCTTGTGACATACACAAAAGAACTGCATGGCAACTTGCCTGAAACAAGAAGAAAATAGGAATGTAAAGAAAATTTGAGATGGAAGATTGAGAAAAAGGAGTGTATATTTGTACTGATAATGATAAAACCATCCAGAAGGGGGAAAAAAGTGGTTTATGAGTGTCAGTAGTTCCAAAAAAGTGTGTTTCTCTGGTCCCAAACTGCTGACTACAGAAGTTTGCTTCAGATAAGAACTTCTTTTTAAGGCCACCATTGCCACATCTGTAAGGATGCCTCAGAAGTTTTGCACTGTGAGGTCTTATTTCATTCTGAAATCTGCTGACATACGTAGGAAAATCTGCACCAGCATCAACGAGCTTTGAATGAGACCCTTATAACATCAGTCTCTAAAAATGTGACAAGATGTACCAAGGGACTCTCTAGTATGTTTTATTCTCTTACCCATGACTTTATATCATGAAAATGAATGTTTTTTCACTGGACTGCAAGGTGGGTTTGTTTCTGAGAGGTTAGTTCTATAATTGCATATGACTATTTTATCTAAAAATATTTGCAAATGGGAATCATCTAAATCCTGAAGATGCTTCCTGTGTACTGTACAGAAAATCAATGATGAGAAATTAAAGCAGCCTGTGAGATTACCTATCATCTTGTGTATAAAACTGTGTTGATGCTTGTGTCTGACATGAGAGGAACAGGCCCAAGCAGAAACAATATTTTGAGATAAGCCACCTGCGTTACAGAGGCTTGATGTTTAACACAGACCATAACTTCAAATTTTTTCACAATTAGATGGCATCATTCCTTGTTCACCTGTGCTCTTTTAATGCAGTTGACAATAGCCAGGCATGTAATTAATTTACACTTAAATTTTAATTGTCACTTACATTTTATTTGGTCCTCCTAATAACCAAGTCGTGTCATTTTGCCGTGCAAAAAATAAGCTTGATGAGAATAGAAGACTGCAGTGATGGGAATTTATATGGATAGAAATGTACTGCTGGTGGTCTCACTGTATGGTCCATTGGAGTCAATCTCAAAAGTCCAATTAGATCAAGCTTACACAAGTTTCCAGCAACACTTCTACTGACTGACAAACAAGCCACACCCTCTCAATCAGACTACAAGTCAATGCAATTGTGAATTTTCATGGACTGTGTTTCTAAATTAAATAAATAAATATTTTGTAAGCTGGACTCAAATGAACCAAATGACAGCGTTTGAAATCTCCACCATTTCAATTTCACCCATTTTCCTGACTGAGTTTTTGTACTGTGCCTTGTTGATAGGTTCTGTTTGTGATTAGATTTTTAGTGAGTGATGGATGCACCAAGCAGATGTAGAAGTGTGTTCTGGGATGCTAACTGGTGTTAAATCTGTTTTGAACACTGTAACATAAAATATTTTTTTTAATTACAATATTGTTAATAAGTAATACAATAATATGTCATATAATAATATGTCCTATAATATATACTATAATATTACAAAAGGGAAAATATTTCAATATTAATAGTTTTAATTTTTAGTCAGTAAAAACTTTTGTGAGCAGCGCAGGCAACGTATCTGAGTATCTCTAAAGACAGATGATGAAAAATGTTTAGCAAAAAGAATCTCAGAAGCTTGAATTTTGTCTGTGTGCATCCATTTTACAAGAAAAAAATAGAAATTGCTGTAGAGATTTTCTGTGCAGACAAGAGGGGAGTCCTGTATAGGGATGTTTCATATGGACAAAAAGTTGGTATTAAAGTGAGTCTTTCCTGTATGTTTAAACTTGTCATACTAAATATTAGAAATGAAACAGAATTTTAAGGGGACTTGTCTCTTCAGTCTGAAACTCTCAGACTATGTTTTGCTTTTCAGTGAAGGAAATGAAACTTATGTTGTTTTTGTGAAATAAGCACACTGAATTCCTCAAATAAATTTTCTTTTTCACTGTCTCCCCACAAGTCCATTGTAAGTGATAAAGGAAATGAAAATATATTTCAGTACAGATTTTTATTTTTCCTTCGTTCATGAATCATTCAAGTTAAGGTAAAATCTTCAGTTAGTGACAAGTACAGGGCTCCCATATCTCTTTTCAGTGGTATATCACATTAATATTCTTTTAGGGGGCAACTTTTCCAGGTCATAATTTAGTTCCTTCCTGCCCCCCCCCCATTCTCTGTGGATCGTGGGAATAGTGGATTTTAATATTACTTGTGTATCACTTTCTGTTCATCTCTGCTGCTGTGTTTGTTCAATCCTTTGGTAGCCTTTGCATACTCTTAAAATACTTCCTTTTCTGTATAATTCTCTACATTTATTTCCATCTTTATCTAGCCCAAAGCATCCATCCTACTGCACCCCTTCTCTCTGCTTGACTGTGCCTTGCCATTGTACTAGTAGTGGTCTGTATCTGACATTTTCAGATTGCAGTTTATCCTTCCTTTTAAAGATAGCTGCTTGGCAGAGACTACAAAGAGCTCCCCAGGTGTTCTAGGTTCACTGTGGAAAATGGTTTCACACGGTTGTTGTAGATTCCCATGATGTTGAAACAGTTGAGTGAATGAATAGGAAACAGGATCTTTCATGGCTGATGTAGCTTTCAGAGCTGCTCTTGCCGCTCTGTCCCGCAATACCTGGTAAAGTGAGATCATTTGCTCGTTGGGTTCAGGATGATTTATTGTTTTAGACACACCATCCTGCTTCCTTCTGCAGGGCTTTTGAGTAGAAACTTGGGTTTAACCTATGTTAGACCCGCGATGGGAATGGTTTTAGTGCATGACCACTGTGTTAGGACTGGACAAGCATTCCCAGTGTAATGTGTGGATACTACAGCCTTCTGTAAACCATCCCCTCAGGTCTGGTTTATGTGCAAATCACAAGCTTTACTTTTGCAAATGGTTCCAATTTTTGTGTGCGTGATCAAAGGGTTGCAGCACAACAGGATCACTTATTCCAGAGATGTGTCTGGATCAAAGGTTAACATTTTTTGCATGGAATATTCATTTTTAGCTTTGGTTGAACACTGTACCGTTCAGCTGGGAGCAGTGGTCAGGGTTATGTTATCATTTTAGAAATGAACAAGCAGAGAATGGCTTAGCAAGGCCTAGTGGAAGTGGTGTGAAACTAAACCAGACAGAAAGGGAGCTGGTTCAAAGAGATGATGCAGTGAATGTGATATCAGACACACAACACATCACAGACAGAAATTTTGATAACTGGAAGAAGAGAAGAGTGTCTCTGTCCAAGACACACAAGCCATAAGGCCAGAACTTTGCACAACCCAGAGCATGGCTCACACAGAGCTATGGAGGCTGTGCTCCTGTTTCCTGGGCAGGGATCTGCCCCTCCCTCAGCCCTGCTGTGTGAGCTCACTGAGGTGAGCAAGTGCCGGCTGGAGTGGGCAGGAAGCTTCCCTGGGCAGCTGGAGCAGTGGCCACTGCCTGCCTGGCTGTGTGGCAGCCCTTGCTGTACCCTTTAGGGGCTCTCTGTCTCACAGCTGGAAGACGTTTTTGGCCTCGTTGGGTGGAACACACAGATCTTGGCCCAAGCACTCACTTGGTAGCCTTTCTTTGAGGGATCTAGGGTTCCTCCCTTCCATTTCAAGTGACTTGTTTGAATAAATGGTTTGAATGTTGAGATTAAAATACAAATTGTGACAGTTTAGTGAACTGAACCACACCACTTAATTTTCTTTCTTTGTCTGCTTGTAGTGTTTAGCCCTGGAGAGCACATTGCTACACCATGCAGAGTTATTAGCTTGCACTGCACTAATTTCTGGTTTGACTTCATAGGGGTTTTTTTGACATTAGATGGTATCCTTATGTGCTACAGAAAAAGCAGTCTCTGCTTCTTTTCTCAAGCATGTCCTGGTGTTGTTGCTGGGCAATCATTAGCTTAAATTTCATTTGCAAATAAATAAATAAATAAATAAATCCAACTTCTCATTAATAAGAAATTGGTATATGTGCAAGTCTGTTCTTTTAAACCCTCATAACTCAGCCAAATAAAAACAGATTTTCACCGGACTACCAAAAGGCACATGTCCAACCTAGAAAGTGCATTTCATAACTTCCCCCCTTCTGCTGCCTTCTTTTTTTACATTGACATTAATCTCCTGTGCACATTTGGAATTTGGAATGGAGTCATTTTCTAGCAGCAGTGCTTCCAATTTTAAATATTCTGTTTCCTTTCAGTTTTTCCAAGCAATTCAAAGATTAGTAACACTGTAAAACATCTAAAAGCATGCTGGAAGTTTCCTGCTGCTTCAAGTGTTGTGTTATGTTATCTTTGGAATAATTTTAAGGTCCCACTGGTGTAGTATAACAAGTTATTATGTCATGGAGCTTATTAGTATGCCTATGGGAAACATTAATTCACACTGACATCATACTACGTTTTTCAATAAATCAGGGGATTTTTTTTTTAAGAAATAGTGTTGTTTTTTTTTAAATGAAAAAAGGGTGATCGGATTGTTTTTCATCCGTGTTGGGACATGAACTGAATGGCTTGGAGGATGTGCGTCATTATCTCAGCAATGACCTCTGCATTGTTGCAGGGAATGGAAAGAGCATGGTTTTGGGTGGTTTGAAATCTTTATTTTTCTAGCATATAGATGTTATTATAAAAGACTTTCTACTCTGCGATTAGCACAGCAGGCTTAAATTGCCTGGGCTTTGGTCATTATTATTTCTGTAATCCCAAAAGTTTATGATATTATTAAGGATCTAAAAAATGACAAAGTAGGCTTAAATTTGGTAAGGATTTAATGTGTGATGCATTTCTTTTGGAGCTGAAAAGTCTGTTTTTGTTGACACAGAGAGCTGAAAAATGACCACAGACCACAAAGGTCCCCAAGTGCTGCCAGGGAAAATGTATAAAAAGGGAAATGCCCTTACTGTGCTGTCTGTATGCAATTGATTTTATTCCCATTTCCCAGATATACTGTTACTTAGAAAAACAAAAAAACAAACTATTTAAGCTGTTGATTTGCCCATGGATCGTGAATTAAACTAAGAATTGGATATAACTTCTAAAGGATGGTTAAAACATTATTATTCTATTGAGGCATCTGCATTTTACAGGCATTAATTGACTACTCAGATACATAACTGCAATTGCAGTTGTGCAGTTGGAGAGCAAGAAGCAGAGCTTTTCTTATGGGTACCACACAGGCTTCTGCAATTGCAGAATGACCAGAGCTCACTCCCCCTTGGGCTCAGTTTGCCTGTGAGAACACAGAGAGTTTTGCTGTTGTCGGTGCATCACAGGGGAGGAGGCATGCTGGAAATTTGGGCCTCCACACCAGGGGTATTTCAGATGGAATAAATTCACCGTAGAGCAATGTTTTGTGTGTGAGATATAATTCTTGGTAAGTGCTGCGCACAACAGTCAGATCATGAAAGCTCTCAGTGTTTCTAAATATAAGGCCAGTTGTGACAAGTGTGAGCATGTTCCATGAATAATGCTGATCCATGCTTTAAAAAATACTTCATAGGAAAGGTTTTTGGCAGATCAGCCTTTCAACGTGGAAGGGCCAGGGCTGTTCCTTCAGATTAAGCAGCACACTAGAGGGGTTGAAAGGCTCTGGTTTGGGTTTCAGGGCTCTTGGACCAGGTGGCTGGATGTGTGGCTGGTGTGAGATGATGTCTGTTTGCAGTCAACAGGATAGACACACTTAGAAATCTAGCTAATAGTATGGAGATTAAATTAAAGTAATAAAGTTAGACAGGCAAGATATGCCCATGATATTAACTTTTTCTGAAACAAGTCAGCTTGTGACAGTAAGACTAACCTCACACTCATGTGACAAAGCAAAATCTGAGCGACTGCGTAGAGGCACTGATACGAAACTGCTGGGTGAAAATGCAGTAGGAAGCTGGAATCGTTAGATTTTTGCAGCAGGTGTTTAAAGCAAAGCACAAAATACTGAAACTGTTATGAAGAGCCTTCTGAGAGGGCAACGTTTCATATGCTGAGGTGTTCTCTTGGCGATGAACTCCAGGCTGGGTGTCACGTAGCAATACATCCCTTGCCTCGGATGACCAACTGTGTTTACTTCCAGTTCTATTCCATCTAATTAACAGTGATTAAAATTCAGACATTTTAAGGTATGTAGTGTGATCCTGGTCCCTTCCTCTGCTCTGTGAACTGTTCTGGCTCATGGATATTCTATTGTTAATCCTCCTATCTGCAAGAGGGAGTTTGCACAAAACTATTTTCTGTAATCTTTACTGGCTAAACCTAGGGGAAAAAAAAGTAGTGCTGCATGTCTCTACCGAATTACATTAACTAGAATTACTTTTTAAAGTAGTTAGTTCCAAATAATTTTTCTATGACTCCTTGTTCTGCACTCCAAAAAAATAAGTGGTTAATTTTTTTCCTAATATGATGCCTTTTGATCATTTTCACAAGGATGTGGCAATTTCTGATATCAAAGTTAAGAAAGGCTTAACGAATTAAATAAATCATTAAAAAATGCAGACATTAGCTATAAAAGTGACAAGCATATTATCTTAGTGTAGTTTCTGAGTCATTGGGAGCAGAAAGGCAGTGATTTATATTCTGGGCTTAATTGCTGGTCTTGTCCATAAATGCCCGGGGTGCCAAAAGTCCCACTGCCTTTCCCTGGCAGCAGCCCCAGAGCCGTCCCAGCTGAAGGAGCAGGGTGGTGCTCACAGAAATACAGTGTGGGAAATCAGCATTATAGCCCTGCCCTGGCCCAGGATCTGGGGAGGAGGCACTCAAAGGGTCTCCTTCCCACCACCTGGAGAAAGGCATTGATTATGGTGAGCAGGATCTCCTGGGAGGAACAGGGCAGCATGAAAGTGGATTAGGGCTGCAAAGGAGCCCAGGAGAGGCACCTTCTATTCTTCTATTTTTGTGGTTACACTTGATGCCATTTCCCATTATGCTTCTGTTTTCCATCCGTATATTTTTATGGAAGACTTACAGTCTCCTGCTGGAATTCACATTGTTTTCTTTGGGTGAAGCAGACTCCAAAACCTCACTCCTCTAACTGTGAGAGTGCTCAGATGCTGGGGGACACTGAATGGCCAAATCCTGTGTCAAGGAGAAGGAAAAATTATAGATGTTAGGTTCTGAATGTAGTGTTTGTGGAAGTATCTACTTCGGCAACAGTAGTAGAAGATAAACAGAAAGCACTAAAATACTAAAGAAAGATGATAAATATACATGTATCTGACAGGAAGATCCATGAAAGTACAAAGCAGCTCAATTTTATGAAAATATAAAGATGCATTTCTTCTTTTACTAACCTAGATCAGAAGAATTATCATGCATTATATTAAGCAATTTATACCAAAATTTGCCAGTCAGTTTGGAAGCAAGTTTAAACACAAGTCAGCATCAAGCTATGATGTCTTTTAAAGTATGTCAGCCTTACTTTATACTGAAAAATTAACTGGCTATATAATGATTTACATATTTTAAAAGCAATTGCAACACTGCACAGGAATAAAATGCATAAAATATAGTTTTACTGAGTTTCTCTTGTAAACAGCAATGCAAAGAAAAAAACAATGTGAATGCTACACAGGAATGTTATTTCTTTCTAAAAAAAGAAAAAGTAAAACGGAATATCACACTTCTGATTTGTATCCATCGTTTCTGACAAATACTAGAAGCCCAGAGGAACAATGGTCAAAATAAATGGTCAGTGTCAGGCCCTAAGTATGGCACACTAAATCTGCACACACAGGTCATAGTGTTCTTTTTTTTTTCCTAGGGATATGTCTGTATGTGGCAAAGAAGTAAAGATCAAACCCCATAAAATACATCATTTATATGCCACTGTGTTATAGAACAGCATGGACATCCTTAATGAGAACTGCTGCTAAAAGAATATTTCCATGAGTTTGTTTCCAGGCACGCTGTGGCAAAAAGGAGCTGTCCCCTGGGAATTAAATAGCAATAAAAATGTTGGGGGGAGGTGGGCAGCAGAGGTTAAGAACAAAAAAAGAGCAAACATGGTACTTGAATTTTTCCCTTCTACTGGTTCATCATCCTTTGCAACAGACTGAGGTACAGAATTTGCAAAACATATATGGAGAGCTTTTTACTGCTTATTTTTTTTAATCTCTGAAGTCCAACGGTGATGATGAAGGTAGCTGTGACATTTGCAATTTTCCATGCACCAGCCCATTCCATTTTCTTCCCTGGTGCCACTTACATGGTACAGTAAGCCTCCAGCATTGACAATAATTATAGCCTGAATAAAATGAAGAAGGTAATATGAACAAAGCTCTGCTGTAATTGCCTTTTCATTATTTGCTAACAGTTAGTTATTCAGTCACAGGGAAAAAATTACACAGTAATTGGTTGACAATAGGAAGCTAAAGCTAAATTCCAGAACTATGATATTTTTGCGTGTTGGTCTTTTAGACCTTTTATTCATATTTTGATTAAACAGCTAGAGCATTAAAGTGAAATATAAATGTAGCCTTGGTTCAGATTCCATAACATTAGTTTCCACCCCACACAATTTTCGTTCAGTTTTGAATTTAAACTATCACATATGGCAGCCCTGTAAATATTGTACCTTATTGACTTTGAAATACAGATTTGCAACTCTCATTCATTTAGTTTAACAGCAGCAAAGAATCTCTTTCACCTTAATGCTTCAAAAAAGTGTCCAGCGTGACTATGTGCAAACAATTTAATAGTGCAGTTCTGCCTTATTTGAGATACTGAGGTGGAGGAATGCCAGTCTGAATGGATATTTTATTTTGGGGGATTTTAAACAACAAAAAATCTTTAGCAACTCATGTGATTTTGCAGATGTGGGTGTACAAAGCAGTGTGGTCAGTCCCTACATGGTGAGCTGAGCAGGGGCACCTCTCAAGGACATACACAGGATTTGCTAGCCTTTATCTCTTATTTTCTTTATTCTTGGGTTTTATGTGAACCTCAAGTTCAAGCTGAAACTTCTTCATTTATTCCTCAATTAGTTTAAAATATGGGGTTTTAATCTCTACTTTTGCCACAGCTTGGCAAAGGGCCGCCAAAGTTGGTTCACCTGCCTAAAGTTCAGCACTTGTTTAAATTTCACACTCTAATGCCATCAAGCATTCATCAGAAATTCAGGTGTTACATATCATGATGAATATGACAGGTCAAGTTCTGTATTTTTTGTATTTATTTTAATGCATACAATGGCTTAGTAGTACTACCCTGGTCTGTGCAAGATGTGCAAGGCTGTAACTTAGCGAAAAGTTTTAATTCCTAATTTTTTTCTCCTGTACTTGTGTTGCCACTTGCAATGAATTGCTACATGTAAATGTGTTGATGGGCTTTAAAAGACTTTTTTTCCCTTGTATCTGGTGAAGTCTTTAAAAGGGACCAGAAAATAAGGGCAGTACTGATAACTGAACTCAGTATATTTACTTCATCGGACATTTAATTAGAATGATGTTTTCCTGTAAAGTGTAGTGTTTCAGCAAGCAAATTTTTGTAAGTCTCAGGTCAAAACTACAGCGGACTAAGTTAGAGCTTCAGCTAGGTCAGAAACTAGAGAAATTGTTGTACCTTGTATTCTGGGGAAATAAAGGTCATGCACCTTTATAAATGCTCAAACTCCAGCAAGCCAGTTGCTGGAGGAAGAAAAAAATCCTCCAGAAGCTGAAACCAAACAAAATGTGAGTTAAAGCACGTTTACAATGGAGTCTTTGAAGAGCTTCACTCTTATCAAAGCTGGCTGCTTCTCGCTGGGCCCTGGAGGGTGGGCTGTGAGAGCCTGGCCCAGGGCAGTGCCCACGGGATGGGCTCTGCCATAGGCTCCACCGGCTGGCTGGGAACACGGCTCTCGGCCGACCAAAAACGAGCAACAAAAGCTCCTTCCTGGGCACTTCATGAATATAATCTGCAAGGCAAAGCCGTGCCTTGTTATTCTGGGCCTGATCCAAATGGCAGTGATATCAATGGAAATCTTCCTGCTGGGTTCAGCAAACTCTGGGTGGGGCCTTCCAAAGCAAAGAGCCGAAGGAAGTGCCGGCAATAAACAAACATACCCGATCAGCCCCGTTCTGATGTATATTTCATACTTTGCCCTTACTTTTATTTCGAGTCCTAGATCTTTATTATAATCAGTCAGAGTCCTGGCTTTCAAGTTGTGAATGGGCATCATAATTATCTAATGCAACTACTCCAGAAATCAGATTAGTAATTAGCTGAACCAAACTGATTGGTGTGACTTCCTGAATGCATCTCTTTAATGTTGAACATTTGCTTTGTGCTTGAAGGATTTGTTTGTGTGTTTCTTGTATGTGATGAGAGCTTTTCTGTAATTAGCTCCTGGGGGACAGCATATTCTAACAGTTAAAGAATAATTGCAGCCCTATGAAATGTGAAATGGCTTGGGCTGGCTTTTGTTGCAGCTTAATTGTATGCAACAAGTACAGGAGGCTTTTCATTTCACATCATGATAGTAAAGATGTAGCTTTCATAAATAAAGAAAGGAATTTTGTACAGTGGTAAATAGTCTCTAATGTGTTAATTTTGCAGAAAAAACAAAACAACCAAAGCACATTTGAGAATTCTCAGTGTTATTGAAGTAGATATTCATCATTGTTTCATTAGCTTGTAGTTTCAATGTATGACTTTAATGAAAAGGAAAAAGGAAGAGAAAAACAAGTGTGGCAATAAAAGACAAATGACTTGGTGGTCAGTCTGAAGCAGCTGATTTTCCTTTGAAATAAATTTTAAATGCTTTTTCTTCTAAAATTTTGTAGGAAGAGAAATTGAGTTTTTTGGACAGCCGTTACAACAGCGTTCTGGTAAAACAATTTTAATGGAAAAAGAAACCTAGTATTTAACATATTTTCATTGGAAAAAAAGGGAGAGAAAGTATCTTTTCTTTTCCTCTGTTCATACATGGGCATGTTCTTTCCTTGCTTGTAGGATATTGCTGTTGACTGCTCCTAATAATTGCAGCTGTCCCTCTTACCTTGCTGTGTGCTCACAGTCACCAGTGCCACTTGCCTTACTGCTCAGTGTCTGTCAGAGAACCGATTTGGGGGTACCACACTGTGTGTAGCAGGGAGCCCTTGTGTGCTTGCCCTTGCACGTAGCCTGAGTTTGCTGACTGTTAATGTGTCTTGTGCCTACAGATAGGATTGCTGGATGCTATTCACAGGAGGGCATTTGGAATGCAGAAGGTTTTCCATCCGGTACCCAATTTACTAGCCTGATGCATCCATCCTTGCCGTGCTGCACATCAAAATGATGAGTACTAATTCAATATTTATTGATACCTAATTGATATTGTTCAAATTACCAGCACTTTGCTCTGTGATTGTAAGATGAATTATCTCTAGATTAATCATAGTATTCATGCATGATTTTTACCCTTTAATGAAAAAGACAAAATTGTAGAAGTTTGAGCTTGGGTTAATTATCAAAGCTCTTGAACCATCCTTGCCACAGAGAGCATTGCTGCAGTGTATCTATAATGCCTGTCCATTCCTGTGGCTGCTGGCATGTAGAATTTATTTATTTTTTCAGTATAGATGACAGTGATGCCGGAGTCTCATTGTCATCTAGATCTGATAACTGCAAGTCATTTTGATATGGTTCTGGGGTAATCTACAGTGTCAGACTCTCAATGTCATCTTGTCACTACCACTTCTTTCCATAGCATCGCCATAGGCAATAGCTCTGCTGCTGCCTTTCCTTCAGGGGTTTCCCTGTGAGGCTGCAGATCATGTGAGGAGTTACCACAGGAGTTGTGCGTGCCCAGTAATGGGAGGAGAGCAGAGCTGTGTCCCCCACAGCGCCCCTGCAATCAGTTCTCTGGCTGGGCCTGGTCATGGCTGAGCTTCTCTGTGATGCTTGGTGAGAGATGGGTCCGTGGGATGCTGCTGTTTTTCCTTTGGCAGCATCTCAGGAATTTGATGTGCAAGTCCTCAGCCGCTGCATTCCTCTCAGCGGGGAAAGGGGAGGGTGTCCTGCTCACGCTCCGCCTGCGCTTCCCTTGGGTGTTGAAGCAATTTTGATAAGAAACAAAGCATTTATTTGTCCAACCTTGTGTTTTTACACTGCTCCCTGCAACACAACAAGACTTCAATATAGCTGTTGAATGGCTGTCACTTTTGCCATGGAAAGTTCTTTGACAGAGGAAGTGAGAGCAGGGGGTGACCTAGTAATGAGACTTCAATTCTGCCTGTGCTTAAGGCTTGTAGGAAACGGCAGTGAAAAACTCTCTGAATATGTGCTTGCTCTGCACTGTGACCTTGTGTACTGCTACCTTACCTACTTCTTATTCTTCTGTGCAACAGCTGGCCAAAATGGCTTTGAACAGTGCAGCTTTTGCCTGTATCTGACAAGTAGGAATGGCTCAGAAGACAGGTTAATTGAATGAAGTTGTTTTTGTTCAGCCAGTGGTGTTATAAAAACAACATTCTGCAGATAATGTTAGCTTAGCCTTATGTGGGAATTCTACATCTATTTGAAAACATTATCAAAATTATTTTAAAATAATTATAAGCAGAAGCCTAGTGTTTGGTGAACAGAAATGTTTAACTTCCTGAAAACCTTTTACACAAATTCTGGAGAAGGTTGCTTTGGAAGGGCTGGAAATGGGCTGGCGTTGTTAAGTTTCAGATTGTGTTTAGGATGCTAAAAGTAAATGGGAGAGATGGTTGTTTAAAGTACCTCTTTAAGTTACGTTCTTCCTACTTGCTTCTTATCCTGAACTATAAGAATATTCACTCTTTTCCTCAAAGGACTAGGAGGAAAACACTCCCAAGAGAAGTTAAATGTCTGGAGTGCACTGGACTTATAGGTGAAATGAACTTTTATTAAATACACATTGCTGTAATTTCCAGTGAATGGTCATCTTGGCCAGTAGAACCAGGTTTTTCTTGATTTGCTTGTGGAAACTTGACCAAAGACTGTACCTAATTCTTTAAAAGATACAATTCTGCTTATAAATGACCCTGATAATGTGATAGGTGACTTTTCATCAAACTATCTGTAAGAAGAATGAATTATAACCTAAAAGGGAATTTTCCCCCTATTAAGTGTCTTCATGACAAAAGGTTATTGACTTGACAGCACTTAATTGCTTGTCATATGACTTTTTTCCTCTGAAACAGTGTGGTTTATTAGTTTCCAAAGAGGAAGCAGCATTGGGGGCACAGTTCAGATGTGGTGGAATCCGCCAAGCCCTTTTCCTCTGGTTCAGCTCTAAAACCCTTATCCACTTCTCAGCTGGGTTCAGAAGAGACCACTTGGCAAGTGACTTGTTTAATGTCAGGGAGTATTTTAGTTGACTACGTGCTTGTAAAAGCATGGGAATCTCCCAGATCCCTATTTTCATATTTACATTTAAATAAATAGATATTTGAGAGTATTCAGTAGAGGCTTTTGGACTAGTACAAGACAAAGGTGCAAGCATTAATTTTAATGAATAGAGCAATCTGAAAATTTAATGTTTAGTAGGTCAGTCCAAGCTTCTGCCTTACTGAGTTGTATTGGAAGAGAGGGACAGGATAACGTAAGTGCTCAGTAATGCCACAAGACCGTGGTTACTTCCAGCAAGTACATAACAAGAAGATGAATGGAATTTTTCCAAACTTGAATTCTTCAATTAAACAATAACTTCTTGAAGTAGTGTTCACTGGTGGAAACCTGGTCAGCCCATAAATCACGTGTATTACTTTTATTTCCATCCAGTTAGGAGCATAAACAATTGTATCACTACTATTTTTAAATATTCCCTGACATGAAAATGAATACAGAGTTTGGAGTGCGTGCTCAAATTACATTTGACATCTCATAAAGTCAAGACATGACCATTTTAGTTCAAACTTGTAGAATAACGTCCAGAACTAATGTCATCCTTTAAAATGCACCACACTTTGTCCTGCTAACATAAATGTAGCATAAATGCAAATATGGCCAAGAGTCTGATAGCATAAGTAGCATAAACTGTTTCTGAGTGTTTACCTGTAGGGAAAGCCTTTGTTGCTGTGTGGCTGGGTTGATAAGTGAGTTACTGAAATCACTCAGGTAGGTACAGTGAGCTGAGAGCCGCAGTTTTACTGTGCTCCTCTAAGAAGAATAGTTTTATTTGTCTTCTACTTAATCTTTCTAAACAGAGGGTCTTGGCTAACTGAAGTCAATAAAAAACTTACCATTGACTTCAATAGGTTTTTGAGTCAGTTCTTTAAGTCTTTAATATTTGTTACATTTTGACATGAGTATATTTGCACTCAGAAGGTGGCAAGCAAACCTGGATTTTTTCTTATGTTATGTAGTGCTTATTTTACTGTGCTCTTAATACATCCTAACAATTATTCCTTCCTGTGCATGGAGCATCCATATGATTTGTGTTTCTTTTCAGTACTTAAAACTAATCTTTGTTTTCTCAGGCTTTTAGGTGGGACACTTACCTTAATCCTCTTATGTTTGTATGCCTTGAAGTGATGGTGCTTTGTATGATTTAGGATTTCAAGAGCCTGACTTAGAATCTTGAGGTCAGCTTGACCTTCTTTGTTGAGTGGTATTTTTTTTTTTTGCTCCCACAATTGTGAGTAATTCTCAGAAGTTTTGCTAAGTCTCTAGCCCTAGTTTGCTTTCTTTTCTCCCCCTGCCCCCAAACACATGCGCACACTTGTTTCTTTTTTATTTCCTTTTCTTTCTTTTGACCTTATTACTTCACTGCTATATGAGGTTTTTCAGCAATTAAAAATAGCCGTCATTTCTTAGCATCATCTTACTTTGAATCTTTATCTTTTTCCTTGCTAAGGACTAAAATTTCACTATGCTAAGCGAGGACATAATATTCTCATTTTGTAATTCCTTAATATGGGGTTATTGCTGTTTCATTTGTTTATTGAATTGGCCTTGAGTGTGTAATTTTTTTTTTCATTTGATCCTTTTAAGGAAGAACAGCATTTTTGTTGGAAGTTAAGAAAGCAGAGGGCATTGATCATTTCCTAAATCAACTACAGCATTATCATTTTTTTTGTGTGTGTGTTTGATTTGTGCAACCTATTAGTTATGACTTCACTCAAATTTTTACCTTTTTGGCTGATAACCAGGTCTTAGGTTTTTATAATACCAGAATATAGTCAGCTAAGACAAATTGATTCAGACAGTTGTCACAGAAGTATTTAGCTAAAATTACTTCAAAAGTTTTACACTGTTTGACATTGCAGTACTGTCTTTGAAGTGTATACCCTGAAAAATATTTGTTATTAACAATTCCAGACAGGTGTTTCACCAAAGACATGTGAAGATGTGTAGAAGAGGAGATTAATATTTTGCGGTAGGTTTAGCCTCTGGAGGAAATATTTGTCTTACTCGTTTGGAATTCCACTTGTCACTTCAGCAAAAGCTTTGTTCACAGTCAGGGTTTGTTCTGAACAAGTGAAATGAAACTGTATTTGGTCATAAGAATTAGCACAACATATGCTTGGGTGATATTTAAATAGCTGCTGTGAGATAATTGTAAGGCAATCTTTTGCAGGCTGTGGTTCTGCTTTTATGATACTTAAAGCAGGGGTACCTAATAATCATGTTGGGATTAAAAACATTTCAAGCACTGCAAGAAAGAGCCTGCATTAATGCTGCTGTGGCTGCGGGTGTGATCCATCCCACCTGCCAGAGGCCCTGGAGTCTGGGAGCGATGGGAGAGGTGAGGTGACATCCAGCCTGGCTGCGGGGCGGGCCAGTGGCTGGGGACACCCTCTGCCCCCTGCTCGGGGTGCCCCAGCAGTGATGAGGGGTGGTGGCTGAGGGAGGTGGCTGTGCCAGGAACAAGCTGCTGTGTTGTGAGCAGTCGGAGTCAGAGCCCTTAAAGGCTCTGGGCTGTGCTGCTGAGGGGCAGGGGGGAGCCAGTCATGGGCTCGTGGTGCTGCAGGTTTGCAGCTGCAGAGAGGAATAAACCCATGTGCTGCTTGTCCGCGCTGCTGGGCCGTGGTGAGCTGAGGACTAGCCTGACCGAGTTCCTGCCAGGCTTAGATAAGCACTTAAGGACACAACTGAATCACAGCCTTGCTACCTGATACCTTTTGTGATCGTGAGCAAGGAAATTATTTAGGATACTAGAAGAGAAATTATGAAATAAACCTATTTTGATTTAGACACCAAATATAAGCTATTCTGGTGAGGTGGTGTCAAACAAATTGCTGTGTGTTTTTAGGAGGTCAAATTAAAAATTAATTGAATGTGAGCTACAGGTCATAACAGTGAGACAGGTTTTGAATACCCATTTTTGGGTGGGTATTCTACTACCTGATTAAAATCTGAATTTTCAGTGCAGAGGTTAAGCCATCTGGGAACACTGCCCACCGATGCCGCATTTGTTGGCGATGGGAAGCACAGAGCTCACAAGAGAGCTGCTGAGATCAAGACAAGCAGGGGCTTGGATTTTTCTCCCAAGCAAAATATATAACATTTTGGTGGGTTATTTAATTTCTGCCATGCCCTGCTGTGTGGGAGAGAATGTCCTCTGATTCCCATCGGTGAGCAGTCCTCATCCTCTCCTTCTGCGACAGGCTTTGTGCTGGGTGAAGAGCCTGCTTCTGTGCGGGGACAAGGTGTGGCTGATGCATCCCAGATAAACCCTCACACAAAAAGGCACTGTGTCACTGAATGGGATTCCAGTGTAGCTCTTTAATTTCATCTCTTGGAAATGTTTCTCCTCTTTCATCCAACTGCCTTTATCTTAACTTCTGATCTGAGGAAAGCAGCAGCCTTTCAAATTGAACAAACCGTGTTTCAAATAGGCGCTTCTGCTTGTGACAAGATGTACCTCATTTTCTCTGCAAGCCCTCAGCAAGGTCACACCTTTTTAATTTATTTTCTGTAAGAAAAATCTAGTTGCATGATAGAACAAGGCCAGATCTAGCTAGAGGTCATTTCTTGAACTAGTCATAAAGTAGAATAGGATTAGAACCATTTAATATCCCAGAACTTAGTTCTATTAAAATATAGGCTTTGTGTTTACAAATCAACATAAATAGCTGCTTAAAGTTGTGGCCAATTCAATTATAATAATGGGAATATTTTAGATTTTTTTTCCTCTTTTTACTGTGAGAGTGACCTTTCTTTTACTTGCATCTTTTTTTGTTTTGTTTTGTTTTGTTTTGTTTTGTTTTGTTTTGGTATCTCCTAGACACGAAATCCCTTGTACAACCAGAAGGCTGCACAACTTGTATTCCGTTTTTGAATTTTGAAATTAAATAACTCTGTTTCTTCTAGAAATACTCACATTTTGTGCAAATGTATATTTTATTAATATGTATTAATGCAGGATGGACACATGTTTAATAGATTTGTTATTTGTTCAGCAGCAGGAAAATACCAGTCTGGATGCCATCTGTATTGCTGTTCTAAAAATTAACACAGGTGTCTTTCTGAAAGACATTAGTTTCTGGCCTCAACCGTAGACACACTGCTTTTTCGAAGAGCATATATTCAACACCAAGGTAGTGCTTTTTCAACTAAAATTTCACAGCCAGTTTTTGTTAGATCGCTCACATTTCCCAGAGAGTTGTTTCCCTAAGCCTATCTCTTCTCTTCCGTACTTTCAAATGCCAGCTGTTGGTTTGCAGCATCAGCTTTCCGCAGGCTGGCGTTGTTTCAACAAGTGGCGTCTGAAAGCGAGAGACGTTTTACTGGCAGAGGTGCTGGGCACCCTTGCAGCGGTGATGGGCAGAGCTTAGGTCCTGCTCAGGTCTGGGTATGGAAATGTCACGGGGCTGCCGGGGCTGTTGGGGGCTCTCCAGGTGCCCTCTCTGCTCAGGTTTTCTTCTCGTCAAGTCCATTATGTCAAAGGCCTATCTAAACTTCTTCGTTTTACATCACGGGTGCAGCAGACCGTAACATCTCCTCCTAAGTGCTTCCAATCCATTTGACTGACGTGTATGCTCACTATATGTCGGTGTGCTCAAAGTTTTGATGAAAAATATTGAAAAGGGCTATGTGTACATGTGAGGTAGCTGGTTTTCTTAGAGATTTTTTTTTTATATAATTGATAATGTCACGATTACGCTGTGACCTAGTGCAGCTCAGTCATTCATTCTGTGTATGTGTTGAAGTATTCATGCACCACATTTGAATGCTGTGCAAAAGGGTGACCCGAATGCTCTGAAACTGAGGTAGGGATCAAAGGCATTCTTGAGCTCTGACAATACCGTGCTGTGTACGATGATTAACTCGCGTATCACTGCGCAGCTCTACCTTACTAAATTCCTCTTATATGGGTAAAATAATAGTGCTGATTGACATCACCATATGTGCTGAGGATTATTTATTAATAGCTACTAACAGTTTTTGACCACTCAATAGATAGCATTATTTTCAGTTGAACATAACTCACATTTTGATTTGTTTGACTAAATTTATACTTAAGCAGAGACTGCTTGGAAAAATTGCTATAGGCCCACAGTAATTTATCAGCATTCAGCAATACTTCAGGGCAAATGGAAGCTTTTTCTAATAAAATTTATGTATTAAAATAACATGGAGAATTTTTGAATTATGGAATAACACCAAGAGTGTATGTTGAAATAACAAGCCTCAAGTATTAAAGGAGTACAGAAAAGGAGATGCAACATTGCTCTTTTCCCCATTCAAAATTCAAGTGGTATAGGGTATGTCTTCATATTTTCCTATAAACATGGCTCTGTGCTTAACAGGGCATAATCAAGGACAAATTTGCTTTTGAGTGTTAATTCTTCCACATGTGAGAAATCAGGCTTAAAATAAAGCTGTGGTCAGAATGTCAACTAAGCAGAAAGAGTTTAATTTTTTTTTTTTTTTTTCTGTGAGACTAGGTTTTGTATTTCAATTCTGAATCAGTAAGATTACTAATAAAATCTGTGGTCTTCGTTCTTCCAGATGGCCTAAGGAGCTCCCACCGCCAGGCAAAGTGCGGTGACTTTGCAGGAATGTTGCTGTGACTGGGCTCACATGAGCTGTCCAGCTGATCAAAATGAGGAGATTCACCTCTGAGGCTGAATAAGTAAAATTACAGCTGCAAAAAAGCCTTTGCAGAACCTGAGTCTTGTTCTGGTATGGCACAAAGGAAATAACTGAGATTCCATCATTCTGTTTCGGAGCTTCAATTCAGAGTGCAATAGCACTAAAGTTAGAGATGTTTGAAAAATGATTGTTTAAAAGGCTGTCTCTAAAATATTTTTGCACTTCTCTTTCCAACAAGAACATGTTTTTATTCACTATCTTCACTGCTTGAGCTTCTCTCTCCATGCTTGTTGTTCTACAAATCTGATGTCTCTAGATAGGTCTTTTTAGTAATCTGAAAGTCAAGCGGCTACACAGGCGTTATTAGAGGCAGATGATATATGACCCACTCTTTTATTATTTCTTGCACTGAGACAAGACCATCTGTTGTCTTAAAACTACCCACATTTCTTAAGAAATTTCTTTATAAATTGCTGTATGGAGGAAAAGAGAACATTCTTGCTGTGTACAGACTGATCCTTCCTGTTAACGTAGTGTTAAAATATATTCAGTGCATCTTGAAAACATAAACTCAGAGCTACCTGCAATGTGTTGAATGGTGTATATGCTTCTTTTTTTACCCTTTAAAAAATAAGAGTGAAAATAATTTTGATGAATAGCCCTCTAGAATGGGGGAAAAAGACATTATAAGTATGACTTAATTGGTTCATTGAAACTGTTTCTCAGTATCCTCTACAGCTGGTAAAACTACCACACATTTCTCTTGGTTAATAAAACCTGTGACATATTTATGATAGAAATAACAGTTGCACAGAGCAACAGTGGTATTAGGGATTCCTAATGGCCTCTTTAAAACACAAATGTCTTACTTGGGAACAATTTGAATTTTTATTTTTTTTAAATCAGAAAGTCTTCTTGAAACAGCGCTATTTCAAATTGCAAAAGGTAGAATGATTTGTACAAGCTGCTCTATATTATTTGGGTAGACTATGAAAAAAACATGAAAGCCTAAAAAAGATCAAAAGTTTGTTTATACCACCAGCTTATTTCTAGTGAAAAATCTTTTGACAGATCTCTGTCAACTGAAAATTGCTTTAGCCAAACTTATCCCTATTTCTACAATACTTTAGATTTTATAGTTGAATTAACTACTGATGTATTTCATAATTTATTCCTGCTTCCTTGTAACGCAATATTTTGACACTGTATTATCAGTACTTGAATAATTGTTAGTAAGAAGTTGTATGAGAATATGGGGTCGTTATTGACTTGGCTGTCCAAGGGACTGGTAAGGCTAGAGTTTAAATTTTAGATAACTAACATAGCTGAGATTCATCCTATTTGCAATTCAGAATGCAATAACAACAACATAATTGGATTAATTAATGATTGTTTGTTTGTTATGATGATCTGTGAAAAGCAGAAATAAAATGCAGGGAGACTGTTCTGTAGAAAATGGCAGAAATAAGAGCACAGGTTTGAAAACTTTGTAATTATATAGATAAGAATAGGTTTTGAAAGGGAAAAGAAAAAACATTTAACATAAACAGAGATAAGCTGTTGTGTTCTCAGATTTGTGTCCAACTTTAAATTTGCCAAATTTGTGATGAGAGAGATTAATGCTTTTGAAATGTATAGGAAAATTGCTTCAGGATCTCATTGTACCATCCAAAGGCAATGTCTTGGGCTAATAGAAGATGGCACAGTTCATTGGGCTGTGCTAATTTTAGCCTGAGAACATCTGTGGATTTCTGCTGGAAGTGGGATACTGTGCTCCAAGACAGCTGCGGTGGGCATAGAGCAGGATGAGGAATGTTTGCTGTGGCCTTTCAAGTCCTGTGGAAGGGTTGTATGTAGGTTAACAGGTGAGTCTGAAGAAATCTGTGCTATAATGTTGATCAACATAGTTTAGATTTCATGGACTTTTTCTTAATACAAAAGGTCAAGGTGGATAGAATCGAAGAAGCGTTAATATATGATGCCAAACAGTGTCGTGACTCCTAAAATATACTAGTTGCAGGCACTGGAACCACATTAAATGATTAAACTTTTAGAACTAGCTAATGCCATTGCCTTGAGAGCCTGGGTAGTCTTCATTACTGTCCCTCAAGTGTATGGATTTGAGGAACGATCCAAATCTGACCTTGATTTCTAATCAATACCAGACTATAGGAGCAACATCTCAGATTGCTGCATATCTGAAGGGTGTCACCTATCATGTATTTGTGATGTACATCATGGGTATTTGTTTCCCCACTGCAGTAACAAATTTTCTAAAAAATCAAGACAATGAATAATTTCATTGCCTAGTTGCAGCCTGCACAACATATGAAAGTATATTTCTGTATATTTCCCTACACCCCTTAAACAAAGTAACAGAATCTACATGGACATCGCACAGGAACTGTTCCTGGTCATCATGATGCTTTTAACTGACCAAAAGGAAGAAATATTCTGGCTGTTAAGATAGTGTGGGAAATCCATTAGTTATCATTTTTTTTGAGGGTGGGGATTGGAAAATGTAGAAATACCCTGTGGTATTTCATCAGTGTTTTATATAGTAACATATTTCACAAGAAAGTTTTATTTACTTAGGCAATTAAGAAGCAAACCTTCCTGTTCTGTATTGGCATTCTCTCCTGGAACCGAACGCCCATGGCAAGTTGTGGTCTGTTTTAAAATACAGAATGTAAATTGGAAGAGAGTGCAGCACACACCTGCTCATCTCCAATCAGATAGGCCAGCAGTATGCAAACTGCAAACTGCAAGCAGCTGTAGCGAAGAAAAAACCAAATCAGGATATTCTCTACTTCCATACTGAGAAGGAACTAAAGCAAATAGAGGAAAGGCACAAAAGCCCTTGTATTTCATCCTTTTTCACATAAAAGACAACTTTTTCTCAGTACATTGGTGGCAAAAATAAGCATAGTAAAACTGATTCTCAGAGTCTGTGTGTGACAGTGGGACACAGAGAGAGTTCACAATTTTAGGATCCTGGTCCATTTGCTGGTGCTTGTTAAAAGATCTTTTTTTTTCGAAGTTCAGATAGCGAGAAGGATTGGTACTGTTTGATAATTACATTGTACAGAAAAACTTGAGTTTCTTGATGGCTTGTTTCTTTGATTCACAGACATTGTGATTATTGCATTTTGGCTGTGATCCAGTCTTTTCATGCAGCTTTAAAAGCAGTGGAATTAAAGCTCCAAGTTATCTATTTGTTATTAATGGAAAGACTCAGCTTCTCCATGGTTTTCTTTAGAATGGTTCTTCCCTTTCATCATGGTAAATGCTGTGCTCTGGTTGCACCATTGGTGAATACTAAGCTCCAGTTGCTGTTTATTTAACGAGTGCATAGAAATGTTTATGTTCATCGTTAATTCCAGATAATTATTGCTATTAGCTTGTTTCATGTGTTCTGCAGGCAGTTGTTACACTAACAGATAGACACAGCCATTCATACGAACAATTACTTCCCTACCTTGTAAAATGAAAAGGGTTTGTTCTCCCATTCTAGTGTTATCTGTACCCTATTGTTTTATACATCGTAAAAACTTTTTATGCAACTTGTTTGCTTACTCATTTATTTAATGGAATACAGGCAGATGCCAAATCTGCTTTGCTTTTTTTGGAGTGATGCAATTGATTGTTTTATATAGCAAAATGTATAAACTTTTTTTCAAGTTGCTCGTTCTCAATAACATCTGCAGAAGAAACATCCATCCATGCAATTTTTTTAAAAATCACATTCATACCCCTGAAAATTTTGTCTTATAGAAGTTATTCCCAATAAATGCTTTGATGCAACTGAATTGTGTGGGAAAACTAATGCTGACTGCTCTCCTGTTCTTCAAGCAGTTGAAAGGTTTTGCAATGATAATTTTGCTTACAGTCTCCTTTGTTACATCCAGTAAAACACAACAGTCTGGGAGGGATCAGTGCACCAGGTTGCACCAGGTGCGAAAATGAAACGCATTGCATTTCTTCAGGCATTCTGTATTTTACATTGGTAATTAATCTGTACACATGTTAGTAAAGAGAATGAAATTACTTTGGCAGTGTTCAGCAAGAGCCAAAACTACACCTCCAAATATTTCTTGTAATGCTGTGATGATCTATTTTCAAAGATCAGCCTGGGAGTTCACCTTGTTCACCTTGAGTTTGTGGGACAAGCGTGTAACTCTAGGCGCTTTTGTCGTTTCTTTGCTTGTAGAACAGCACTTGCTTGGTCCTTGGTATGCACCCATCCCAGCTCCTCTGCTTTCCCACAGTGACCCTCTGCTGTGGATTGCAGCCATACCTCTGCCACTACAGGTTAAATTCAATATTTTTGTCATAGCTCCTTCCCAGCAAGCTCCAAACTGGCCTCCTTCTTGCTCCTTCATCCAGAATTTATGAAGCGCTTTCCAAAGCTAAATTCATGTATGTAGGCTTGTGTAATGCACTTAGGCTGCTGCAGATGCGAGGTTAACTTTTAATTTATTTCAAACATGTTACAACCAACACGTACTTGTCTGAAGCTGTGAGATCTGTTAACACTTTATGCCTTGCAAAACTCTCTAGGTTGCTTCTGGAATTCGCAGCAGAAATACAAGGGTCCCTCCTCTATTCCCTCTCTGTTCCATTCCTCCTGAGCTAGGACAGAAGGTCTTGTCTTGATATTTATGCTGAAGACTAACAACTGATTTGTAGTTCTGGCTGAAAAGACTTCTTTTTTTTTTTTTTTCATCATGTTTTGAGCATTGCTTAGTCAAGTTTTTAGAAGTGAGTAAATTAAGGATGTGTTTGCTTATTTTTGAAGGGAGGGGATACAGGAGAAAAAAATATTTTTAAAATAGTGTAAGTACTAGGACTTGAGAGAAACATACAAACTCTTTAATGGTCTTCCCTCTCCTCTCTTGAACTATGTCATAGATGGATCAAATGAGCAACATTATAATTACAGTCATCTTTCTAGTAGCATGAATCCTGAGGAACTCAAAAGTTCCTCCAAAGAAACAAGTGAGCAAAAGAACATAACCAATGTGCAAAAAGGGTCACATTAAAAATCCCCACAAAACCCAAACCCGACATGTTTTATGCATTTGGTTACTGACTAAATTAATGTATTATGATTTCATTTCCATTTTAAATAAAATACCTAAATGCATAGCAGTTCCTGGCAAGCTGAGAAAGGCAAATAAAAATAACTGATTAGCAAGAGGTGGGTTTTTTAAAATAAAGTTTGTTAAAGCAGGTCTAGTTGAACTATGCAATATTCATTCATATTTCAGCAGTAAGCTCTCATTATGTGGTGTAAACTAATCTAGATCTCTCCATCTGGCCGTTGTGAGGAGAAGGAGACAAGTAGTCAAGAACATGATCAATCAGCTGCAGCCCAGTTAAGTACTTCACTGTAATTAAACTTGAACAGCATTAAAAATTACATGCAGTAATTGAAGAGAGGTGATTTCCAGTGTAGTACCTTTAGCTTGTTTGGTGAGTATGTACTTTTATGAATATATAAATATTGCTTTTGGGCTTAATGCCCACATAGGAGTTGATACGCCGAGTAGGTCATCGGATCACTCAGTGGTGTAAATCTGCCCAGTTGCTGTGATTTCAGTGGTGATACATTAGTGCAGGGTGGCTCGGGACCTTGCCAAGTCCATAAATATGAATGCCATTCTGTATGTTACACCAGCTGTGTAAATCCAAACTGTTAACATCATTACTGTGTATTTATCACTGCCAGACTAAGAAAGCTGTGAAGAAACAGTTATGGTTGAAAGCAGTTAATTAATTAGCTTAAAGGCAAGATTGTGGCTTAGCTTAATGCAGCTATGTAGGCAGGCACAGGCTGCAATGCACCTTTTCCCTCTGTCCTGGCTGTCCTTGGGTGTCCCCATGTTTACTCCACTGTGGCTATGGAACATGTGAAAAAAAATCTTATAGCTCAGGCTTATTAAAAAGAAGATTTTTTAAAAATTAATTCTAGCTTAAAATATGAAAGATGAGTATGTGTGTGGAGATACTTCCCCAGGAATCAGTATGTTTTTTTCAGACCAGTCATCAAAAAGAATTTTTCTTATGTATGTGGGCTGGAGGCAAGGGGCGGGAGGTGAGTCCTGGAACACAAGGTTTTGTGGGGAGTTATTGGATTATATTCCATGTCTAGAAAGCACCCTAGAGATGGATCAGAAGGAGAAATTGGGTAGTATCTGCCTAGGCAAGGAAAGCTGAAGAGGGCACATTTCTTTCTTAAAAGTGGTGTGGAGCTGAAGTGTCTCTGCAGCAGGTGAGGACAGCCATTCTTGTGACTGGAGCATCCATGTAGGTATCTAATTTTAGTTTCCTATATAATCATTCAGTAAAATGTCAAAAACCTGGGTTTGGGTTGCTGTATTTCACTGGAATAGTTTCAGACATCTGGGCTAAAGGGCATCCATAAACGACTGCAGTGTTTTATGTATGTATCTCTTGTGTGGAATGAGTCTTTGAGCCTTACATGGAGGTTATGATTTCAGGCATCACAAATGGCCACTTTGATATTATCTTCTGTCTGGAAATCCATGTTTCAGCACTAAGCTATCACATTTTGTATTAAAAAAAAATAACACTTTGCCACTAGAGTTAGGTTCAAAATGGCACCATTGGATGAGTGCTAAGGTTGTATCTTTGCCTGTCATACCAGATGTAACACTTGTCAAATAACACAGATGACCCTTAAGTATCTTCCATGTATCTCGGGTCTAGAGGGCAGGTTAAAGTACTGAATATCTCTTCAGAAAAAGTATTTTCTACTTATTGCTTTTTACTGAACCAATCAGCCTACTATCAGAACAACCTACAGACAGAACAAAAGCAAACCCCAGGAAAAGATGCTACTTCTGTTCTTTTTGTTAAAAATAAATCCAAGACACATGCTTTTGTCTTGGCAGGTTTATTTCAAGAGTAATACCATGCTGTCATTGTGCTTACTATCCATTAAAAAAAAAAAGGCAAATAAAGTGTCAGACAAAAGAGAAATGTTAATTAGGAAGTTCTATTTATACATATCATGTTTAACTTGTAGGGTTGCTAAATATTTTCAGACTGAAACAGACCCTGATCTTGCAGTATTATGGTGTCTGAATCACGAAAAGAACAACAATCTGTTTACAAAGCACCCTTAATCATAGGCAGGCAGAGATCATATTGCTTTAGTATTTTCATGAGGAAAGCAATTTAGACTTTTTTATTATTATTATTATTATTATTTCCTATAGTAAATATAAACTTTTCAGTATAACAAGGATATTTCCCCCTTTGGTCATAAGTAAATATTGTTCTTTTACAATATGTATATTCACTTGTGGGGTCACAGAACAGAAGAGAGGATGCTAAGCTACAAAGCAGCAATCCGAGCATTTGGCAGAAAACTATCAATGCAGAGAATAATAATATCTAGCCCTAGGTATTCGTAAATTATACACGAGCATTTTACATATAATTTATGATTCTTAGTCTCATTTGATTACAAAATTTGCCATTGTGATTGTGGAAACACCGAGGTTGCGTTGGTGGGAGAGGGATATTATGTTTGTGTCTCCATTTGAACGACATTGCTGTGCAGTTTCTCCCCCTCCTCACCACAGTACAAGACGAATGTGTTTGCCCCACCAGTGTTTCTCCTGTATGGGCAGGAGAGGCCTCTTCTTGGGACCCTTTTATTCACATAACTGCACAGTCTGCTTTCCCTGCTGGGATGTTCTTCTTTGGATCAGTCAGTGCTGCTCCTCCATTAGGAGATCACATTTGACTTGAATGTGTCATGCTATCCATATGGCAATTTTTTCCCCCTTCATTCCCAAATGATCACAGAAGGGAGAAGGTGGGAGCTGTATGCAATACTGGTATTTTTCAGAAGAGGTTTGCATGCACAGTTCCAGGTCCTAAGGCCAGGAGTGGTGGGTGGCAGTGGGCAGCGGAGGAGCTGCAGGGGCTGCCTGCTGCACCTCCTCCCCTTCTGCCAAGTTTGGGAGTCTTCAGGCCTTGCTGCTCAGCTGCAGTCATCCCTGCTCTTGGGGTTTTTATACTTTTCCCCTTAGAACTGCAATAGTTTTAACCTTTACCATAGCTGTGGAAGGGATAGAGACTGTCACAGGCAGTGTGAAGCCTTGAGGCAGTTCAGATTTGTTTAGAAGACTTATTTTTGTCTTTCTCAGTGCCCGATTATTTACATAGACAGGCTTCTGTTTGGGTCACTGTCCTTTCACTAGCGTATTCTTCCTCAGGCTATTTGTGTTCCTCTTTCTCACAAGCATGTGTGAGTAGAGCAGCAAGTTCAGCGGGGTGGCACAGGTATGCCTGGGAGGTGTGTGCTGTTGACTGATGTGCTTGGCACTAGTTTGCTTCAGGGAGTGCCACTGTCACCTGCACACACGATCTGCTGGTGTCCTCTGAGGAGGAGCCCTGTGGCTGGCCTCTGCTGATGCTTCAGGGATGTCAGGCCTTGATGGAAGGAGCTGGGCAAGTGTAGTTGGCTGAGGGCAGTGACCTGGGTTTCGTGCTGTTCCTGAGGCCTTGAGGCTCTCTGGATTGTCCAGAGCAATGCTGCAAGGCACTGGACGGGCCCATGTTCCATGGAGGGGTCTGTGAGTGGGAGGTGTGCTTCCCCCGTCCTTTCCTGTACTCCAGCAGTTCAAACCCTTTTCCTCACAGATTGGGAAGGCCCATGCAGCCCTAACAGGGAGAGAGCACTTCCTTGACTTGCCACATGGTGCAGTTACCCTGTGGTGGGTGCCAGATGCATTGTTATCCACACTGGCTGACATTTAGCATTAGTGATTGAGGCCCTTACGGAGGGCAGCAGAGCGAGACAAGTGAGATACTCAAGCATGCAAACCTAGTCTGATCTAAGTTGAAGGTTACTGTTTGGTAAATAAACTGAATTCAAATCCAAGTGATTGGCCTTGAACTGACGCCTCTGTAGGTGTTTTTATAAGCAAAGAAATAAAAATTAAAATGAATATATGATTTGTAGATTTGATGAAATTATTATCTAATATATACTTTGCAAATGGGATGTTTGGTATATGTAACAAAGGTGCATATTGAAGATTTAAGTCTACAGATAAAGACTAAAACATCTGTTAGTGCTGCCATTACTGTTCCTGAGCTTGAGCTTAGCATCCATCCTAGCAAACCTTCTCACTACAAAATTGTGTTCTAAGGAGAGGAACACTTCAGCTTTGTCCTCTTTGGTGTTCACCTCTTTCAGTTGACACCACACTCCTTGGTCAAGCCATGTCAGGGAGAACTTTGTGTTAATAGCTGTCTAACTGCTTTTTTGTGTTAGGATTATTTCTTTGCAAGCCTGAAAACCTGTCAGGGTTGTGTTAAGACACATTCCACTGGAGGCGTGTCATGACTGTTACTAGCCTGGGGTTGATTCCTCAGGAGTTTGCCAGGACTGTGATAGGGATTTCATTGTGAGCACTTAAGAACCAGTAATGCCATAAATCCAGGAATGGTCTGTTGGAAGACCGTGTCCGGGATCAGAGTTGCCCCAACTGTCTTTTCATTGTAGGTTTCTTCTCAGGTAAAAAAACCCTTTATACCTACTGTTTAGTAGCCTGCTGGAAAATTTGCTTTATTGAAAAGCCTGACTAAATATTCATGTTTCTGGCAAGATAATCAGGCATCAGGACAAGTTATGTCATTGTAGAACTTCCTGCCATAGACTAGGGGAATTTTTAGGCTGCTCCATTTACCATCATACCATTTTTTCACATTCCTGAGGACTCCAAAGATGAAGACTTTGATTTAATCTCCTTTTATTTTTCTCTCTGAAAGGTCTAGCATTCTGTCATGGATTGCTCATTAAAATCTTATAAAATCCTACAATATTATTTACTCAAAATCTTACAAAAATCATGTGTCATGGTCATATTGACTCATGATTTATATTCTGGGATGCATTTTGCTGGATTGGCTCCTGTAAGGATCAAACCAAAGAACAGTTGCTGATAGACCTAATTAGGTTAATGGGTTACTTGCACTGAGTAACAGATGCCTTCAGATTTCAGGGGTCTTTACACACAAATCTTTGAATGTTGTTTTGTGTTTGAGAGAGTCATTGGAGAGTGGTATTTGTTGCCACCTTTCAAGGCAGCTGGAGACAAAGACCAGAATTCACCTGCTAAGCACTCAGGAGCAGCCAGGTGCTTGGGGCAGGGAGATCCTGGCCATCCCAAGGACATTTCCAGTGAGGTGGAATGATGGACACAGGAATGATGATTATTGTGCCATGAAATTCTGAATGGGTGTTATGCTTGAACTACTTACCACAAAACATACCACCTCGGTGTGATCAGCGCTCACCTTCACACCAGTGGTTGACCTCATCTAAATTAGGTGAATAAAATACAAGTGATTTATCTTGACTATGTTTTTACAATGACCTACAATGTGTTAAGTTTCCCTAACGGAACAAGTACTATAGTTTTTTTATCAATCTCTGTGTCAGTAATATATTATTAATATCCAATATATAATATATATTAACATATATATATGTTAATATCTTGTTAATTATATACACTTTGGTAAATTTTGTACACAAAGCTCTACTGCCTTAGGTTGTAGGAATAAGATGTTAACCATATCTGGGCTGCTCAAACCATCACGCCATAAACTAGAGGGAGACATAGCTGCATTGTTTTAGGCTCTTTGCCGTTTCAACAAGAGAAAAATCTGAAAGGAAAACAGTTCTGACAGCCTGGAAGCTCATGCTGTTGTTATTAATGGGCTCTTTGGTAATAGAAGCTGAATTTATTGTGCCAGATGCACAGCCATAGAGGGAGGATGCAGGTCTGGGTTTGTAAAGGGGACAGAAAAGGTGCGCTGGAGGTTACGCGCACAATGAAAAACCCGCAGCCTAAGAGCTCAGGTCTGATTAGTGTAGTTTTAGTTTTGGTTTTGCTTTCTGTATTAAAAACTGCCTTACCTCCTTATCTTTTCAGTTTCTCAAAATATATAAATATAACCAATTTATATTCCTATTTATCCTTTTGCCTTCTGACTCTACTTATGTTGTGTTTACCTCTCCTGCCAAGAACCTTAGACTGTGGGAATTAAAAAATGGCCTCAGAGTAGCCTGAAATCAAGCAGGTCCTTTCCTCTGGAATGCTTGGAAAAGTAGAGCTGGTACTTTTGTGATGGGACTGTGTTGATTCAGGAGTTCCTCTGGGGATGAAGCTAAAACACAAAACAAGATTTAAGAAACCCCAAACCCACTGAACCAAAACCTTCATCTTAAAACTGTGCAAACTTTAGTGAATGAGTAAAAAGTTTAGTTTTCAGAGTCAATACTCCAATAATAATGCTAGGACAGACTTGCTGTTGTAGCAAAAATATGGTGGTGTCCTTGCATTGTGTATGTTTAAATGCAAGTATTTACTTTTAACTGTCATTTTCCCATTCTGTAAAGGGGAATGCCAGAGCTTTGTACTCACTACGAGCCATGTAAAGAGAAACAAAAAAGTCTAGTCATCAGAACAAGTAAAGACAGTTTCTCTTTACAGTGTTTATTGCAGCTTTCTTTTTTCTTTTTCTTTCCTCCCCTTGCTCTTTGATGAGTCCCAGTGGGGACAGCACAGCATTTGCTGCCTGTAGTCTCGACCAAGGACAAAAGGGGTGAATATTATAGTGCAGTCACTTGTGTGCCCACCTCTTCAGCTTGTAACCAGGTTCCTCACTTCTCTCTTCTGAGCCCACTGCTGAGTGGTTTCTCTGGTGTAGACTAGTTATCAGCATGAATAAGGGCTGCTTATTCCAACCTAGTTGTAGATTTACATATTGCTGCTGGCTGACCCACCTTTTCATTATTTTTTTTTCTTCTTTTATTTTTTTTTTTTAATTTTATTTCATGTCATCAAGGCATAAGCAGCTGTTACATTCCGCCTTGTCTCAGGTAAAACTTTCCACGTGCTACTATCTCATTATAGCAACCTCAGCACTGTCACACAGCAGTGACAGACACGTTGCTCCCACCACACAGGAGCATCTATCCCACAGAACTTAGTTTGAGAAGTTACCACAATAAACCACCTAGATATAATTCCTTCTTTACTTTTGCAAAGATGGTCAAATCAGAATGTAACTGAGCACCTAAAGCTTGGTACATCATGTGTTTGCAGTCCAGCAAGTGTTATTGCCTTCTTTTTATAATTTGGAAATAGAAAAATGGTGCATCTATCCTAACCTTAGTCTCCAGCATCACCACTCTCACAAAACTAGTCTTCTTCATGCATTGTGATATTTTGTAGCCTGTGTCAGACACCCTGATAATGCTGCTAGTTTGTGTCAGTTGTGAAAGCTATTACCTGTTGGCTTGTCTTCCCTCTAGAATTGTTTCATTTGGCAGTGGAGAAGAGCTGAGCTGCGGCAGGACAAGGAGCTGGGAATAGGAGTTACTGACCTGACAAGGCAGGAGGCAAGAAGGAAGAAGGCAGTATGTCTTCTTCTTGAAGATCAGCAGATACTTCGAGGCTGAAGGAGACAGTGTCCAGAGAGGCTGACAACAAGAGGTGATAGCAGAGAAGGCCAGTGGTCCTGGAAGGGGGGGTGATAGCAATTGTCAGCTGAGTGCTTTGCCTGGAGTAGTGCAACAGCTTCACGGCATAGAGGCTGGAACCACTGCTGGCACAATCACTTCTGTGTGCATTTGTGCAGCATATCTAAACTTTGCTTTTGTGCTGCTGAAAATCACATTTAACTTGATTAAATGAGTGTGTATTCTTTAATTTTAGAACCCAGTGAGTCAGGCAGATGACTTAAGGCTGGAGAAGAAGCATATTTTCAGTATCTTTAGCACAGAAAAAAATCAGTTTTTGTTAATAATGATTTCAGCTGTGTGGGCAATGGAACATTCCTTTATTAGGAAGGAAGGTCACCTTTCTCTTTCAAAGGGGTTCAATTGATCTGTGCACAGTGGATCACACAAACTCACAGTCATGGAAACATCAGGACTCTTTCAAGGTAAACCAGGCAGTTCTGCAGACACTGACAGGAGCAGCACTGACAGTAGTCAGGACTTTGGTTAATAATGGAACCTTGCACCCAGCCTTTTGTAGCCTTTAACTGAGTGAGGACTTCCATGGGACTCTGGGTGATGGAGGAGTGTTGGGGCTATGGAACAAAATATTGTAGATGAACATTACTCAGTTCTTCATGGGACATTTTTCTTATGTGTTCATTTGCATTTAAAATTGGAGTTGAAAATAAGGCTTTTAGAAACTTTTAATTTCTATTTAATTATGAGAATTTAACTTCAGGGTCTCTATCTGATTTTAAAGAATAATTAAAATTAAGTATGGCTGGAGTGATTTTTCACAGTTTTTCTGCCTGTCCTTTAGGACTTAAAGTAACAGTAAATTATTTGTGGCTGGGGGTGATCTATATGTAAATTCCATTAAGAATGGAATTTTGTTATAGAGAAATTCAGATTATGAAAATGACATTGCTGCCTTGAACGTCAGTAGCTAATAAATGCATTGGTTGTTACCATTACTTCTCCTAATGTCCTCAATTAAAATGATTTAAAATAGTACAATAGATAAGCAAGATCAATTAATTTTATAAGATGATCAAAGGAATGTAGTTCTGCATTGTAAACGCTCTAAATGTGATAATGGCTTTATCAGGCGGGAAAATAATTTGAAGTAGCTTAAACCTTATTCATTTTAGCTCAAGGGGCTTTTATTTGTAGCTAATCAAATGGTCTTTTGTATTTGCTAAGGTAGAATTTTCAGATTCTGTGCATTAATTTTACAGAGTAAATTTCAGACATTTTTGAAAGTAGCTGAAAAAATTCTCAGAGGGCTGTGATTACAGGATCCCGTGTAATCAAAGAGAACTTTATTATATTGATGCTCTGAACAGGAGTAGGTTGTTTGTATTTGCACTTTTTGAGAAGGTTATTTTTAGACTGTTACATTCCAGTGGCATTTGTTTTACCGAGCTTCATGAAGCATCAGTTGGGACACTGTGCCCAGGTTTAACTTCCCTGTGGCTGGCCTTCTACATAAATGGTTAATTATATAGATTATTTTTTTTGGTATTTAATGTTAAGTCTGTAGAGTTGGAAATTAAATATCTGGATGGTACAATGAGAATACATTTGTGAGTGAAACATCTAAGTGTGTCTTTGAAACCATGGATGAGGGAAGTGTCATGTTGGTAAACCTAAGGAGAGAGGTTCACAATCCTGGGAGATTTCCTCCTTCCTTTCTCAATGAGCATCTGTTTGCTGTTAGTCAAATGACTTTGTCCTCACTGTGCCTCATGCTACATACTTAAAAACTTTTTGACTAAAAAAAAGTGCATGAGAGGTGTAAGAAAACTTTAACTAGATGATCAAAGGCACCAAGAAACACTTGCAAATGACAACAGCAGTGTTCACCTTGCTGTGTTTGGGCACTGTGGAGTCTTGCCTTGTAGCATTTTGTTGAGAAGTCTCCAGTGGAAGTATTTTGGCTGCTTTGTTGCCAGTATAATAGTAATCCTTAATATTGCATCACCTCTCTAGGTTTCATCAAGGCTGGTCAAGCATTCCAACAAGCTGCCCGGGGAAGTGGTTGAGTTACCAATCCCTGGACGTGTTTAAAAGACATGTAAATGTGGCACTTAAGGCCGTGGTTTAGTGGTGGAACTGGCAGTGCTGGGTTAATGGTTAGACTCAACAATATTAAAGGTCTTTTCTAACCTGAACAAATGCATGATCTTTCTAGTACCCGATTCCCTGGAGATCTGAGAGGGGAGCAAATCAGGTCTACGTTGTGGAGATGGTACTTTCACTTCATGGGGTGTTGATAGGGAAAACATCTGAGGAGAAGGGGAGGCAGCCGATTCTGCTCAGTCTGTTAGAGGATGTTTTTTAGTTTAATTACTTGCAGTTCAGAATCTTGCTGAATGAATGGGCTGTGCTTGGATATGTGTCATATTTTTCTGTTGTCTAAATGGGTTTCATGCATGTTAGCTGTCCTCTCTGTAGAAAGAGAAATAGGAAATGCCAGTGGGGAAAGAATAGATCAGATGGTGCAATAAAGCCATTGCACAGAGGTAAAACAGGGCAGAAGGAAATGTGGGATGGAGAATGAAGGACAGTGGTGTGGGGCAATGAGGATGTGTAGAAAGTATATCTTCAGTGCATGGTGCTAGGAAAGAGAGAGGAGAGTGACAGAGCTGGCGTGAAATGAGAAAAGGAAGAGAAGGAGAGCATGGGCTGTGTTAATCTGCACATAAACCCCTGGTAGGAGGGACATAATAAGAAGATATGTTGACATGGCTGCAAGGAACAGAAGTATTCATTGGTGTTATCGATGCATTCTACTATGAAAACAAAAAGTGTGCAATTTAAAAAAAATTATAGTTTTTAATCTTAGATTCCCTTCTAAATTGCAATAGATATAAAAGAGCTTTATCTGTAGAAGTTGAATAATTCTATTAAAAGGAAGTAGAAGTTTCTACAAAAGAGAAAGGAGCTTTTCCTAAAGTCAAGAACAGAGCCAAAAATAAAATCCATATCTCAAATGTTCAAGATGAGAAGACAGAAAAAGTCTGAAAGCCATAGCATGATGTAATCCCCTCCTTTTTTTTTTCAAGTTCCACTTGAACATCAGATTGGTTTCTTGTGCCCCACCCCCCTTCATTGGCAGCTGTTTCAGGATCTCACCACTTTGCTGGTTAATGACCTTTTTCTAATTTCCAATTTCCTGGCATTTCTAATTGCTGATTGGTACTTGGTTCTTTCAATTAAGTGATTCGTTTTCCTCCCTAGAGCCTCATTTCTTTCACACATCTCTCCCCACTGGTATTTACAGATGTTATCCGCTCTAACTTGTTTTACTAGGCTAAAAAAGGAGAACCTTGTTCTTCTCTGGCTTGGGGCTTTTTTCTTGATCTTCCTCAGCTCTTCCAGTTAGAGCCTATTTCTGCAGCAGGTGAGTATCTCAGTGATGATGAGGTTGCCCAGCTATGTACATTGAGATCTGTACTGTGCTGTCTCTGTGAGAGGTACCTTTCTTTGTACAGTGTAGAATCATGTTTGTAATCTAAATCTCGTGCTGCTTTGTCTTTCACTTTGATGTGGCTAGCAGGAATGCGTATGCAAGCTATGATGTACATGTACATCATAAAAGCCTAATAAGACTCTGTTCTTAATTTTTTTTATACTAACAATTAGATACAGCAGCTATAATTGCTTTCTAAACAAAACTAAAGTGGTATTGGTGTAATGTTTTTCTCTATAATACGGTAATTTTCTCAAAATTCATAGCTTGAAATATAATTTTGGTCAGTGGCTGAAGTGCCAGAAGGATGTTCTGAGAATGTGGCAGGTATGGAATTGATTCCCAGTGTGAAAAACCTCTTGTTGTACTCTCAGGCTCTCTGTTGAAGAGAGGTGTGGTTTAGAACATGGTGTAGTTTAGAATATGGTGATATTGCCTTGGACCATGGTTAGGTAGGCAACCTCCTGCAGTTATACTGGCACTTTGGTTTTTGTTTCTTCTGGATGGTGTCTTGCAGAATTTCAGCAGAAGCCTTAGCCATAATGGGCAAAGTGCTGGAAGCATTTCCTGTACCTCTATAGAAGTGGCCCAGTTAAAATACTCTCAGTTTTTCTTGGCTGTTTTTTATTTTCTAGTGCTGCTTCTTTACAAGTAAGTGATATGTTTTACTTATGTTTGTATTTCTTGTCTGGGACATTTTGCAGGTGTCTTCAAGTTTACATGCATACCATTTGTTTTTGTTTTTGTTGAAATAGTTGAGCAAAACTGATTTTTTTTGTCAGCTCTGTACCAACCTTCTATTATTTTAATCTAAAGTTTCCCTAAAATGTGTTGCAAGGCGTTTTCAGAAGTGACTGACAAAAGCTAGGCTAAAGCCATCATCTAAGAAGCTAGAAGAGAAGAGAAAGAAGAGAATTTATTTTGGCCTTACTGGTTCAAAATAAAGTTATATATAGCTTAGTATTTTGTCTCCTAACATGGTGTGCATATGTTCCAGCCTCACTTATTCTCTAAGGCTTCTCAGCTCAGAGAACTCCCTGGCCAGACTGAGAAGCTGCAGGTCCTTCTTCCACCAGAGTCAGAAATGGATCAGTCCATCCCTGGTCCCTACCCACAGTTTTTAAAGGCCTCCAGCAGAACCATTTGGAGAGGAAAAGAGGATCCAGTATGGAGAGGTGAGAGAAGTGCCCATTGCTGCAGCACAGAAAGTATACAAGTCTTGAGGAATGAGCTAGTTAGGATTTTGCATTCCCAGTTTCTTAAGAGAAAGTTCTTGTTTTTCCAGTTGCTCCTCAAGACATTACTGTAACTATCTGCCACTTAAAGGACACACACACACACAAGCACTTACATGGGAAAAAGATGAATCTGCATTTTTAGCAGACACACAAGTATAAATGGCAAAAAAACCAATTCAAGAAAAATGCTTGTTAATATCACATTGTCATAATCTTTGCAAGCTGCCTGGCAAATTATCTTCATAACCTGGCCTGGCCTGTATTAAAATTTTGGATCAAGGGCAGGAGGTATTGCCTTGAAATTGTTGTTTGCTATGTGTGCTTGCATTCAGATTAAGCCCTCTAATATGATGGCCAAATGAAATAAGCTTGGGTCAGTCACACAACTCCAGTGAGTGTTTGAGCTGAAATACTGCACTTCATCTGCAGTGTAATTCCATTTGTGCTATTACATAATTAAATTGAGACTTGAATAGTGTGTTTTAAAAGATTATGTGACCATATGCAGCTTGAACAAGGGCCAACTTTTGAAATAGTGCTCTTTTTACAATGTCTTTCATATTTGTTGAGGGTTGGTTTATTTGTTAAAGGTTTTTTTAGGGAGTTGTGAATACTGGCAGTTTGCTGTTGTTTGGGGTTTATTTGGTGGTTTTTTTGTTAGTTTTTAGGGGTGTGTCTTTTGTTTTTGTTTTTGTTTTTTTAATCAGAACTGAATGTTGCCAACATTTAATGAATTGCTGTGATCTAAGCTTGAAGTACATCTTTATATAATTCAAAATCACCTTTGGGAAAGGAAAGGTGGAAAAAAAATGCAACCAAACAAAAAAAAAAAAAAACCACCAAACCACCAACCCTGTGAAGCCCCAAATGTGTAAAGCATGAAATAATGACACTCCCACTCATATGGGAATGTAAACTAAAACTGCAGAATGTGCTTTTATCAAATCATACTCTTAATTAGGTTTTAGGAGAATGCTTTATAGTCAAGGTTTTGTTGAATAATTTAATTATGAAACAGTACACCTGATTTTCAAACTAAGCCAACTGATACTGCTTGAGATAATCAGCATGAACAACTACGTTTTACATACTCCTGTGAAGACAAGTCTTTTGGGGGGAAAAAAGAAACAATCCCCCCAAACAATTTTTTTTTTTTTTTTTCTTACAAAGAACTTCACCTTACAAACTTTCTGGAGTGGCCTGGCAGGGTAAATTGTGGCATTTGATGAGGGACAACTCAGAGCTGGGTGGTGAAATTAAACTGTTGCCACAACAAGATATAAGAGGGGAATGTGGTTGATGGTGAAATTCCTTGAATTCAGTTTATTTTTGTTAATTCACAGTCCTGAGTTCATGAGGTTTCAGAGCTACCTAATTGGAATATGACCTCTAGCCTGGCTATTGCTTGTAACCCAAATCCTGAGCTCTACCCCAAAACTGACCCAGCTCAAACACAGCTTCAGCAGAGCCTTATCCATAAAAATAGAAGTGGTGGTGTTTGGTGTTTGTGGGGCTTTTGAGACGGACTCAGTGAGGAGCTAGAGCACATCACCCTATCATAACATATTAATAGATATCAGTGTTTCTGAGCAAATAGATTTTATTCTGTTTTGTTGTGGCTTCTTTTTTAGGGGGGGGATGTGCGGAGGGAAGGCAGCCAGAGTATGCTTTTAACCAGGTGTGTCTGTATTCCCAGGCATGTTCAAATGGTAATGGAGTTTGTAATGCTTTAATATAATCAAATATATGCCCAGAATCATGGGGCACAATCAGGGTGGAACAGGTGATACCAACAGCTTCTCTGGGCAAGGAATCTTGCTTTGCATTTCCAGTACTTCTGTGTCTAACAAATACAGAGAGCACTGGGTGCTTGAGCAACTTGCAGCTTGATGGACATAAAAGTGAAATTTTGAATGAAGGAAGCTTCTATTCTGCATTTAATTTCTGCTATAAATATTGCCCTAAGTCTGCACAGGTTCGTACAATAGCATTTCATCTAGAGGAGGTTAGGAGACAATACCTGGGGAGATGAACCACCTTTCTTCATTTAGTTGCTTATTCTTGTCCCTGCAATCTCACAGTGAACTCAGTCACACTTACGGAAGTGTCTTTTATTAATTTCTCATGTCCTACAGGTGTAACCTGCAGACATATCATTTCACCTTTTAGGATGCTTTCTTGTGTTAATCATTACTAGGGAAGCAATGGATGCCCAGTTTAAATATTTTAATATTTCTGGGAATGGAAAGCAATTGGTCTGGCTTTCCTGTTTTTATTAATTTGCAGATCTAGGAGAAAATTGTTTGTTTTTTTTTTTTTGTAGCAAAATAGTCATGCTCTTGGGGAAGTGTTGGCCAGTGTGTAAACCTCAGAAAAATGGTGAGACAAGGAATGGGTTCACGTGAATGGCAAAGTTCGCTTCCTAAAAACTGCTGTGAATTCTTGCTGAAGGTCGGCTGGTGGACTTGCTTACTTTAGGAATGAAAAACAGCTTTGAGAAACATTGACTACACTGAGCATTAGTTTTTGCTCTTAGCATCTGGAGGCTCCAGCGCTATTATTATTATTATTATTCCCTATTGTGGCTTGTACATTTTACAATGGTGGTGTTAATTGAAAAACATTTTATCATTGGTTTGTTAAAATCTGCATTTGGAAGAAAGAGTTAAAAGACCCTTTTTTTTTTTCTTCCATTTGAGTGAATGCTAAAAGTGCAGACAGGCAGCTAAAACTCATTTCATGTGCTTGGTATACCAATCCATGGGTGGCAGTGGGGTATGCACGAGAGTAGCAGACATTATTGCAAGGCTGGGGTCTTCTCCCAGTTTCCACTGAAACTTTAACTTTTCTACTGATTCTATATAGATTTGTTTTCGTAATTTGATTTCACCAAATTTAGGCAATTAAGCAATTACTATTACTGCTTGCAGCTTAAATCTTTTTCAGTGGATATTTTTTAAAGTGACTGCAGATTCTGAAGAGCCATTCTGTACAACGCAAAAGGAATTATATATTCATGAATAAAGCAAGACATCATATCATTGAAAACTGGAATATATCTGGTGTTGATATATATTTATTCTTACTATGGAAAAAGTAAGAAAGCCTTTATTGCTGTGGCTGGAATGAATAAGTACTAATTTATCTTTCACGTACAAGTAAAAAGTTTTCTACTGCTGAGTGCACAGATGAGGTGAACTGTTTGTATTCTAGGACTTGAACTGGGCATTGCTGACTGATCATGCTGCTTTCCACAGTGCTGGCACTCTCCAGCCTGGGGACCCAGCTGATCCTGCAGGTGAGGCAGTAGCACAGGCTGAGCTCACAGCTCCAAAGTTTTGCTGCTGGTTCTTCACTAAACTGCACAAAGCTTGTGTCCTCACTAGAGGAGGCAAATAATGAGGTGGTTGAAGTTTAATCACTAGTGTTTGTTCCTAGAAAGACAATATCCCTAATAAATCAAAATTCAGTGCTACAATACTTGCAGAGGATAGTACATGCCCATATGTATTTTTAGTTCACTTCCTGAGCAATATTGGTCAAAGAAAGTCTTCTAACTTAAAATGGTTTGGTTATTCCTAGAATGCCATCCTGTTCTGGTTCAGTTGTTGATTTGTGTGTTGTTTCTGCTTAATCTGGAACAACATTAAAAAAAAAAATCAATCCAATTATGGTTTCATTAATCTTTTCAAGATTTCTCTTATGTGTATAGGATAGTTGTAAGTATCTTATAACCTGATGCAGCTGAGTTGTTCTAGGTTATTCCAAAAGTTTCATAGCTGTATTTTCAACACTTTTTCACCATATTAAATACACAAAACCATCACATTTTTTCCAAGCTTTGCTTGAGCCAGTTAGATTTCAGAGGTTTATCTAGTCATTATTGGTCTTTAAATATAGTCATCATCATAAATGCCCCTCTGTTTCCGTTTGCTCTGCAGAGGTCAAAAGATGAGGTTGGTTTATGAGCTTATTCTGCCATGTGTCACTATCGGCAGCACAATAGAACAGCAGGATGGAGGGGCAGCTCTCACCTCTCCATTTATTACTCTTGTCAACTTGGAAAGGATTTTTTACCTTGTGAAAGGCCCATCAGCAATGAATCAGTGAAGTGAAGACGACAGTTGATTTGTGAATTCAGATTATATAAAGTGACTAGGCTTCAGTGGACTGTGTAGATAAAGCAACTGTCATGATAAGGTGGCATGTGCAATTCCACAAAACCAAATTTATTGCGCATTTAAGGAAATCATCCTATTTTAAAATGCCATAAATTTGAAATTGAATATAAGTTATACCCTTGAATTTTGATTTATATTTTGAATATTTTTAATGTCATGCTAAGTAGCATAAATTCAATTCTAGGAGTTTATGCATTCCTTTTTTAAGGGTCATTTTGACTTTTCTTCTGAATATGTTATCACTTTCCTGATATTTTATTCCAAGCAGAAAAATCACTTTATTTGATATTTAGACTTAATAAACATCAGCAAAGAACACACAATGATGGCTAGAATAAGACAGGCAAAGTTTATGGAGAAAAGAGAGAGGCCGCATTTTTCCTCCTATAGACACAAACATGCACTTATTAGTAGCAAATGCTGTGTTTGTGTCAATATGTGTTTACAGATCATTAGTGATACAAATGTCTCTCAGGTGTTTAACAGATCAAAGTGGATAATTTCATGGCCTCACAGCACTCGTTCATTTGGCCTTTTCTGCAATGTCGATCCTTAGCACTCTTGTAAGGCTTTGCTTACAAGACGAGATTCCTTCAGCGCTCCCACTTTCTAGACTCTTGTTGGGATTTGGGAGTGGCATCTCATGTGCCTAATCATGGGACTTTTCAGTGGTGGTGTGAAACTCCAGAGGTTTTGTGGAACAGTGTTTTGTTTGGGGTGGAATGTCCATATGGGCCCATGGAGTCTGATGCCACATAAAGGGGAATATGTCCTGGCACAAGGCGTAAGAAAATATTGCAAATGGCTGCCCATTTCTTGTGGATATACAAAGTACTGTGGAATATCCATTACCCTTTTTAAGAGCTGCCAAATGCTATAGGATTAGGCAAGGAATAAGCAGTCTTTTAAAAATATTTAATGACAGCTTTACATTAAAAAGTGTTTTATGTTTTGAACATAACACCTGCTGGACTGGCTCAGATTTGGATGGTCCCTCTGACATTGGTCCATACCAGATGCTTACAAAAAGGTGCAAAGAAATGGACAGCTATGGAAAAAGTGTCATTTGGAGATTTTCTCCCTAAACCAATGCATCTAGCAATTGGCTTATGCCCTCAACTCAGAGTTTTAGTGTCACTTATAAATGTCTTTTTCCTTTCTGGTCTAACTGTAGATGTTCTTATTATTCACATAAATGTCAAAGTCTTTTTGAATCCTGCTAAGCTCTTGGCTTTAATAATATCTTGTGACAATGAGTTCCACATGTAAATTTGGTAGTATATAAAAATACAATTCAGTGTAGATTTGCTGCCTTTAATTTCACTGAGCACTTTTTTCAAAGGTTGGAGCTTTTAAAAACCCAAACCGTCAGAAGGCGCACACAGCTACAATAATGACTTTAATATGTTTCATTATTTATTTTTCTTCTTGCTTTAAAGTCACGAAACAAGGAAGTTCACAGGGTCTACAGGCCATCTTAAGACAGACTCTTATTCTCTTACAACACATCTGGGCCTATAATGTCACTTCAGAGAGACGCCTCCTCTCATATCCCAGTCCTGCAGAGTTTAGCAGAGAGTTTCTGCCTTAGCTCTGCCTGTTTTGTTGATTATTAAATTTAAGTTTCAGCCTGGACTTTAGAAAGCAGCATACTTCAAAGAATTGTTGGTTTGCATAAGCGTCCACATGTTTGGACACTTACCAAACATATGGGTTTTTCTGAATCGCCTTTGCCCATAAAATGAGGTGGACATCTTGAGCAATTAGATTTTTCCTCTGAAATTCTTAGTATCAGCAAGTCACAATCTTTAGGTAAATGTGAACAAAAATTAGTTTAAAAGTGGGTGTTGTTTACTCAACAGCTTATTTGAAAATGTTATTTAGTTGCTTGACTGCCTTCTTACAGGTTAACTACATCTACAGCGGCAAGGATATGACTTGTATTTTGGTTTTATATCATCTGGATGCTGAACTGATGTATGCGAATCTGAAAATGAGTCCTTTGGAGAGAATTTCTTAAGAGCTATTGTGGCCAGAAATCCCTCCTGGCATGCACAAAATCAACATTTCCTAAGTATGTTCTAGGCAGAGCTGGACTCTCTGATGTGGTACAGGCTTCTGACCTTCCAAACAAGGCACTGCTTCCACAGGTTTCCAGGCTCCAGATGGCAATAAAATCTTGGGGTAAAACTCTGCCTCCACAGTTTAATGGGAACATTTAAACAACTTTCTAATCTATCCATGGTACCTATGACAGCATTTAGAAGGAAACCACAGTGCCCCAAAACCTCTGTAGCTTGCGCCCTTTTCTTGTGTGGTAGCACCAGCTGGAAGGGATCTGGCGGATGAGCCCTGGTTTGCATTTTGGTTGCACTTGTGCCTGAGATGGACGCTCCTGTCATCGTCCCCATGATCCAACTCTAACTGCACATGCTGGAAAACTGCAGCACAGGAACGGAAATGTGGGTTAGAAAGAAGCTTCAAACACTAGAAAAACAACCCAAATAATCCACAGGTCTGTGAGTGCTCTGTTACTTAGAGGCAAGGACACAATTTAACTGGGAAGAAGGAGTGTAGAATGAGTTAGAGTCCCTCATACCAGACCAAGGATTTTCAGGTAATCTGAAAAAACAAATCTGTACATCAGGGTAGATTGAACTGTTGTGTGGGTTGTTTACTGCACTTGCTAGGCCCTTGTGAGTACTAGAGGGACTGCTTTATCATTTGCATGGTTTTGAAAAGCAAAAAGGATGAGATTAATAGACATCTGCACAAACTGTTGTGATAATTTGAAAATCTACAAAGCAAGTCAGCCCTTTTCACTAGTTTTTCCTGTTTTTAAGCTAAATGGTGTTTATTAAAAGAGAAAGGAAAAACAAAGACTGGTCTGATTTGTGAAGGACAGTCCATAAACTTAAAGCTCAAAGCATGCAAGGGTAAAATTGTCCCAAAGTGCGCAGCATCCTTCCATGCTTGCTCCTTGTGTTTGCAGTACTTGGGTTCTCTCACTCTGAAACACAAGAAAACTGCACCATGCACTGTACAGGGGACCACAGAGCTGCTCTTTGGCCCCAGAGGTTTGCAGCCGGAGTGGCACAGAGACAGCATGGGTGGGGAGGCGGGGGGAATGAAACAGTACTGGTCAGGCTAAAAAGCTGGAAAGTAATTTTTCTCTTCTTGTTGGCATTTTGACAAATCACTTGACAAAAATCTTTGTTTCTTCAAACAAAGTGTGTCTTTTTGTTTCCTTTCCTTTAAATCTCATCTTGTGTTAGAATTGCCCTTCAGCTGAAGCACAGTCCTGTGCTGGAGGGGATAGATCGGGCAGCAGGCTGGATGCTGCCACTAGAATGTAGGTAAATGAGAAAACACTTGCTTCTCTTTTTAGAGGCTGGCAGCTTTGAAAACTAGCTTTCATGTGAATATCAGAAACTTTATTGCCTTGACTTGGGTGACCTCATCTACCAGAATGAAGTCATTCATTGAGCCAAGAAAGACAAACCTTCGTTCCAGAGAATTAATCAAGTCCATCAAGTGCTCTGCTTACATCTTATCTCCAGCCAGTGAGAGAGCAAGCAGTTAAAAACTTGACAGCCACCAGATAGCCTCCTGTTCTTCATGTTATGCTAACATCAAAAAGGAGCAAAGAGGCTTCCAAAAGCTCAAACTTGCTACTGGATAAGCACAGCTTGACATAATTTCTGACTTGGGGATTACATTGTTTCAAATCAAGGTATTTCTTAGAGAACAAAAACATGGCATTCCAGTGAACTTTAGCTTTTTTTAAAAAAAAACTATTAACTCTGCCAGATAGGAATGCTGAGCACATAATTGCTCACTCTGCCTTTTCATCCCAAGCTATCGCAGAACCCATAAACATTCCAATTAGGCAGCCAATTAAAATGAGAAAGAGCCCTCCTGAATTATACAGCAGTTGGAGGCTGTTCTGCCTTTCTAGTTGTCAGCCAGTGAAAGGTTTTTATTGCATTTGAACTGAAGGAGGTGAAAGAATTAAGTGAAACAGTGATGTTTGAAAGGCCCATGTGAAGGGGCAGCGCAGTGATAATAGTTCTCAGCACTAGTGACAGGGAGCCATTAGTAAGCTATGAAAAGCTTTGTTATGCTAAGAGGTGGACATTATAAAAGGTAGAAGAAAGCAGTTACTTATAAATAAAAAAGCCCCTTAATTTTGCTATTTTATTACTCTTATGGCATGAACTGTATAATTTCAAAATCTGCTTATTTCATGTGATGTGGGTTTTTTTAAGGGGTTGTTTTTCAGCTCAGCTAATGCTGGTGTGGAATTTTTTCAGAGTAAATTATTTTCTGCCAAAATGGCATCCATTAAGATATCAAAGAGTGATGGTACAACACAGAGATCCAGAGTCAGAGAAAGCAAATGGAAAAGCGAAATATTTTGGATTCTGGATTGAAAACATGTCATTTTGCAAAGGCTGACTATAGCATAAAACTTTCTCTCTCTTATTCTCCATGAGGAGGCATGGAATCTTACTAGTTCTGTTTATGCACCATAAAAGTCATCCTTGCTGAGCTGGTTTATGCCCTTGATTGCACTGTTCTTGACCTTTGGGTGATGGCTAAAGCAGTTCCACACACCCTAAATTAACAGCGTGAATTTACCAGGAAACTTATCTTTTCTGAGGCATAACCCACACCAAATCACAGAGAAAGATCTGTTTTTTCCCAATACCACTTTGCTGTGTTAATATGTCTCTTTCCCCCCTTATGCTTCACCTGTTACTGCTTTTGGCAAGGTTTTGCTCCATTAGCAGGATCATCATCATTGTTTAAGGAGGAATTGAGCAGAGGGGATGGAGGGGGGTACTACTCAGACAGATCCTTCCTCTGCCTCAGCTGTGTCTGAACAGAACTGCACCATACTGAATAATTTCTATTTTCCTTAGGGCAGGAACAACTTATTCTATATTCTTCTGTACTTGAATGTTCTTATGTTGCTCAACCTCAAATAGTATTCCCTTAAATATGTCTATTGAATGGTAGATGATACCAATTGATACCACACCTCCCCCTTGTCCCTTTTTTTTTAATGTGGAGTAGTTTCCATGTCCTCTGCTTGGTTTTTCAGTCAAGTTTCAGCTCTCTGACCCCTCTACATCTCCTCTTTTCCACAGTGTTTTCTGTGTCATCTCCTGTTCCTTGTTGTGTGCCTGCCTCCATTGCTTCAATGTCCCCATATTTTCTGTTCTCTCCATCAGTGTTTGCTATTCAGCCATTGTCTACAAAAAGAGATCCTGTGCTGTAGCTCCTGTCTGAGCAGAGCTCAGCTGGGTTTGCTGCCCCCTTCTTGCCCTGTTGGGTTGTCCGTTTGTCACCACCCTGCCACGATGAGGAAGAGTCTGTTGGTTCACCTTTAGTTCTCAGCAGATTAAGGTGGTCCTTGTCCAGGGCACTGGCTGCTTCCAGAGCTGTCTGACCCAGAGTGGGATCACAGCCCCGGGGCAGGAAGGATGCTGGCCGTGTTCCTGGAGAGAGAGGAGTGGCAGCAATGACATCAAAGGCAGAGACTGGGCAGGCACTAGAGCCGTGAAACTATGAAATACATATATCCTACAGCTTCTCCATAGGCAGAATATTCATTATTAGAAATATGTTTTCTGTCAGCTTGGGAAGTATGACTTTTTCTTGTAGAGACAATTTTGTATGTTGAAAGAGCATAAAAAGCAGGAGTCATTCTCTGCATAACATGTCCTAAAGCTTATATGTAAGTGTTTTCCCATTTGGATTTGTACATGCCTCTCATCAAAGCAGGGCACGAGGAAGCTGGATGATGTTTTATAGTCTCAGTGGTGCAGAAGGTCAGACGAGGTCTAACATTCCCTTATGGCCTGTGCATCTGTGCAAGACATTTAGTTTCCATACTCAAACATGGCAGCATTCCTTTCCCTGTGTTTCCCTTTTGCCAAGTTGCCATGAGCACAACAGTATGGCTGGGCCCTGCAAAAGCTGCATGGGCTGCTATCTGAGGAAGCAAGATGGCTTTTACTGCAAGAGGGAATAAAGATGGGCTTATTTGGGTTGTTTCTGAAACCTACTTCTGAACCATATAATTCATTTCTAGAAATTAATTTCTAGTTTTACCCATTACTCCTGGAAAAGCTTCCAGGGGCTTCGGTGGATCTGGTGAATGTGCAGCCACATCTCTTTGTTTCTTTGTCCTTTCTCCGTGCTGCAGTGAAGTGTGTTCACAGGATTTCCATGGGTAGGTGGAAGGGTGTCTGTGTGCAGGCACTGTCCAGTGTCACTTGGGAAAAGAGAAGTGGTGAGTGGTGTGGCTGTGAATGTCCCACACTGCTCCTGATGAAGTGAGTGTACACCAGTATGGATGCAGAATCTGGACCTCACTTAAAATAGAAGCTTTGGGTTTCAGGAACACCTCACCTTTGCATAGGAGCAGCACAAAATTAGTTGGTAGAAGGTACTCAAATACAAATTGACAGAATCTCCTGCATTAAAAATTGAGTGTTTCTCATGCAAGACCCAGACCAGGTAATGTTTTCTAGGCCAGTATTACCAAGATGACTGCCACTGGACATTCCATGTGGTTGGAGAAAACAACCAACTTCACAACCACCAGGAGAGAGAATCATGGTAAAAAGAGACCATGGTGGTTAAAAAAGATGGTGGTAGAAGCTTCCAGGATCTGGAAGGCTGGGAAATGATGTAGTTAGTTTTGAGATGTAAAATAAGTTTGATCCAAGAAAAAAACTGAGTGCTTTTTCACTAGGTAGGAAACATAGAAAGTGCTGAAGTTAAATTGGTGACTGGTAGCTATATCTGAAGCTTCAGACAAAAGGACAAATCCAGGTTGAGCTAGGCAACACTGCAGAGGAAATTGCCTTACAGTGTTGACATGATCTTCTAACATGTTATTAAAACAGAGTATTCTAGGCAGCAATCAGATACTTCTGCTACAAATGGACAAGCAGGAGAGGAATATTACCAGACAAATGGTAACCTGGAACATAGTTGTAAATTAAGGGAAAAAGGAGGAAAAAACAAAGAAGAGAATGACCACACAATACTGATACCAAAGACTGAGGCCGTGCAAGTTGACAAATCAGGAGCACTGCTTTCACTGGCTCCTGTTTCAAGGACAAATAGAAAGTGAACATAGAAATGACCAGTGCTGAGGAGCAGCTTCCCATAATAGAAAATAAGAGGAAGGGACAGCAACAGAAATGTTAATTTCTCAGAACTTCCCACGCAGGCAGAGAGTGGGAATGGGAAAGTGACTGTGTGTGACAACCCATCCTGGGCCTCTACCTTGTGGCACTTGATAAACTAATTTTGTAAAAATGCTGAAAAAGGTTAGTGAGTGTTTCTAGAAACAAAGGAAGGAAAATATTTGAGGACCTGTGTTTTAATTATGGAGCTGTGTCCATGATGCATACATGTCATCCTTAAACATTTTTCTGTTTTTTGGACAAAAATGTTCAAATATATTTCAGTAGTTAATTGCATCCAAGTTTTAAATTTGTCTTTTTTTCTGTAATTAATTTTTAATAGCAGGAAACATGAAAAATCATGATTATTTTGACTATTTAACCTTGCTTGCTTCTTAATCCTCTAAATTTACTGCAGAGATAATGGGCAGCAGGGATGACATCATGCATATACAGCTGCCTTTTTAAGTGCCAGGGCCAGAGGAACCACTTATAGTAATTAGGAAATCCTTAAACAAGTGTTTGTGAAGTATTGGCTAACCCTCACTGTTTGCTTTTTTCTGGCACCACACTAGAAAGGTTTGACCTTGAATAATTATCTACTCACTGACTTTCTATCTTTTCCAGTTAGTGGAGCACACACGCTACTGGTTGATTGCTTTACTGTGGTGTGATATTTTCTATATTTTAAAATATAAATAAAATAAAAAGGCCACACTCCCTCTTAGTCAAATAAGGAGGTGACTGATGTACTGTACTGAGCAGGCCCTAAGGAATACTTCAGAAGGATCAAAGATAAATTGAGTAATATTTGATTAGCTTTGTATAATATTGTATAAATTACCAGTGTTTTCACATGCTGTTCTTCAAAACTTCTTCCTATTAATTTTTACTCTTTCTATCTTGTTATTAATTAAGATCCTTCCTACAGTATATTTAGATATATTTTGACCTTAATTATCATCACCCACTTTTTAATGTTTTCAGTTCTAGACCCAGGAAAAATTGAACAGCTCAAAGAGAATTGTAAGCCACTTGTGAATGTTCTGTTCAGCTGACTAAAAAGAAGGTGGTCTAAAACTAGAGGGCAAAGTGTTAAATATAGCATCTTTTGTCTGATTCAGTCAAGTTTCAAACTTGTCATTTACACATTTTAAATTCATCTCCTTATTCAGCCTGCATAGCACTCAGACTGTGGACCAGTGGATGCAGAAACCCTTGCTCACTAGTGCAGTGAGCCACTACGCCAATTGGTCAAAGTCATTCTTCTCAGAATTATATTAAATCACATAAGAGATACTTTTTTTTATCAGAAAGGTTATCATATTTTTATGTGGGATGCAAAAATACATTTGAACATAGGTATAGGGAAAAATTCAAATGAAAACAAAACAAAAAAATCCAGACAAAAAATATCACCGTATAAGTATTCCTTTGCAGTGAATTGCATTGTATTCTCTCATCATTGGATGCTAATTTTTAGGCTAAAATCTATGGTGATATCCTTGTAGAAAAGAGAACATGATTATTTTTCTAAGAAATTTAACTTTTGCTTTCTTCCTGACTTGTTTTTAATTGCCACTCTCCCTCCCATACTACTGAACAAATTCATATGGTTGTCATTTTTCTTAAAAACCCCTTATCTTTTAGCCAAATTAAACTGTGTCACATGCGGTATCTTTAAAGGTCTTTCATCTACTGTATTATATCTAAGGAGCAGCACCACTGTCAAAAAAATCAACTAATTAAGAATGCAATGCTGAGACATCACCTTAGAGGCAGTGTCTTTTAGGAACAATGCTGCCAACAGAAGGGTCAAGGAAGATGACACCAGCTGCTGTCTGCGTGCTGGGGCTCTCACACAGCCCTGCTGCACACCTCTGTTAGCTGCTCCACAGCTTCTGCAGTAACTCCATGGCCTCTGGAAACATTAGCATGATTAAAACTCTACAGTTTCCCTTCCTAAACTGCAAGTTTCTGCTCCTGGAAATTTGTGAGATATTGTCGTAGCTGTTGTGTACACAGCTGTGTATGACAGCCCTGCATTACTGGGAAAATGAAGTGGCATGTGTACTGTGAGGTTCCTAAGGCTTACTGCAGGAAGTTCTGGAGAGCCACTGGTACGTTTCCTCGTCTAATCTGATTACTCAGTCTGGTGGAAGGTGAGCTTGAATCATTCTGAATTCTACTTTGTCAAATCTCAAGAGTGACAAAGTGAATCTGACTTACATATGAAAAATGGATAAACCCACGCTTTATTCCTAATGGCAGTTCTTTCTCTAGCAATAATTGTAAGTTCCACTTACTTTGGCTTAGAACACTTGCAACGTAGCTGAAAACAATTTTTAACACATTAAACTGTTTAAAATAGAACCAGTTCTGTCCTGAAAAAAAACCTTGCCTCATCAAAGAACAAGAAAAACGTGTTTGACGTAAGTTTAGTTAAAGGGAATGTCTGTAGCGTGATCTGAAACTTGCTAACCTTGGGCAATAGCTTGCCAGAGAGGAGATACAGAGGTGTGGTGTGGAAACCTGATGCTGGATGTGGGAGAGCAGTTGGGAAAATCTCTCCTGCCATCTGAGGTGATGGTGGAAGGCAGAGAGGGAAAGTTCTCAAATCCAAATCCCTAAATCCCGGGTTTCACAATCTTCATGTGGCCTTCTAGGTGAAATTCATTAAAATTTTAAGGTCTCTGTATTGCTAAATCTGTAGGTGCATTTGTGAATGTGCCTTAGTTTGGAAAATAAACCCTTCAGTAGACAGTATCTGGTTTTTCTGCTGTTTCTATTTAATATATTAGGGAATTTTTTTTTATAATTGTCTAGTTATGGGTTTTATATTTTGCACAAGAGCAACCTTAGCAAACAGTATCCAGCTTGGGATTTTATAAAGATTGTAATGCTCATGCGTGAACCCCAAGCAAATCATTCTTCTGGCACATAATAGCTTAATTACAAAATAAAGATTATTTCAATTAAAACTGAAGTCAATCTATTTCTGGGTTTAAAATTGCTATTTCATAATGTACATCACAATGCATAACAGCATGGGACAGGAAATGACTAATACTTTATCCGATTTAATTTATATCAGTGGAAGCTTAACCTTGGTGCCTTGGCCATATTTCAAGTAAAGTTAACACCCTTATTTATACAAAATTGCTGTGAGACGCTCGGCAACACGGAGTGGCCGGAGCTGCTGCAGCAGCGCTCGCCCCGCGGTGCCTCCCCGGCACAGCCGCTCTGCTCGGGGGACACTGACTCACGGCCCCGCAGTGCCAGCCCTGAGTCACCAGCGCTGCTCCCGAGCCCCCGGGGCCCCTCGCCAAACAGGCACGGCTCCGCACGTCCCATCCTGTGCACCTTCTGGCACAGGCAGACGTGGGGACATCTCCCCTCCTCAGCCCCTTGCCCGGTCTCCTGCGGCTGAGGACCTTTCATAGGTGCTGGGAGGTGGGACTCGGTGATTTGCAGTTTTAGCCCCGAACGTCATCTTCCCCAGGAAGGATTCCTGTGAGGCAGCGGGAGAGCTCGTGGTACCCCTTCCGTTGTCTGGAAGTACAGAAAATCAAAATTGCTCTTTGGAGAGTTTTTGATGCAGGCTCGGGAGCCTGACTCAACATTAAAAAGGCTTGAGTGTTTGCCAGAATGCTAATATAAGTAATTGGAAGAGCTCCTAAGTGGCTTCAAAGTACAAATATTTTTAATTACTCGTTGTAAAGATATAACATACCAAAGGTAAGTGGCGCAGAAATAGGATGTTGTGGCATAGAAACTCAAGCTCTTTGAAAAGAGATGTTGTTCTGCCCAGAGCAAGTTCATTCTGGGAAGCAGCAGTAGTTTCAGGCCTCTCTGAGTACATCACAGTTTAGGTACTGAAAAGAAAACTAGTTCTCCAAATTGTTTGGGTTTGGTCGTTTTTCTGTCTTTTCTACATGAGTTCATGAACAAATTGTCTTAGATCAATCAATCATTTTAACAACTAGCAGGGACCCCTCTTGCCATCTCTCTGATGCACTGAAGGTGCACATGTGCTCAGACATGAGTGCCAATATGATGGCAGAGAGTGCTCAGAGCTGGAATGATTTCATTTAAGATGTGGGTTAAATCCAGTGATAAAGTTTCATATGGTCACTAGGCTCTGCCAGTCTAATTGCAGTGCTAGACTGAGTTTATAACTGTTTATTTTAGGTTTGCTTTGTTCCTTCAGAGAAGGAAGGAGTATATAAGAAGAGGAAGTTACAATTAATTTTAATAGAATAATATGCATAAATTGCAGTTTATGATTTGTGATCTCACTAGATGCTAGCTGCCACCTGCACATGCTTAAATATAGTGTATCTTTTAACCCTCAGCCTGAAACATTCTCTTACTTGCATTGAAGAGTTGTGCTGAATTTATCAGTTTATTAAGCAGTTGTGTGTGTTTATCTTATTTTGAGGTTATTTTACCACACGCATGTGTGCACATGCACCCCCTCTCCATGTTGTGCTACTGGAAGTGAGCAAATTGCTCCTTTTTATGGATGAACGGGTGCTGGATGTTTGAGGAGGTCTGGATTTCTCTGTCATCCAGCTGCATGTTCTTTTAAATTGCTTTGTGCAGCTCCAGCAAAGTGATCCTAGGGCAGACTTGAGGCTGAGCTTGATGGCTTTGACTTGCTGACAGCACCTGGCACTGTCTCTCCCTCTTCCCACACCCTGTAAGGAGGAGGACACGTGTTGAGATGTGGGGGGGCTCTGTCTGCAGAGGGCTGAGCTATGTGCCAAGAACCACTGTAACCTGCCGTAAATTACAGCATCCCTGAAATTACTCTAATTTGTGCCAGGGTGTATCAGCTATGCAAGAGCTCTGTGCATCCACAGCCTCCCTCCCTCCACCTCCCTGCGCCCACGGCTCTGCTCTGGTTGCAGGCAGCACATTCACCTTCCTACAACCACATCTCTTAGGCTGTCCCCCTTTTGCTGCTGCTTTCTGTGCTTATCTCCTGCAGTTACAGCAGAAGCTGCTGGTTCAGTTGTGCTTGTACAGGGAAGGCCTAAAGCAGAGTAAGACTACGCATAAAGCATCTTAAGGTTGAGCATCCTTCTTTTGATAAATAACCCCAAGTCATTTGAAACTAAGGTACAAGAAATGATCTATCAGATGCCCTTTGCCTTTTCCACCATCTGAGGAGAGCTTTTGGCCATCCACGAGGGTGTAGGAATTGTCAGGTGGCCCTGCAGTGAGGAACCCACTGGCCAAAGGCTGGAACTCCTTTATGGCCTTGCTTAATTCTTCCATTCGAGGAGGTGAAAGGCTTTTGTCTTTAAACAGTTATCCTCACCTGATTCTTTTGTTAGGTGTTTGTTTTTATTCTGCCCCCTTTAATTCTATAAAATATGGTCTTGGAGAGCAAGTGGCTTTTAGTAGCCTTGCTGCTGTTTGCCTTCTCAGTGCCCAGCCAATCCCAGTGGCAGCCTGCTCCTCACCGGGGTCTCCAGTACCTAGGACATCCCTGACGTTTATTTTGCATTCCAAACTCAAAAGCATTTTACACCTCTAGATATTTTCATAAATTTCCATAAAATGCACCAAGCAAAACACTTTAAAGTGCTGTTCCTTGAGAAATTATTATATTTTGCATTTGGTTTATCCTTTAAAGAAGACCTTTTCCTCCACATCCGTGTGGTATCATTGATACAATGTACATCGCATCCCTCATATTAATACTCTGATCAATCACTGCTGACAATACAGTGTCTTTGTGTGAGGGGCTGTAGGACAAATGTTTTAGCTTGTGAGAAGAAAATTGTTAGCATTTGAATAGAGAAGAGCACGGGGGAAGGATTAATAGCCTACTTTGATGGATTAGAATGTAAGGAAATTGCTCAATATTAATATGAAAATGTTTGTGAATTGGCTGTGTGGGGCTGTCAATGGAAAATGAGGGCCAGTGATTATGTCTCCAAGGCCTTATCTGTTCAGACTTGACTCTCACCAGACTTTCACACAAAAGACTGGTGAGAGCACTAGAAAATAGCTGAATAAGAGCCCCTACAACAAGTGAGCCATTCAGCCACCAGTGTCACGATGTCAGGTTTTGTGCCCTTTATGTAATATTGTACATCTTTATATTAACATATCTGAATATGGATTTGTAATAAAAGAGGCAAATGAAACTACCTGCTAGACATTTTTATTTCTATAATTTTTGCTTATCTCTGAAATATGACTGGAAAATGAACTAGGGTTAGCCTTAATAAACAACTGTGTCTACAAGGGAGATTTCTTTGTGAGCATTAGGTTAAGGGTTTCAAATATGGCTCTGTATTTATTCTTGGAAAAAAAAAGGACTGTTTGATGGTCCTGAGAGACGTCGCAGGAAAACTTGTTTCCTATTACCATAGCTTCAAAACAGATCAAACAGACTGTTTCTTCTATGTCCTGTGCTCTTAATAAGGTTTTAAATGCAGAAGTATGCCTGGTTATAAATGTATTTAAAATAATTGGTGTGTCTCAAGTAACTTTACATATTAAATTACACATCTTCTTTTTGTTTTATATTTTCTACATACTTTGTCTACCCAGGGGCTGAAATAAAGCTATGCATGTCTTGGCTGTTGACATGTAACTTGTGGAGCTGGACCTCCAAAAGACACACCCATACGTGGTTAGTGAGCTGTCAGTACAACTTTTTTCTATTACATTAAAATACAATAATTAAAAATTAATTTTATAAATGAAAGGCTATGCTTTTCCCCTGCTATTTTGAATACGACTTTCTTCTTGCTTCGGGTTTCTTATGTCCCTTTTTTTGCTACTCAGTGTCTGATTTAGCTTTGCACATCTTGTGAGCTGATGGCAGTCATCAGTCTCTGTGTGGTGACAGTGCACTGGATCCACAGTGGCTGAAGTGTCAGTAGGTATTTCTGGAAAAGGTTGCTGCTCTCAATCACACCCTTGTTACCACCCAATGTTGTGGTAAATCCCTTATAAATTAACAGAATAGACTCTGGGAACTTTGCTTGTTCCAATGATGAAATCACAAGTGTTCATGGTCGGGCTGAGCCTGCTTACTGTTGGCATGAGGTGGTGGCTAACAGATGTCACCCTCTGAGCTCTGGTACTGCTGGTTTATCTAGACTAATTTCATTTGTTTTAAGTGACCTTCATTAGTTTTAAGGATTGTATTGTGTGTCCCACAGATCCTTGGACCACTTCTGTTTCACTTTTGCAGTTCAGATGTCTGTCCTTTTGTTACCTGTGACCTAGCCCAAGCATCCATTCAAAAGATAATAGGGTTAAGACAGTTCCTAAGAGTTACACTACAGTGACATAATACTCTTATATGTCTTATGAGCACTTGTCCTCATGGATAAATGCAAAGAAATATGGAAAAAATTAAAAGAAAATCAGAACAGACCATTTACTTTATTTAGTAAAGCTTTTACAAATTCAAAACTATACAGTACAAGGTACAAATGAATCAATTTTTTCTAAATACTTAAATTTAAAAGTTGTTTTTTTCTTGGTAGTAATGGTGGTGGTTTGGGAGAGTGGTAATGCCTTCCCATACAAAAATTTTCTCTAAAGCTGACCTTAGCATCCTGTTAAAGAAAACAGCATGTGTGTATCTATATTAAAGGAAAGATTTTGGTATAAAAGCCAGTCTTAATTAGAGAAAGACCATTTTGCAAGACCTTAATTATAAGTACACAACTTTTGAAAGCTTAGAGTTCTGTATGTAATTAGTAATCCAGTTTCCTCTCCTCACTTGTAAATCACAATCTGGTGCAAAGCAACTGTTTGGCACTTGGCTATTTGTAGTGTACTCTAGTTAGTACTAGATCAATAAATCTTTTATAACTTGTGCCAAGTCTCCTCAGTGTCTCAAAAAGGAATTTTGTGCACGTTTCAATGAAGCCAAAATAGCAGACTAGTGTGTTAAATATAGCTGTGTGTTAAACAGAGAAAGTGCATAGCATCAGCAGTTGTAGGAATGTAATCCACTTTTCAGACATTAGCAGCCAACCAACAAGAAAAAGTAAAAATTTAAGTACCGTAGTGTTTTCAAGTTTAGCTTGCATAAAACTCTGTGGGGGTTCCTAATAGACACAGAAAGTTCACTTGCCTAACTTGTGAGAGCTTGCTTTAAATTCTGTGTGTGCCACATGAAATAATTAAAGTGCAATGCATCATTACTAACTTAATTTAAGCAGATTCTAATATTTTATTTAAAAAAATACATGGATTGTCTGAGTCATTTCATTACATGATATGTGGCAAATGGGCCTTCAGAAGAAAATGGATACTCTTAGTGGAGAAGAGCACCAATCTTATTAAATCTAAAGCTGCAGCAAGTTCAGGCTCCAATTTGAAACTGTGCTGCTGCTGTCTTATTTTAATAAATTCATTCCATTATTACATGTTTTAGCAATTTTATCCACAACATTTTTCTTAGGAAATTTTAAAATCTGATTTACTGTGTTTGGGTGTTATAATTATTTAAGATTCACTTAGAACCTTGTATAAATTGTATCACCCATTAATTAAAATATTCCACATATAATTTCACAGAAGAAATGACACCAAGTACTTTATTTTCATCTCTTGTTCCTCTGCTGCTTTGTCTCCATAGTAGCAATTAGGAACTACATTTTTCTGTGTGTTTGATACTATGTTTGGTAGTGATAAAAATGATTAATGATACTCCATGAGTAATCCTCTTAGTATATATAACTAAGAATGTATCTTTGTGGACAGATGCAAGTAAACATTAATTTTGCTGCCTGTGCACATGAGCAGCTCGTGCCAAGCTGGCTGGACCCAAACCAGTGCTAATCTGGAAGCCTTATCACCACTCTCGTGTCATGTTATACCTGAACCGCTTTCAGTGTGGGAAAGTCAGTAAAGATTGCAGATAAGCTAATAAAATTGGAGATAAAGTAAATAAATTAGAAAGTAGGTTCATGCCGTTATTTAGGACCAGCCTTGAGGTCTCTCTCAAGCTGTCCTTGGGGTGTGATGCTTCTTTTTGCAGCCATATTGGTTGGGAAAAAACTTTCTTTTTAACAAAGCTAAGGTCTAGGAGGTGAACTGAAGGTGGCTTTCCCTGCTTCCAGGTTTGTCTTTCCCTCCATTTGTAGAGGGGGTAAAGGAAACTATAAGAAGACTGGAAGAACAAATGCAGGACTTTGCAAGTGTGAGGTTCTGCCTGGGAGCTGGGCGGGTTGGATGCCTTCTGGGGGGTTTCTAGCGGAGGTGTGTGAAGTGCAGGTAATCACTGGCCACATCTTCTGTGAGTAGACTACAAGTCGTGAACACACAATATTCAATGATTTGTTTGTATTTCATCTCTGGTAATTGGAACAGTATTTCCAGGCTCCCCTGAGCTTGTTGCAGGTCCCATTGGCCGTGCTGATTTTGCTTGTGCTGCAGAACCTCTGCACGGTGTGGTGTGAGCAGGGTACCTGCTTGGCTAACCAGGGCAGCTGGAAGCATGACAGCAGGAAACAGGTCATGGCTGTGCTGTGGGAGCATCCTTGGTTTCCCCAAAGACTCTTTAGAACGACAGGCCATCAGGTGCCCATCAGCACAGTTTTCCAGCTGATTCAGCACACCCTGGCCGTGGCCAGGTCACAGGCGAGTTTGTTCTTTACAATGAAGAGTGACAATTCCGAAGCTGTTGTGCTGTTGCTTTACCAGGGGCTGGGGGATGGTTGTACATCCCTGTTTTCTGTACCGTGTGATTTCTTTGCTTGTTTTGCTGAAGGCACCACAGCAAGTGTTTGAATTTTATATCAAAAAGGGAATGTGATTTTAAAATAGGTGTAATGCAGAGCTTAATTTTGTAGGAACGATGGTTTTTATATGAGTTATATGAGTTCGCTCTCTCATTGCACTGCTTGCTTCCATTTATGGAATGACTCTTCAAGAGAGGAGTGATGACCTTAAAAAAAAATGTAAGGTGATATGTAGATACTGTTTTCCACAGTTAAAGGTCACCTTGACTTTTAATCTTGACTGCCATACTTTTCTTCTCATTAAAATATTTGACAAGAATTCTTTGCATGAATGAACAGCACAGAACACCTTAAGACTACTCAATTTTCACTAGAGGTGTTGTACTGTCATAATAAGTAATTGTACTGGCAGCTAAAAATCATTATCTGGTACACACATTAACAAATAGAATGTGCGTTTATTACCCTGAAAAACCTGGCTTTTCTCATAAAGGGATTAAGCAACAGCACCAAGTGTGTTTCTTGGGTCATTTGGGTTTGAGTATCAAATTCCTTTCAATAGTACAGAAAGAAAAGAATATTTGCCAAACACTTTGATTCCAAACAATTGCATATTTTTCATTATTGACTTTAATGATTAATTTCCTATTATGCAACTCTACTCCCATTCTAGTTTGTCAGCACTTGAAGTGAAATATATTTCTGAACATCTGTTCAAGTATCTCTTGGTCTGATTTCTTTTATTGGAGCCAACCTAAAAATATGGGGCTGTTTTAACATAGAAGCTTTGTTATTCACTATACCCAGATGTCATTCCGAAACAGAACAAACTCAGGTTTAACTGTCATGAAATCTGACATCATAAATTTTATACCACTGAATAATAAGCCAAAATGGAAATCACTATGCATAATGCAGAAAGTCTTGTAACTTGACCTTTACGTAAAAGGAATGATTATATGTAAAAAGAGCCCTGTGAATTAAAAATGTAATTCTTTTCACCCTCTGTAGCTTGAGGGTTGCTATAGGCACTGAGTTTTTATTGTTATTTTTATCCCACTTAAATGAATGCAGTTTCCAGCACTCAGCTGAGAGGACATGCTGAAGTGGAACAAGGTGAAAATAGGTCAGAAAGTGATAGGCTAAGCCACTTCCCTTGGAAAACCACACATAATCCCAGGCACACTGATGAATTTTTTAAATTGTGTATATTTGATTGTTAGTCTGTTTTGGGAACATAAGGAACTGGCTGACACTGAGCACCAAAGACCGAAATACCAAATATTCTAAGTTGCTGTGAAAAGCCTCAGTTCTGAAATTTGTTTAACATCTCTTGACAAGTGCTATTGTTTGTGAAGTAAGTGTTGAAGATGCTCTTCGCCAGAAAGATTCATTACTGAAAAGTCTTTTGTGTTTTAATTAGACTGTGGTTTAATTGCAATGCATTTAGGATGCTGATTGCATGAAGGGAAATATGAGGAATAGATCACACTCATCTCTACTGAGACCTGGGGTCAGTTGGTAAATTGAAAATTGTTACCTAAACTTTTTTTTTTTTTCAGTTCAGTAGTTTTCTTTCAAGACACTAATTTCATTGTATGAATACTGACGGTAATTGAATAAATGTTTGAATATTGCCACCAAGCTGTGAGACTTGAAGAAACCCGTTTCTAAACCCATGCAGGGAATTTGTTTGACATAATCAGTGCCTTTAGATTCATGATTACTGGAAAAAGAGAACTGGTGTTTACTACCAGAAATCACAAGAGAAAAAGAAATCTTTTTGTTGCATGCCTGTGTAATATTTCACTCGTATTACTTCTCGACATTGTACATTTCTTCCTAATCTGAAATTAAAAAAGGCATGCTTACTAAAGCCTCAGTCGGCTAAACTGACATTAATATTGGAAATCCCAAGCATCTTTCTGAAGGAACAAGAGTAGAAAACTAGACTGTGTAACATCTAAGTAAAGACTTCGATAGAATGCTGATTGTTTTCATAAACACTGTCCACTTTGACACATCTTTGTCTAATCGGCTCCCCCTTACACCTTTCCTGAAGGGAACCTTTGCTTTCCCTCCAGAACAGCTTTGCTCCTTTTTAAATTAGAAACATATAATAGCAGTGCTGTTCTGCTGAATGACTTTCAGATTTAGTGGATAGAATCTGAAAAAAGAATATGAAACCTGCAAAGCACTGTTTGACAACACAGAGAGATGTAAAATCTAAATCAGGTTTTCAAGAAAATCACCAGAGAATCTCTCAATATGAATTTGATTCACAACAAATACCAGCTACCTACTCACAGCTAGTTAGCATTTTGACTTGTGCAGATGTTTGCAAGGACAATTGTGCACCAAAAGTGCTGCATTTTACTTCTGGTTGCATTTTCAGAAACTCTGTAGTTGTTCCTGATTAAAAGAACTCAAAATTCATATTTGGGAAGAGATCATGTTTTAAAAACTGGAGATGCTGCAGTTGCCAGGATTTCTGTGTCTGTTGACTGAAAGAAGCTATGTGTGTCTGTAGTATATATCTGCAGGTCTTTTCCTAGCAGAGTGTTTTTGCATATATGTAGCTCTAAGTCCTTGAGCAGGCTGGTTAACATCTGTTTGTGTGCTTAAAATGACACCCATGCTTACGGGCTTTTTGAATGAAAATGTTAAATTCATTTCTATGATGTGAAGGGTTATTACTTTTTTCTTTTCTTTTTTTGATTGCAAGTTAAAATTTCTCATTTTTAAATTTCTGAATGGAACACGTAAATACATTTGTTGGAAAGAGCCCAGAGAAACTCTTTGCAAGCCTTTTCCTGCTGAAGGCCAGCAGCAATCCCTCTGCTCTGCCACGCCGTGCGATCCTGGATGGCAGCCGAAGGGGCTGTGACAGTGATCCCTAAACTGCCACATATGGCACACAGGCTAAATGAAGTACTGTACATCTTTGTCCTGTCAGATGCTTTCCTTCAGAAACATGTCACTGGATCAAAGTCAAATATGTACTCTTAAGAAGGTTTTTTTTTCTCCCTGAATAGAACACCATATCGTATTAAGGAGCTCTGTAAGTTAAGGGATGATGACAGAATTTAGCAATTCATACCCTTAGAACAGCCTTGTGAATAAAGGCAAGCTTTGGGACCTCTCCTATTCTATATGCCTGATCCTATACCTGTCAAAAATGTTACGTTAAGGGTGTCTGCAACTGGCCATGCCTCACTGCCATTAAGCAAGGTTAACCTAAGGAGAAGATAACACTTTGTATCTGTTTGAAAGGATTTAAATCTTCTCACTAGCGAGGGAGCTTACTAAAGCAAAAATGGATATATTAGCAGGTATCAGAGAGGTAAAGTAAACTAACAGGTCTGCACACTTGTTTCAGCAGCCACCAGTTGTCTTCTTTTTTTAAAAAATGTCACAAGCAGGTATCTTCAGTAATTTTACTTTTCCACTGGGCACTGTACTGGTTTCATCTCCATCTGCCAATTCACCAAGGTCAGTCTAAAATTAATTCAAGTCAGTGTTATTGCCATCTTGAATAATACTAATGAATTTTCCATTAGTAAGATTGCTACCAAAATACTACTGGTGAATGTTTTCTACATCATGAGACAGTCTGAAGGGAGATATGTATTCATCACCATGGAAACATGAGGTTCATTTTAAGTAGTTTTGAGTTTATTATTAAACCAGCCTCAGTCACGGCTGTTGGTTCTGTTGTGCAACTTGCTTTTCTTTACTGAAGGCACTTTGGACATAATCATGGCTAGTTCTAAATCCTGAACCAAATATGTCATTTAGCTCTTGAAAAATTTCTAACATCTAGAAACAGCATCCTACTTGTTAAGCTCACTCCTTTCATTCCAAGAGAGGACCCTGTATGCGTGGCTGATTTACTTCTCAAGCACTTTGCCAGTTGTATTTTCCTTGTCCTGGGAAAAATAAGATAACTTCTCTATAATTTCTGGAGCTGAAGCAATGAGCTGTGTCATAAGAGACAGCTGGAAGTGTATATGAATGAACTGTCACTTTAAGCCATTGATAATACCATAATGATCGACTCTAACGTGATTTCACCAAAATCATGGAGTGGTTAAGTTGAATTTTAGCATTACTACAGGAATAGCTCTTGGCAGAGTCAGATTGTTCTCCTTTTTTCTTTTTTTTTCTTTTTCTGCAGATTATTGCTTGTAGGAGGTTTAACTTGGTACATGAAGAACAACTGGTTGGCTGACAGTCAGGTGTACTAAAAGTTAGGGATGTGTATCTTTGAAGTCACAGGAAAACAAAATGTACCTCAAAAATTTGAATTTAATTGTGAAAAGTATGAGGAGGTTTTTTTAACTGAAAAGCCATCTTGGTGTGTTTATAGACATTAAGAACATAAAAACCAGAGAGGTAGATCTGGGGTTTGGTAATGACGCAGCCTCAGTATATAACTTTAAAATGTTGAGACTCTTTTTCATGATCCCTTAGTATAACTCCTAGAAGCTGAAGGAGACATTTCCATGCAACCACAGCTCCTTGATGGTTACATTGCTTGCTCAGTGCTGACATCAGACAAATTCAGAGCAGAAACCTGAAAGGTGAAAGCTTTCATACTCTTCTCCCTAATCTTTTAATCCATTCATATTCTTTGACCTCCTGTACGAGGCCTCCATTATTAAATCCACCTGGGCATGGTAGATTATTTTCCTCCCCAAAAGAAAGGAGAAGAGCTGTTTATGGAAGCAGAGGTGAAGAGGACTGGTAAAAGAAAATGAGTGTTGTGTGTGAAACTCTATAGAAGTTTCTCTGATAACCTGGGGCTCTTATTTGGGGGGAGGTTGAGGGGTGGCTTCTGCATGCAAAGTTGTATTTTTCTTTTCAAATATTTCGTTTTGTCTGTTTCTGTGTTGTGGCTATTGATGGTTAGCAGCAAGGTCTCCTACAGGCTGAAATGTAATATTTCCCTTTTGGGGATTTGCTACCTTGGGGCTCCAGTAGAAAATTTCAGTAGAAAATTTAATTTCAGTAACAATAAATAGATGTTGAGAGAGAGGCCCCACCAAAAGGGGCCTGTCCTTTGCAGGTAGAGTTGTCTGTGATCATGGGCTGTCTTGATTTGATGTGACTAACCATTCTGAAAAAACTTTATACAAATAATATATTTGGAAAAATTCATTTCAGCACGTACTTGTGAATGGCTTTTGCCTAGAAGGGAGCAGTTGAATAATGGCACTACACAGTGGAAGACATTAAATAGAAATATATGTTTGTTAATTTTTGACTTGAGTTTACTTACTCTAGTCAATAATAAACTGGGATTTTGGTAGATGCAGGGCTACATGTAAGCACTTCTCATTCTGTTTGTGATAAAAAAGACTATATATCAATTTTTGGGTATGTTTTTCCTGTTAAGATGCTGAGGTGACCACTTAAGGCAGGTTTTTGAGTTGCCTCCTTTAAATATGATTTAAAAGGATCAAGGGAAATTTTGTTTAATGTTGTCCACACGTGCTCACCCCTCAAACTCTGCAACTTTCTTTTAGCCCCAGCATGTTTTAGACAGCTGCTTTCTCTCCAGCAGGATAAGTGTGCAGTGGCTCTCCTGCAGATGCCTGTTCAACATGATAGCATTCCCTCATCTTCCTTTGAGCGAGCTGTTGGAGGTCTCTCCTTCTGCTCGAGTGATTCCATATATCTCCTGTATGAAGTGTTCAGGACACTCAGGATCCTGTCTGGCACTTAGTGTCACAGCCCTGAGGCTGCTGCATTGTTTGTTGACCCCTCACATTGGTGGTTGTTTCACACAGTAGAATGTAATTTCTTACTCTTAGTTGTGGATTGCTTACGGGTGGTGCTGTGGGCCAGCAGCGTGGAGCAGTGAAAGCCACAGAGACGAGGACAGGTACAATTTCAGGTGCTGGAGGAGGTGGCATTGCCTAGGGGAAGGCAGGGGCATCAGGCTGGGCCATACATGTGGGCACTGCAGGACAATGAGTGCAGGCTCTTCCACGTGGGGTGTCCTTACAGGCTGGTAAACACCACCAGGTCAGGTTCATGTCTCCTCCTTAGGGGGAGAAGCGTGTACTTCCCCACCAGTGCATTTACGGTGAGCAGCAGCAAGGGCTACTCAATTTAAGCCTGAACAGATGATGGTATGGTTCACATGAATACCCAGTGCCAGAATATTGTTTACCTCATGCATCTGTAAAATAACACAGGAGATTTCTAGGAAATGAAAAGCATAGAAATAAACAAGTAGTAAGTATGTGGCTGGCACTTCTAATGGCGGGGAGGCAATCTACATAAAAAAGGACTTTTCTGCTTGTTTAGACAGCACCACTTAACCCTGAACAAACATTTAGATACATTATATTCAGTGGTATTTCTTTTTTTTTGATGAATGGAGTTATTTGCATATCTATTTTGCTGAAGCTTGGGATTCTCTTCTGTGGAAACATCCCCTTCTGCCATCAGTGAAATGCCTTTCACCAAGGCACCAGCAGTACGGAACTGCTTTTTGTCCTAGGGTTCCCTTCCTGAAATTTTCCAGGTCAAGTTTGTAGTCTCCCCTACAAAGCTTGGTGCCAATAAATCTAATCCTTATTTCATTTGATGAGCAGAAGTTGTAGCATTACATGTCTACGTATTTTGCACTTGGCTGGGAATCTGCCTTGTGCTTCTCCCGCCCTCACCCCTCCCTTCTGCAACTGTCGGGTTATATTTAAATGCCAAAAAAACAGAATTAGTTTTGCACATCAACGCTGACTTATAAGGCTATTTGAAGTTAAAGCTCTTTGCCAGTTTCCATTTTCTTCACAGTGTTCCCTTCCGCTTTGGGTTTGAAGAAGGAGAAAAAAAAAAGAAAAAGTTATTTAACAAAACTTGATCTGTTTGAAACTGCAAAGTCCAGGCTGTCCTTCCTGTGCTACCACAGACAGCATGAGAAATGAAGGCTGAAGGGCTCGGCCGATTTCAGGAAAAAAATGCCCCAAAAAGGTCAGGAAGAAATGGGAGCCTTTTCATTTTGTGCTCCCCGGGTGATATTCAATAACTCTTTTGGTCTTTATACTGTAGGACGTAGGCTCATTTGCTCAATTTGGGGTGACAGCAGCGTGTTTTGTCAGAACATAGCTGGAGTTTTAAATGAGGACGGCATTCTGAGGCAGTAGGAAACATCCTTTATCTTAGCAACAGGAGGGCATGGAAATGCAAGTTTTTTTGGCAGCAGTAGTATAAATCTAGTGTTTTAGAGGGGCTGACCCAGGCTGTGTGGAAGGAGCGCTCAGCTTTCCTTTGACGGTGTGATTTCCTGCTCCACGGTGGAGAACTTGTCTGGACGGGGTCCTGAAAAAAGCCTACATCAATTACTTGAAAGGAAATCAACTCTGTCTCCAAATGCTTGGCAGCAGGAATATTCATTGTTAAGGGGGTTATAAATATATATATGTATACACGCACACAGCCTAACAAACTCTCTTCCATTTTCAAGTATTTGCTGCTACAGTGACACCCACTAGCCCTTGTACTTGAACTTCTATGCTGCCTTTGTGTAAATCTTTTTCCAAGGGCCTTATAACTTCCCTAAAAAAAATAATTCTTGGACTTAAACAGAAAATACAGGGTCTTAGCTTAGAAGGCTTATTTTCAGATAAAATAAGTTTAGTTTTGTTTTTCAACGCTTTCGAATTGTCAGAAATAAATAAGAAGAAATCTGTTCTCAACTGAGAAGGTTAAATTTAATTTTTTTTCCCAGTTCACTGAGGTCAAGTATATTCTAATTTATTTCCCCTTGAATTTTTTTTTCTTTCAAGGCACTGCCATGAATGTAAGCATCTTTGGGTAGTTTAGAAAATATAAAAATGATGAAGTGATATCTCTTTGGAAAGCTGCTGCTGTGTAGTAACTCTTAAGCAGCTGTTACATCTTTTGTGTCAATAATCCTTAAATTAAAGAGTCATTAAGCACTCAGTTACATGATAGATCGTAATGGCTCAGTGTAAACCTATTGTGTAAATCTGTAGAGAGAAGCCTTTTGTTTGCGCAAAGCATAATTCTGAGCCAGAGGAGTGCCTAAATATGTATGTACATGGGACTTTCTAATGCCTCATAATGAGTCATTAGAATTTGTTTTATAGAAAATTGATACATTTCTGCTTTTTATTCTTTTCTATTTACGCAAAAAACCCGCATACAGTTTAAACAATTTTTGTGGCTCTTTGACCCTTTTGGATCAAAGCTGTAAAACATTTTTTACTGTTTTTGTCCTTTCCATAGTGCCCAGCACAGGTGGCTGGGACCTGGCTGTACTTTGTTGATTATATCACCATACAAATGGAATATACCACACCACCAAAAGAAGAAATGGGACTGAAGTGACCCTGAAAGGAGGAAGGAGTGGAGCAGGCAGTGGTCATATGGGATGAGGGAAAATAAAAACATTTGCTGGGAAATCACATGTGAAATGGCTGCAGAGCTTGAGGCATGTGTTGGTGAGAGGTCCCTCCTGTGCTGGCAGGGTGGTGGCTCCGTGCTCCCTTGGAGGGGCCAAGTGACTAAGGGCACGTGTTGTGATGTGCCGTGTAGGTCAGCACTCATGTGCCTCAGCCTCGTGCCAGCAGCCCGTCCTTGGCCCGGACAGCTGCCTGTGCCCAGCAGGAGCGTGGGGACGTGTGTGCTGTGGCCAGCCAGGCCGGCTGAGGTGAGGCAGGGCTGTGGGAACACGCCCGATAACTCTGCCTGCCCCACCAAGTGGCCTCATTTCCATGTGTTCCCTCCCATCTCCATCCTCTCACACGTATTTCAGAAGTGTCCCAGACCGTATATGCCTTGGAGAAAGATTAATTTTCAATGTAACACCCACAGAGAAATTCATGTCCAAAATATGTTCTTCTTGTGCCAAAAGAAGAACAATAAATGACTGGGAAGAAGGGAAAATACATTTCCAGACTAGACAGAACTCACCTCCTGTCCTCCCCTAAGCAAAACCACATTGCTGTTGCTGTTTGGTTCCTGCAGATATTAGGGAGAGAAAATGTCAACAGGGAGCGGGTCTCACCAGTGTAGAGGCTGGTGGTGGAGTGAGGGAAATGATGCTCTCCTACAGGAATTTCTGAGTGATCTGAAGACACCTTGTGAAGGCAAGGGGTCAGTGCCCCAAGCAAAGAGCAGTGAATTGCCCAAGCAGGTTCAAGTTCAAGTCCTGTTGGTTGTTGGCCTTGAGAATCAAAGATGGACTGTAGCAGAAGCCAATTCAACACTTGGTGGGGAAAGGCACAGGATAAGACCATGGCAAGGCACAGAGCCTGGCACTAGGATGGTGTCTAGGAGTGGTCTGGCTCCCAGGAAGAGCAGAGTCTTCCTGGCTTCTGAATTTTCAGAGTGCTTTCTGCTCTGAGGGCTTTCCCAGAGGGCCCTCCCAGCAGGGTAGATCCTTGGGAGGATGGGCAGGGGTCTGCAGGAGCTGTCAGAGGAGAAGCACCCTGCTCTGCAGAAAAGACTGGAGTGTGCCTGAAACTAGTTTCACTCTTTGAATTATTGTATAAAAAGGGATGGTTCCTGACTGCCTCCACTTAAAAACTGGAGATTCAGGGAGAGGAAGGCAGGGAAGAAATCTCTGGAGGTTTCAAACTGGCAGAGCCAGGAATGGCAGCCACTCATCCTGACTTCCAGTTCCCTGCTTTCTTCCTGCTTGCTCCCTTCCCAGAGCACTGGTGAAGACAGCTCCACCAGTGCTAGCTGGACAGAATTCTACAGAGTAGATCCAAAACTAATTTTTAGCCAGAATTGTTTAATGGCAGCCTATCTGTAATATTTCCATTTTGCAGATATATGCATGTTCATGACAGGATCACCATGGGATACTCATGGGATGCTATTTTCTAGTATTTTCTTTTCTTTTCTTATTTTTTTAACTGGAAAAGGAAAACTCATTTGGTTTTTCTGGTTTACAGGGATGCTTTTAACTAGTGGTTGGGACTTTTTGGTGGCGGTTGTTATTTCTTTCAATGTGCAGAGAAATGTTGCTCTACCCCAGCATCTGTTTTAAGTTAGTTCTTGACCTAGTAAAAAACTTCATTCATTGCATGGACAAATTGCTGATATCCAAATATTTTATTTGATTAATTGACTGAAGGCAAACTTTTTCTTCAAAATACTGCAGTTTTACTTTAAAAGGAGCACTACAAATTGCAAGTGGATTTTGAGTAAGCAGAATGTTTAGTCAAGCGAAGTTTCCATACTTTTTATTAATATATTTATCGCATGCATGGTTTTGCTTACAGAGACTCTCTGTAATCATAATTTATGTAAATATGAATTTTATTTTCTGTAACAACTCTAAAGTAATCACTTTTCTTGCCATTTGATGCTCTCTCCATTAGACACTTAATTTCCACTTTGTTTTTCAATAGGAGTTGTTGTGACTCCTTGAAAAGCATGAAATCTCTAAATTATGAAATCCAAGCACTCTGCTTTGAGCCCCTGATGCCGAGGAAACTATTCGAATACACAAAATTAGAAAAACATACACAGAATAGTTGTTTAAAATTCACAGCTGTCAACATGGAGTGTTTTGTGTGAGAGAAAGAATGTCGGGAAGGCTGAGTTCCCCAACTCTCCACAGATGGATTGGCTCTCCCTGCCTTCTCCCTGGGCATTGTCTGGAGGCTGCTGCAGGGATCCATTTGCATGGCAGCACAAAGGTCCTCTGTTGGAGCCCCTGCCCAGCATCTCCCCAGGCTTTCCCTTTAAAGGGGCCTTCCCGGCCCACAGTGGCACAGTTTTTCCTGTGCTGCTCTTTAGGAGCAGACAGAAATCTGGTGTTTTCAGTAAGGTTGCAGCACAGAGTGCAGGTTTCAGTTAGAATGAAGCTGCTAGGGGCAGCAGTTAGAATGATGATATGGGGGCTCTGACTTTAAAGAGTTATTGAAGAAAAGCTGTGTTGGACCAGCAGTGGCTGTTTATAAGAATAAAGTGATTGAGGGTATTAGGATTGCTAGCTTTTTATTTATGCTGTATGACACGACGGAAATGGTATCACTGAACATCAAATATCAGAATATGTAATTTTGTATGCTAATTATAGCCTGAGTTTTCCCACCAACACTGAGGAAAATGCATTATTTATCATTTTATTCTGCTTCAAAAGTCATAAAGCACCTTTAAAAACAAACAACTGAATAAACCTGATTACAAATGTCTCTGAGAATCGGATCTATTATAATGAAACTTTTAGGTGGAAGTACAGCTATATTTTTTCATAAATATTATCTTCTAATAATAATTAGTTGTAGTCAATTTTTCTTCTTCCTGCCTATTCCAGTAATATTCTGTGGCTTGTATAGTAATAGGGGTTCTGCACAGAGTAAATCTAGGGCACGTTCTGCAAATCTTAGGGTAGAAATTTGTAGAGAAACTGAGCTCTGCCTTCTCCTTTTTTTTGCAGAGACTCCAACTTCTATTACAATAGCCAAAGGTTTGTCAGCATTTCCAAAGGGCTGTTTTCAGAGATTTACACCTTGTTGTAGGCTGAAACTTGGCAAATAGGCTGGCATGCCTGAAGGGATTTACTGTTTAACATGTCTGAATATTAACATGATTAAGCAAAAATTGGATGACTTTATTAACCATAACTTGATTAAAGGGTGATTAGTCATTTTTATGTTTCAGAATAACAGCCTTCTGCATTTGGTGCAGCAGAAAGGAGTTTTTGCTGCTCAAGGTTCTTTTGCCTTTGTTCGGAGCACATTTAGTTTCTAGCAGTGCAACCTGCATGCAGAGAGCAAAGCTTGAGCTCAGATTAAAATCTGACACACTTATTTTTTCACACATATATCACCCCACACACATGAAACCGATCCAAAGAGATTTTTTATATTTTCAAGCCACAAGACTTGCCTAATATAGATAAATTTTCTCAAAAAGGAAAAGCCTTTGCATGAGCGAAGTATTTTCCTCAGCTTGCAGATGCTTATGCAAATACACGTAAACATCCACAGCGGTCACTTTGAGAAGTGCAGCATTGAAGGCAGCTGAAGAAAGAGCCCAAGCTGCTGCCTTGACCTCTGTACCGGGAAGGTTTTTCACTAATATAGTGAATTCTATCTGGTGCTACAGCAATGGACATTACTGGTGAGGATGCAGAAAAATAGTCGTGTTAAATAGGTTTGTTTTTTTTATCTGATGGCAAATTTGATCCATTTTAATCATATTATATTTTGCACAAGATACTTGTAGACTGCATTGCTCCTAGCTCAGTGATGGGAAAGGATGTTTTGCCATTAGCTTCAAGAGTACCAATTGTGTGCTGCTCTTTTTGTTTTCAGTGCCAGGAGACAGAGGTTAATAAAGACCTTCAGAGACATAGCAAAGCAACAAGTCAATACAAAACTTGAAAGAGACTTACTCCCTTAAAATATGAAGTTAAAACATTGCAGTTAAAACCTAGTGAAATTATTGTTTCAGTGGTTAAAACCAGACCAATTTAGAATCTCAATCTCAAGAAATAAACAATGAAGCTAAGTAATTTAATAAAAGTTACTGCTGAGAAAGACACTGTATTGATAAATTTTATCATTACATGTGCCATTGAATTTTAATTAGATTTAGCTATCTTACATAGCAATTAACTCAAATGAGAATTCTACACAAAATGCTCTAGAAAAGGAGTGTTCATATATGCTAATGACTACCATGCGTGATTAAACATTGAGAAAATAAACTCCAAATGTATGCTAATAAATGGCAAAATTTACTGTGTAGAATTAATATCTAACAGAGGAATGGAGAGATGTTTCAAAGCATGTGTGTATATTGTTTAAGTCAGCACATTAAATTTCAAAACTTAGGGCCCTGCAGATGGTGCTGGTGTAGGTAGCTCCATTATCCCAGGAGCAGAGCTGCTCCTGTTAGATATTAATTCTACACAGTAAATTTCCCACCCTGAGCCTGGAGAGCTGAGCTCTTATGAAATTACTTGATCTTGGAAAATACAGTTTTGTTTTGTATTTGCCACTAAAAGATTATATATATTTAATCTGCTGTCATAATTTTCCAAAAAAGTATCTGTGGTCTTATTCCTGAATCGTTGTTGTGTTTCAGATGGATTTCAAGAAATGTAAAGAACTAATTTATTCACATCCTGGTTTATTATTATAGGCAGCACCATCAGATTCTGATTAATTAATGGTGATTACTTAGCCGTGTCGGTCAAGAGCTGCTACCAGACCTCATTTTTTGGTTTGTGGGGTTTTGGTTTTGGCTTTTTTGTTTGCTGTAGGCTCTCAATAAGGATGTTAAAATGTGATGAGAGAGAGAATTGTATCCATAATTCTGCTCTATTCTTGCTCAGCAATACCTAAATTCTAGTCTGTTCAACAGGCAGAAAAAAAGTTGCTGTGCAGCTCTGTCATATATTTGCTTGGAGGAAGAGTTTCGTGAAGCGAAGCGAGGGTGGAATGACTGTTTTCCGATGTATGTTGGACAAGAAAAATTAATCTGTGCATGTTACTTGTTTTGGCTGTGCTTCAGAAGGCATCTCTTGTGATGTCACCTGTAAATAGCCAAGAACTTTGACATCAACTCTGTGTGAAGCTGTTTAAATAAGTGCCTCATTTATAGAATCCTGCTGCCTGAAAAATGGCTCCAATGGTGTTATCCCCATGCCTGAGGGGAAAGTTAAATAATGCAACCCCAAAGAGTCTCTAAGTGGGAAAAGGGGCACAGGAGGAAGGAGGAAAGGAAAGCTGATCTGTAACAGTACAGCCTCGTCTTATCTGCTGATTGTGTAGGACTCAGTAGTTGGGAAAACACAGCATAAAGCCAAAGAGGCACAAAATCATTTAATAAATAGTTTCTGCTTGAAATTAAGCATGTGATTCTTTGTTGCTGGACACCTTCAGTATTCTGAAAACAATTGAAATGTTAGCTCTGCCTTTTTTACTTATTTGTGGTGAGATTTTTATAGACTCTGAAGATCTAGAGACAATATTATGCCATACCGAGGCCCTGTGCAATGCTTGCATCTCTAGTGTAGGTCAGGCTTGTGTCCAAAATATTACGCCTCTGTGATTGCCCTGCAAACCAGTGGTGCTGACTGAACAATGTTTGCTGTCATACTGTGGAAAAGGGCTTTTGAGGACTGTTTTGGAAAACGTAGCCCAGCAGAAATTGCAGCTTATACATACTACCGTGCATGTTATTGTGTGTGATCTTGCTCTATTTTCTTGCCTGGCAAAGTATCCACTTGGAACCATTCTGCTCAGGTATTCACTCTGGTGCATCTGAAGGTGTGTACTCACCATTTCTCAGTTAATGTGCATATTTAAGTTGGTAGTTATACTTGAAACATGAGACAACTAAAAATGAGTGGATTGAGCAATACAGGTATAGTGCTCTGTATTCATAGAATGGTTTAAGCTGATTTTTCTGCAAAACTGTCTCGAGGGTTGTTAGATTTGAAGGAGTTTTTTTTCTAAAGAGATATTTATAAATCCAGTATCTCTAAAGAGGTATTTATAAATATATGTGCATATAAATTTTACTCCAAGGCCGGTGCCTTTGTTTTCATTTGCTGTTGTGAAAATTCTCACTGTAGCTCATCTACATTCATCCCAAGGAAGTTTTGGCCATAAACCCAGCTGTAAAGACACTCTTACACAATCCTACTGTTAATGTGCAGAAAAGTATTAATTGTGTGTGACTAAGAATAGTATGTTTTTGATCCTGTATCTTACAGCACTAACGTTTACTTCCCTTAGCACCGCCTTTCTGTGGATTTTTTACCAAAGTCCTAGCCCACTTAATTTATTCAGTAAATTTGAGGGGAAAAAGAAGTGGATCTTCCTTATTTTGCTGTCCAAAGCTTCTGGTTAGATCAAGTCATCCTTTAGGATAGGTTCTTGCCCTAGTATGGGCAGCTTGCTTAAATTTGTACACTTTGATTAGACATGTCCAAACCAATGATTTACAGACATGATTAAATGCTAAACTACCTTTTCTATACATTAAAGGCAGGTCCATGGAAATTTTGCTTGCATTTCTATTGTTCTTGATACAATTTCTGATGGATTTTGTCAGTGGTTTCCAATAAAGTCTTAAGGACTAACAGCAAATTCCTAAATGTGCCAAAGAACCATTGTGGAAGATGAACTTTTTTGTTATTATGGAAAACATTCTTCTGTTAGCTGTGGTTTTAGAATGATATCCCTTCAGTTTTAATTTATTGATATGCTAAAAAAGTGTTTATTTACCCCAGTTTCCTTCATCAAGAACACAAAATGTTTCCCAGGGCAAGACCGTAGCAGCCTGTTATCTAAAGTTTCATGCTCTGTAAGCAATAGAATTACCAGTGTGTACTTGCCAAGTAGCTTCAGAGTGACAGTTTACAAGCATCAGGTCAAGTAATCAAAATGTTATAGTGGATATTTGCTACAAATGTAAATATATCAAGTATCTTTAATTGTGTTGTTTGCAGTTAAAGTAACCCAATGCCATCTTATCTGGAGGTTATCATCTGAACATTTTGAGTAAAGCTATAATAATATTTATTTTTGTTTTATGTGATGAACAAGTCTTAAAACTAAATCTGGTGAATTAAGAGTTGTATTTCTGAGGAGCTAACTACCACGACTTGACTGCCGTTGTAAAACTTTATTAGGCAATACATCTGACCTCAAATTGGAAATTTGTGTTGGAACCAGTTTAGGGAATCATTATAGCTCTGTTGTTAATTTTATATTTGTCTAATAAAACACAGCAGGAAGTACATGACATGCGCTAAAGCAACTGATAGTAGCTGCTAGTCCAACTTTTAACTACTGTTTTCTGCCACGTACAGGCACAGAATAGGGGAAAAATAAATAGAGCACAGTAAGAGAGATTACATTTTTTTTTTGCTAGCAAATTGCTGTTCAATACTTCGTGGCCAGTTCTAGGGAGGAAGTTAATACTGTTATTACCAAATATATATTTGTAATTAAAAACCTGTATCACCATGATTTTAAAGATACAGATGGGGAGGATATATTGTGTCATTTTCCAGACTGTATTAGGAGTACCATTCAGTTCATCATCTTAATGATGTTACCTGACCAGACTTTATTTTGGGGAACGAGCATGTTAAAAATGGGATAAAGGAAGATTGGCTAACATTAATGTAGTTACAGAAGTGACAGAATCTGAAGAGAAATATTTGAAGGCTGAATATAATCAAATTAAGCATGCCAGAGATATCCCATGCCAAAACACAGAATGAACTGGTAAATCATATTGCAGATCTAGTAACATAGGTTCATTAATTATATCATGTGGAGAGAGGACTACTGTAAATACTGAATAAGACATACAGCATCAGTATTTGAAAACACAGGAGAGGAGTAAAAGGTATTTGAGAAACTGCACAGTTTTGAGTCAGATCTCAGTAGTAAAACGGTCTTCAAAAAATATTCTAAAGAAAACATGGCTGAAGGCGTTGAATTAAATGCAAACTAGGAAGTTTGAGTTGACTCATGGTAGAGTGAGCCAACTTAGCCTGATTTTTTTTTTTTTTTTTTTTTTTTTTTTTTTTTTTTGGTGAGGGAACTGATTTTTCTATTTCCTTTTGTACACAAAGGACATGCATTAATCTAATCTGTTTGCAGATCAGTAAAGCATGGTATGTTGTCCCCTGAGAAGCATGGAGTGAAACTGGTGAGAATGAAAATTGGTACAGGCTCTGTAAGGTGAGAAAAGAATAGGTTAATGATGGATGTGACAACATCACCCCAGTATTGAAGATCTCCAGCCATATGATGACTGGAATGAGAGGAAATAAAACTGTGCAGGGCATTTTTGGCCCTGTGCTGCACATACACCGAAGCTCTCCCCCATACTGGCTTGAGGTGGGTGTTTCTGTTTTGGGATTCCTGCTCTTAGATAGCTTGGCTTGATCTTGGCAGGCTTCAATCTGCTCCAAGCTGAGACACGTCAGTTTCAAGGAAGTGGTTCTTCCACAGAATTGTGTAACCCCCACCCAATTCATCTTTGCGTTTTCTCTCAAATTGTCAGTATTGACTACATTTGCCCTTTTCTTTAGAATGGTGTCCAGCCCTGCTCAGTTAGAGCAGTGAACCATGATTTTTCTCTTTTGTGGGTTAAAAAAAGAGTTACTATACATTAGTGAGTGCTGCTTATGGCTTATCCTGAGCCATCTCTACATCACTTCTTGTCCAGATTATCCTTACTCTCATTTTAGTAACCCTTTGGCTCTTGAGTGCTGTTTGGCTGCCATATTGATCACCAGAAAGGACCTCTCCGTTCGCATATTCGCAGTTTGCTGCCTGCTTCCTCCGCATTTCCACTTTGTGCATGCTCAGCAGTCCTAAATACCAAGGCTGTCTTCATTCATTAACTCCTTCCTTCAGTCATTCATTCTTACAGACCCAGAAGTACAACTGGAGGTGCCAAGACATGCTGGATACGTTCTTCATGGATCCTCAGTCCATTTGAAATTACTAATTTTTTATCAAGTGAATCAATGCACAAGCTTGGCAGTAGAAGAAATGTGGACTTTACTCTCACTTTAGCCTTTCTGAGGTCAGCAGGCAATATTAAGAGGGCTTATTTAATTTATGTTATTTACTAGAAGGCTTTCTTGTCCTTGTTGCTGTTTAGAAAATGGAGACACACACAGAGACATATTAAATTAAGAGTGTTGGAAAGAATGCTCCATAAATTTTTCAGCTATTTTTGAGATTTTTCACTCATTTCTTTTTTATTTGTTCAGAGTTAATTCTATTTTTAAAAAGCTTGGTCTTTACACAAAGAAAAAAAAAAAAGAAAGGGAAGAGGGAGAAGTGTACATTGACATACTAAGTGAAAAACCTCAAGAAAAATTACAGTAAATTAAAATTTATTTCCCAAGGGAAAGAACATATTTCAGTGGGATGAAGGAAGAAACTAATAGACTTTCTATGAACAGCCATTTTTATTTAAAGAATAAGCTTTCAGGCAAATATAATTCTGCAGCCTCCTGAGGATAGCCTTTTTTCTTGTTAGGAATAATACCAATTAAAAAGTGCACAATTAAAAGCCCTGAAAGTTTGTCAGTGTACATTTTCCATGGAGCTGTGCTTTCTATTATGCTGTTGCTTGCTTAACATGCTTTGTGGAGCTGGTTTAGCACAAGCTGCATCTGTGCTGCCAGTCTGCAGACAGTAATTAGTTAACGCTGCCAAACATAAATGAATTGTGTCTGCTAATCTAAAGCACTTGCTAACAAATCAAACCTTTTGGGGGTATTTTACAATTTTCAAAGTATGCAATTTGACATTCTGTGCTTTTCTCACCTGTTGCTTTCTCCTGGGTATCTGTTGGAGGGGGTGAAAGGGTTTTTTTTATTTAAGTCTAGATCATATCCATGATCTCGCACAGCACCCTCAGACCAAAAACACAACTGAGAAGGCACTGCTGCAGAGGGTGTGTGAAAGTGACCAGGCAAGTGAAGAGAACTTAAAACAGCTGTGCTGCCAAAGAAGATGTAGAAGGAAACATTATTCCCAGGAAAGGGTTTGCAGATTTGCATGTTCATCATGGACTGAGTATTAATTGGGGATTTTTTCCAGCCATTACAATTTCACCCTCAGCTTCTGCTGACACTTTTGTGTAGGTCCTGTCTGTCCTCAGCTCAGGTCACCTCTGTTCAGCATGGCTTGGCTGCCACCTTGTCCCCTTCAGCCTCTTTTCCTGCTCCACAGTTTACGGTTACTTGTGATCCCCCATGCTTTTTGAGCAGCAACCATACTGATATTAGATGAGTTCTAAATCCACCCTAAGATCCATTTCTGTTGTATTTCTTGGCCCTAATAAAGGGGTCTCTGCTTGAAAATCAGGGAATTTTATTTAGGGTACAGGTAATTATATGAAATTTACTTCAGTATTTAATTCTTATTCTTAAAGTTCCTTTCATTTTTAAAAGCAAAGCTACTTGGTCTGATTTATGATGGCAGAGTCGAGTTGTGGGGGCAAAAAAAGAAGACATTTTTGTTCCTTCTAACCAAATGGTTCTCAATCCTTGAAAATTTCAGTTGCGTTAACACTGAGGGTACCATCATTTTTCATAGATCCCCTTGAAAATCCATTTCTCGCACACACATACACACAAAAGATTATTTCAACAAAGTTACATGTTTAGAAAGTTGAATCAAAATACTCCATAGCTAATCTTGACAGTTCCAAGCTGGAGAAAAGCCAGGGCCCCAGAACAATGCACAGCGAGTGTATTTGTAATAGAATCCAGAAATCAATACACATGACCAGATTTTCCAGTCCACCACGCTTATTTTGCAAACCCAGCAGAGGTCTGAATGGGAGCATTCCCCACGTCAAGAAGACTCTGATGGCCAGAAGCTGTTGACGAGGGTGTAGCTGCCTCGCATGCCAGTTGTCTTATCTCCTCAGAGGGGAATGAGGGACGGCGCGGGGAGAGGAAAAGCTCTCGTGTCTTGTTTAAATGGGGACGTGCCCCATGGGAAAGGGTAGCGATGGAGAAGCAGTCCCTGTATGGGGAAGATTCATAGAAATCTTGAGTTCCTCGGAAAGCTTTGTGAGGCGGTTGCTAGTATTCCTTCACACTGGAATAACCCATGTGGATTTTTGCTTCCACATTGCTTTCCAAAGCTGACACATTTTGGCAGTAAAATTCGCTGACTTTCCTGAATATCCAGCAGCCCAGCTGGAAGAGCAGCAAAATGGCAGTTGTGCATGCACTGACACAGTACCGTGTGAATTTGGGGAACGCTGGGTTTGACAGACTCATGAGGGTCAAGTGCTCACATGGCCTGGGATCCGCCTTTCAGACCGACCAAAGTCTGAAGGATCTGTGTAGCACTGGCTCCCCTCCTTGCTCATATGCTGCCTAAAGGTCTTGGGGAATATCCTGTTGAAGCTTCTCTTTCATGAAAGAGAAGAAATGTTATAGAAGGACAAAGAGTTTGGGAAAAACACTTCTGCAGAATGTAGCCTTCTTTTTCATTTGCTTGTCTAGACAGCCAGGATGCTTTGCTTTGGACTGCGCAGTTTTGATGGATTTTAATCCCCAAGCTATTTTTGATTCCTGGTCACATTTATGACATATACAGTCTTAGCTTTTTTTTTTCTCCTTCAAGATGCATGCATCCATAGACTTGAATGGGTGTAGGAAAGATAAATGGCTAAGGGAAAAGGAAATTAGCCTGAATGTTCTTAAAGCAGGAGCAAGGAGACTATATAAAGGCAGACTGTGTGACAGAGATAAAAACTAAATGAAAATTAAGGCTCAAGAGGAGGCCTGGTTGAAGGGGGGAAGGAAGTCCAAATATTTTCAGATTATACCCAAAAGATGAAATGTAAAAAATGCTCCATTAAATCCCATTTCCCCCTTACTTTGATATTTTAATTTCCCATTTCACTTTCTTTCATAATTTCCTTCTACCATTCCAATGCTACTCACTCTGTAGTGAAAACCTACTGTTGCAAATCATTTTCCCACAGACCCATCCTTTAGCCCAGTAATATTCAGTGTCTGTCCAGTTAGATTTCGATATGTATCAGAATACAGAGCTGGCAGAAGGGTTCACTTTCCTTTCTAAGATTGTAGCTGGAAGTTCAGATGTGGGCAGTCAAAGCAGTGAGAAGTACGTGTTCTTCAGAAATAAAATGGCAATGCTGGGATGTGCAAAACGCAGACGTACTTTACATCATCATGCAGCACTTAAGTATCTCTACAAACAGCTTCAGCTGTTTAATTATTTTCATTTTGTTGCAAGTTTCTTATGCATAATGATAATTTGTCCACTCAGATTTATGTTATTGCAGGCTTCAGTCCAGCAAAGCACTTAAGCACTCGATTAACTTTAAGCGCATAAGTAGTCCCATTGCTGGATTGGGGCCATAATAGAGGAAAAGAATGTTTCAGGAGAAATTGTGCTTTTCGGGGGGGTGTTGGGTGTGTTTTCTGTTTTGTTTAAAGTGTCAACAGCACAGTTTATTTAGCTGCCTTTTAGACAGTAATCTTATTAGTAAAATTGGCAGGATTAAGAGGCTATTAAACAAAATCTGTGTGTTTTCACATCAGTTAAAATCTCTACTGTATTCCCTTGGAATACAACAATGCTGTTGTGCAATAACTGGATTTTAATGTTACCAAGTCACTTAAGATTGCATTAAAATACATTTATTAAATCACTTGGCTGCTCTAGACTGGTGGGTTGGAAGTTGAAAATGCAGAGAGGCTTTTCTGACTTTGAAAGAGCATTTCGTAGGATTTCTTTCAATTTTCCTTCATCAATCAAACCGCATTTGTTTACCAAGCAACATGTAGTCAATGTTAATTTTATGGACATTCTGCTGGGTTCAGAACGAAGCCATCTGTCCCCAAAGGTGGCTAGGGTGAGCAGTCTGTCCATCATGTTGGTGTACTCCAGACGGTGAGGACAATGGACGTCGTCAAAGTTTGGCTGCTTTGTTTTCTTATTGCAGGCAGAAAACTCACCACAGCAGTTCTGTCCCTCTATTTCCTGCATCTTATCACTTTCAGATATGCATTTTTACCATGAAAAAGCCAGTAATCAGTAAGATTTAATTTTATTTGTCTGTGGAAACCTCAGTGCTCTCAATGAAAAAAACTTTGTTAAAACCAAGAAATTAAAATCTGGCAGCAAAACAAAGCAGACACCGGAGTTTTAAAACTAAAAATAATAAATTCTGCTCTGTCCTCATAAAAATAAGCAAAATCAAATGTCCCCAAGGAAGAAAGAGTGTCTATAACTATGTCATTTATTTATTTGATAGAAAGGTTTCTGGTACTAATAGAATAAATAACCTGTTTGCTCAGAATTCACTTGTATTAACATTTCTGGCAGTGATTTTCTTTTCATATCTGTTTAAGTACAAAGCTTTATATAGGTGCTGCAATGTTTGTACTACAGATTCATTTACTCTGACAGCTGATATATTTGTAATTGTGGTAGAATACTGGCTTCAGTGCTTGGCCCTGCTCCTTTGATATAAGCAGGTTACTCCTAACATTTATTGATGGTTTGGGGGATAGTTTGATGGAAAAAGTTGAATCATTGCAAAGTAATTCCTCAGGTCTTCTGAAGTTTATTATTGACTGCTTTGATCTTTGTTCTACAGATGTAGAAATAACATTGCCTACAATCTGTAGGTGTTCTTTGTGCTTTTTCGACTAATTGTTTAGTGCATCTGACAAGATGCAAATTTACCCAGATCTGTCTACAAAGAGGCTGCTCTCCTGCCTGCTCTTTTTTGTAGAGAATCAAAAAATGCTATTTTTACCTACTTCTAAAAATTGATTTTGAGTGTGTCTTTTGACATGCCTGCTTGCCTCCACTGCTCCCAGACATCACCAGCTACCTGCCTGTGCTGCAATGTCTATCCTGGCTGGCATGTGGAACTGAGCCAGAAAGAGCAGCTCAAGATGGAAAAGAGCATTCCAATGTGGGGAACTCCTCTGGCTGTACGGCAGACATGGAGTGCCACATACTGATGATGCATTTCTTATGCAGTGATTTACAGGCTGGTGGGCACAGCCTTGTGCTTAAACACACTCACTCTACATTTTAAACCAGGCAAACCTGGGCGTCAGCAGCAGAGTAGATGCAGTGGCCTGAAAGCTGGGGAAATATGGAGGTGGTCAGCTTGAGGTGAGTTCTGCAATACAATAACTCTTACCTGAGCTACTTATTTCAAAAAGTGCCAATACCCCAATACTAGACAATGCAATTGATGAGTTTTGAAAGCTAGGGACATCAGATGCTTCTTCCTTACAGATGGACTTAAGAGGTAAATAGCTTCTCAGCCTTCTCAAGTATCATTTTGCCTTTTTATAGGCTGCTCCTCATGCCCTAATACATTTGTACAACTCTTATTTGTGAGAAGAATGTTTCTGAATCCTCAGGAGAATCAGAACATCTCATCACTTTTACATCCAAATTTAATTTAATTGCGTTGCTCAGGGGTTTTTTTTGATGTTGGATCCTTTTCAGCATTCCTCTCACTTAACAAAGCTGAATTTCCACTCAAATTTGATGTGAAAAATGCTTGAATAAGGAGTACCATGAAGACTCCATTCTCATCCTTCTAAGTCATTAATAGTTATTAACTTGATTTCCAAAAGTGCTGAGCACCTAAAGCTCTTAGAAGAGATTAGCCCAGGAACTGCTGATACTAAATTCCTTCTCTGGAGAGTACACACTCCCTCAAAGTCATTGAGACAGGCTGGGCATAAGAAAGCCACTTCCACTCTACGCTCCCCTTCCAAACTGCTCAGTGGCATGAGGAAGAGAGATATAAGGACTGCCAGCAGAACAGGTGTGAACACTGGGAATCTGCAGAGGGGCTGTCCCTCGGGCAGGGTGACTCTGATATCGCTGATGGCACTGCCTGCTTCCCTGCACACCACTGAGAACCTGGTGGCTCCTCATCCCCTATTCATGTTAGATCACAGCAGAGCTCGATTCTTAGGGGTTAGGAGGCATTTATTCCTTTAAAAATAGGAAATACCAATCACTGACATGACACTGAGCAGAAATATCCCAGAATACAGGAAGTTTTTAACTGTGTAGCTTTGGTATTGGTACATTCTTCATTAAATATAAATCTCAAAACTACTGGGTTTGGATGTGTATTAATGGTGATTGCTGCTTATGGCCTGTAGTTGTGTGTTAGAGTTCAAAACCCTTTTCTGGAAGTTTGATGATATGACAAGACTGCTGGTACTTCTGCCATCCTGACTCTGGTGAAATAAATGAACAAAACCCACACTGGTTTTGTTTAGATCACAAAATTCATGTTGAGTTCGGCAGTAGCAGAAATTTAGTGCGTATCACAGGCTAGCTAAAATAGAAAAGCCAACCTGTTTTTATTTATATAACTACAAATTCCATGCTGGATTTCCCTCCTTTTTTGTTGCTTGTTATACCTTTTGCTAGTAATAAATTGGATCCATAAATAACTATACCCCAAGATAAGTTAATTTCCAAATAATTTTAATATAACTTTCATCAGAAATTTAGTTTTCAGAAGCTTGTTATAATGTAAAATATGAACATATACATGAAAACATATGTCTATGCATATATATGTGCATAAAAGTATATAATGAACCTAGATATCAGGGATTTTTTTTAGAAAAAAATGTCACAATATATTCAAGGTGCAGTAATGTATTACTTTTTTTATTGCTTTAAAAAGTCTTGAATTCTTGTGGAATATGGTTTAGTGGGTCAAACATCCCCTTTCCTCTCATTTATCAGCCTTTTGATCTTGTGTCAGGTCTAAATGTTGGCATGCTCAGGCCATAACAGTGTGCTGCAAGATCACAAAAAGGCATAGTTATATCTTTAAAAACTTATGGGCATCCTGGTGCTACATCCCAGCATAGCTTAGCAGATGTGGTATTGAGTTCCCCCAAGTCTTCACTACCCCTTTGTCTATTATTTTTTTTATAGTTTTGTTCTGCATTCCTTCCACTCAACCTCAAGTGGATGGAAGCCTGTTAGTTTATTACTTACATATGTCTGCACCCTTTTACCTCAGCAGGGAAAGACAAAATATCGAGGAGGACTGTAGGTTTGGGATGGTCAACTAATCCTTCCCCACCTTGAACTAATCGCCAGGCTGATGTGTTATTGTGCTGAGCTCTGTTCTTCAGTGCATTGCCAGTGGGGTTTCAATTTGTAGAAGCATAAACAGATACTAAAGTAAAAAGAATGGTGCAGTGATTTGTTAGCAGAGTTCAGATCAAATTATCACAGCGGTCCCCTGCTGACAGTCCTAACAATTACCTCCTTTTTCTTGGTCTTTCAAATGTTTTCTGTTTCACTTAGGTCTTGGTAAATAGTGTGTTTCTCACTGTGCTTTATTTATTTACCTACAAAAGAGAAAGAAATTGAAACTTCAGCTTTCATTCAAATGTCTGTATGTCTATATATTTTGTCCTAACTTAGATGTGTTAATAACTTTTTGTTTTCTTTTTTTAAAAAATAAGTATATAGGCAAGGTAACTAAAGATGGCTTCAGCTTTCTACTGCGTACCTGCTTTCATAACATTTTCTGCCTCTTTTATAGCTTTGATCATGGCAGTGCAGATCTTGAAATCTGAAAACTTTTGAAGAGAGCAGCTACTAAATAGGAAATGAATAGAATGTTGTATATGTTAAGCCAATATTAAGAGTTTAAAGCATTTGAGTTCTATTTTGAAATCAAATTGGGTGCATGTCAGTATTCCCTTTTTGCAGAATATAGTCAGTTGATGTTCTGTACAAGTTGTCTAGAATTAACCTAAACATTTGTTTCCACTTCTTTTTTCTCTTTCCTATTTTTAACTCTTGACTTTCACTCTTGCATAGTTACATTTGTCTGCTTCTTACAATTCTAGTGGGACTGATTTATCATCATTTGCTAACATATCTGTCTCAAAATCTGAGCTTTGATCAGCTTGTATTTTATAACTTACATCTGTTCTATGTTTAACCTTTTGTAATGCTGTTTCTCAAAAATATTATCTAGTTTAACAAAAGAATCATGTTGGTCTAAGCATTTTGTTAAACCTAAAGGAAAAAAGTCCTACATACCTGTCTATTTCATTGTATTTTTGTTACTGTTTCATAGTCTCTTTTTCATTAAATCTATAAATCTGTCACACTAACTTTTTTCTGTGGTTGCTGCTGTGTTATAAACTTCACCTTCCTGTTCCTTCTCTACCTCTTTTTTCCCACAATTCCGGCTTGTGCTTCGCAGCAACACCACCAGCAGCATCACTGCTCTGGCCTGCTTGCTGCTGCAGGATCCAGCTCTAGCTTATAAAAAAGTAAACGTGGTGATTAAAAGTACTCCCACAGTGGGCGGCAGGGGACAGCAGAAAGCTTCTTGGTTTTGAATAAAATGACTAAAACTAAAATTATGGCTGGGACTAACTGACATTAATCCTCGCACCAAGAGGAGTCCTTGCAGTGAGATAGATGAATGGTAGGTTTGGTGAAGCATGGAGACACATCTGCATGTTCTGTTGCTACCTAATCTGTCTTCAAGAAAGGAGGTTTCATTTAAAAGGACTTACCTCCAGACTGGCTCTGTCTTGGGTCAGACTGGGTAATACTGGAACAAGAGTGAGAGATGCGTGAAGAAGCCTTTAGAAAGTCGTCAGCTGTTCCCCAGCTTCTAAATAAATGAACCTTGCCTAGCAGTGAGCAGGCTACTAAAACTGATAAAGAACCAAAATGTTTTTCCTTGGGATTTTTTTGTCATCCTCTGATGTAAGGGGGAAACTCAGCCCTGCTCTGCTTGGCTTCTGAGGGAAGCACAGCCATTGTGTAAGGACCATCAGCAAGGCGACGCTGCCCAGGGGCCTCAGGGAGAAACGCTCTTGGTGCCAGAGCACCCTCTGACTTGTTCTGTGCACTAATGTGGCCACACCAGTTGCCTGAAAATAGCCTCAGCCCTTCTCCAGCAGCTAAGAAGCTTTTGAAGTCCTTTTGGCTAAGTCCGCAGCCACAGATAGTAAATGCACAAACAGCTTGATCCTGGCTGTATTGCTGTCTGGATGAATCTCGCCTGAGGACCCAGTCAGAGGAGAAATACCCACAGAAATCTAAGTAATTCCAACTCACATGTCTTTCCAAAGCAGTAGACAATTTTAATACAAATGGAAATTTTATTGGCATAGGGGCTAAACTCAGTCTTGGCATAAATGGATTCGGAGGAGCTATACTTGCTTGTAGCAGAGCAAATTTTGGCTTCAGGAGTGAAGATATAAAGCACTGAGAAGCTATATATTTTGAGCCAGCAAGGACATTACAAAAGGCAGAAGGATAACTGGTATGACATCACTTCCTTCTAAAAGATTTTGAGCTATGGAAAAAGATTCATTTTGCTGCAAATAGCTTAGAAAACTTGGGCAGGTTTGTTGAATGTATTGAGTGGATCAGTGACATCAAATACACCTGTGAAGTGATTAATTTAAAAAAAACCCCAAAGCATGGCTTGTCAGAAAGCAGCATATACAGTAAAACCAGTGTATTTGGAGTATGTTTGAATAAAAGGAAGAAAAAAAAGTAGGATGAGAGTCAATAACAGGAGCAATTAATGAATGAAGGGCAGTGGTAGAGCTGGAATAGAATAATAACATTTACTGCTCTTTGTCACTTGAGCCATTTCTCAAGAAAGGCATGCAGCACTGCCCCTGCTTGTAAGTAGGGAGATGAAGTGGCAAACCCAGGAACTGAATTTCTTTTTTCTGGAACCCTTCCTGTACTGTAAATACAAGACTAAAGAGACTATTTAGACTATTCTCCTATACCTAAGTTCCCCTGCTATAAGTCCACATAGAAGATATTAATCTTATGTCGTTGTTTTTTATCCTGGGAACTTGCAAGATTCTGTTCTGCATGATTTAATCTCAGTAATCATCCACTCTTGCCAAAAGGCTAAAATTTGTACAGGGAAACTCTTGTATGGAGTTTCCATTTACTTCTACACTATTCTTTCTGAGAAGATGTAAGTATCAAGACAATTATACCAGACAGAACAGAAACACACTGTTCTCCATTCTCAAATAGGCATTTAAAGGTGCTGAACATTTTACCTTATCTCTAGTAAGTTGCCTGAATTAATTATTTTTTTGTTTTGAATGTGCACCAGCTACAGGCAGACCAGAACCACATATTCCTCTACTACAACCACAGCTGATTTGTGGTTTGCATGTTGATTTTTAATTTGGTAGCATACCTTCATATACAACTCCTTTGAAGAAGGCAATAGAGAAGAACTGGCTAAAAGTTACAGAATATATCTTTTGCTCAAAGGATCTCACAAGACATTAATCTTTGAAAAATGCAGAAGCCTATTAAAGATAAAAAACATAAACAAGTGTAAGGCACTTCTGAAAGTCTTTGACAAAGGTCTCAGGTGTAGAGGGGTTAAAGCGCTATCTTGTTCCTCTAAATATTTCGACAGACAGACTTTTGATTGCATTATCTATTAAAAAAATTGCTTTGAACCTTCCGCCAATGCAGACCACTTGTGCTTTCTCAAACCAACAAAGGTTCGGTCAACAGATAAGAATTTCTGACCGTGGAAGGGCAGCTGCTTTCCTTTCATCTTTCTCCTGGTGTGTATATGAAATGTTTGCTTACCCTGGCCCTGCTATCATGAAGACTTTTTTTTTCCTTAATCCTTCCTCTAATTTGAATCCTACACCCAGTCTGCAAATAAGACATGAAGAAAATTTAGATTTCAGCAGTGCAGGGTGATACTGCTGGATGCTGAGTACTTCAGCCCCAGTTCAGCACAATACCTAGTCTTATCTGACTATACACATGCTTATCTGTGAGCCCAAACTTAAGCATATGATTAAATGCTCTGATTGATTAGGACTAATGATCCTCGCGGAAGTACTAAGCCCTGTGAGAGAAGTTTGTTTTACAGGCAATTTTGCTGTTGTTTTTCTTCTATTGTTACTTCCCACCAGAGGAGGTAATTAAGTAAGTGTTTGTTTTAAGAGCACCAGAGTAATTTCTGTAATTTTTTCTTTATCTGATTCTTGAAAATTCACTTGTGACCAGCCTTGTGTTTATTAGTCTTTTATTACATATTTTTCTTCAAAAGAAAACATGATCTCTAGAAATTGTGCCTATGATATCCAGGTATGTCTCTTCCTTCTCAAGAAGCCTAATCTATGTGCAATGTTAACAAGAAAAATATTAAGACAAAATGCGTAAAATTGCTTTCTAGAAAGGTTCAATCTATATGTAAATGTAGGGTTGAATACAAGAGAACTGGCTTACAGTATCCTGAAGGAAAGATGGTATTCACGTAGACTGGATCATTATAAATGAATGCTCTCTGATGCTGCCTACTTTAACATTATATGGCTTCCTAATGAGTAAAAAATTTGTGTTTTGTTTTACTTCCTTCTTGCCTCTTTCAGCCTGTCTCTCTCTCTTGCTTTTCATTTTTGCCAGCTAGGCCTGGTGGAGTGAGTAGTATCGTTAACAGGAGAAGTTTGAGTTGCTGGTTTTTGTGTGACACCTGGAAAGGATGAATGTAAGGCAGTAACAGGTCACCTGATGATTTACAAGATTTTGACTTCCATAGATGTTTAATAAGGATGCCTTGTCTGCATGCCATGTTGCTTGAAACAGTGTGGAAACCAGAGCTTGGAGAATATGTTTGAACAGGGAACAAGCTGTCCTTCCTGCGACATTGCCTTCACAAGCGAGTTTCCTCAGGCAGACTCTGGGCAGGGGACTATCAAGTCCTTCTGTCTGTGCCTTGCAGTGACAGTGCCCTGGCTGGTGCTTTGAGCACCAGTTCCTGAATACCCAGTTCAGCAGCATCAGACTAGGAGACAGTAATGAAGGATAACAGCTTCTCACGTTTTATCCACGAGGAGAGGGAATTCTTCTGGGTGGGTTTGTTATGAGCAAAGTGTCTCACTCTCCTGACTGTGTCATCCTAACCACCACAGTAAAGCTTTTGTGGGACTTTACAAAGAAAGGAATGGAGGGACTTTGGAGGCATGTGAAGGACAAGGCAGCAGTTGAACCTTACATTTTCTGAGAGCTGAGGGGATCTATTTACCCTCACAGGATTCTATTAAATTTTCTTAGCATTAAACTGCAAGTATTTGAAGCTACCGCCCTCTGGAAGAGAAGCCATGTGCTTTCATGACACTCAAACTTTGATCCTAAGTTGCTGTAAAGCTCCAGTTCAGCAAAATGCTTGTGTGTGCTTGATTTTAAATACATGAATACTTACAGTGACAGAATGGTCAAGAGCAGCATGAAGTCTACTTTGCTTCACAGCTAAGCCAGTATGTAACTTATGAGTAGGTTGTATTATCAGTCTGGGGCACCTATTTCTATACAACCCTGCCTTGGAAATGCATTCCCTGGAACTGGTGGGATTTAAGTGCATACTTAATTTAGGAAGAGCAAGGGAAAGAATTAATATGCTTGATTTATATACAATTATCTTCTGGTGGCCTAAATAACTTCTCACATTCTTATTCAAATTCTTAGGCTGTTTTGAATAATAGTCTTGATCTGGTACCAGTGGAACCAACAAGAGCTTGGTAATTTACTTCAGACCATGCAGAATCACGAACAATTGAAAAAAATAAATTAGCAAACCCAAATGTTTTAGAGTTAAGTCTCCACAAAACAAAACTACTTCACTGGTTTTTTGTTGTTGGGGTTTTTGTTAGGGTTTTTTAATGATCCTTTGGTACCACTAAGATTTCTCTGTAAGGAAGATAAAAGATCTGCCATGGTTTTCTTTGCTTATTTTCATTAATACTGAATTTTTCATAAGAAAATTAATGTTTTTGTGTTAGATTTATCTGTTGTCAGGGCTACTGCTGATGACATGGCATGGCTGCTATCTGCCATGTAAGGGGATTCTGCTGTTTATGTGTCAACAGCAACTGTAAGCCCTGTAGCCTGACTTCCTGTATTACATAGGTCACAGAATTTGATGAGGGTCACAGGAGGGACCCCATAATAACTTTATTGCATACAGAAGCAAAATACCAAGGGGAAAAATTATCATTGAGAGTATTAGTCAACAGTGTGTTGAGCTAATGATGTTGTTTCGATTACTTAATGCATGGTTGTACTAGCAGGTCTATAGTTCCAATGATGGTAAACCTCTAGGAAAAGGATTGGATGGGGGTCCTGTCTCTCAAGGGTTTGTAGCTCTCTTTATAAATACCCACCCACATGGTGGGACACGGTCCATTTAATCACGGTGGGAAAACGTGAAATACTGCCATTATTACCTCCAGACATGTTGCATCTACTCACCAAGTCATGCATGCCCTCCCTAAGTGTTAGTGTTTGAAATAAGTTTAATTTCTGTGATCACAAGACAGCATTTTGTTACTTTCGCAACATTTCAGTTGCTGAGATGCATTTTGATTATGCTGATCAAAGAGTCATCGAGCATTGGAAGTTCATATTGGCTGTGATTCTGCCTGACGTATTTTGCACTATGTCATGTCTAACTCTTTGTGATGATTAAACATTCATTTGCACCGACCGGGGGTGCCTGACAGTCTTACATCATAAAGCACTTTATTCAGTGCAAATTAGAATTCAGTACGCTCCTCTGTGGGGGATTTTCCCACTAATGACATATGTAAATAGCACTCATTCATTCTAATATTAAGGGGAAAGGTACAGAAGCATGCAGATCTCCTAATGAATCTGTGTTATACCTCAGATGAAAGGAAAACAAAGTGTTTTTCAGATGTTAATTTTGTTATCTGCGCACACTGTGCTCTCCTCTACTCCCCCAAAGTTGAGATACACAGAATCAGATTTATGGAGCCTTTATGTTCACAAAGCCGGTTTGTCAGAGAGGTACCCATGCATGCACACTTTCTGTGACAATATGGAATCCCTTCCTTCCATGAAGAAAAGGAAGAAATACAGCCATATTATTCAAATGCAAACCCTAATATATTGGGCCCTTCTTTGTGTGCATGTAAAACTTTTTTCCTTGCACTTGCTATAGCAGCATAACACACAGTTTTAGCTAACAAAGCCTGCTGGCTTCTGTCACTGTGCTATGCTGGTATTTCTATGGCAGCATGCTCATATACAGTGTAAGAGGTAGATTCTTCCTTGAGTGGATAGCCCTTGTCATCTACCCTGCCTTGGGTTTGTTTCATAGTATTAATTTGCTTAGTTTTAAGAGAACCACAGAAGAAATATTTGGGTCTTAACGCTTTGTGGCTGAGTCTTCTTCATTTTCTTTGGCCTTTCATTCCTGGAGGCCTTTCTTTAGGTTTGTTTTCCCGTGGGCTTCCACAGAGCAAGGGCCCCATGGCAGCACCCCCTGGCCCTCTGCTCAGCCCCATCCTTGCCTGGGCAGCTCCAGGTCAGGCCCTCGTCTCATCAGGACTTAGCAATGTGTCTGTCAAAGTCAGCAGCAAAACTATTTTGACTGCATTGGGCAAAAATAAGCCCTGATCCCCCTAATGACTCTGTTGCTCCCCAGCTGTGCTAAGGCAGCCTGAGAGGAGGGGACACTCCTGACTCTTTTATTTATTTCACCTGAAAAGAGTCCGAGTTGTCTGTGTGAGCTTTGTCATTTCCTTCTTGTGAACTGGAGAAAAGCAATAAGTTCACTTTGAATAAAAGATTTTTTTTTTCCTTTCTTTTAGCCAAGTTTTAAATGTTTGCATTAAAAAAAAAAAAGGAACAACCAGCAGTTTAGTGCTGTTAGTGCTGTTTGACCACTGTAGGCAGAGTAGTTGTGAAGGAAAATCTTTTATTTTTTGCTGTGACGAATGAGTGGTGTTCCTTCAAATTTGTGTTGAGCTAAACTCGATGCAGACGTTGGCTGTAAATGGGTCAGGCAGTCATTGAAGTGAGCAGTTGGCCACATTTGTGCTAACTCTAGTATTTTTGGTTTTTGCCAGAGGAAAAAGAATTCTAATTTCTATCAGTCTAAATTGTGCTGGGCAGCATTATCAGCTGGAAAGACCCCTCTGATTTGACAGGCCCCACTGTATGATGATTAATTACTACTCAGCTTCATTGGACTTTTCTAATTTCCTTTTGCCACTAGCTGTAGGCAACAAGCGATAAGTACTGCTCTTATTATTTTGTGCAAAGGAAAATGTCTATTACTGCTCTGTCCTACAAGTAATCAGAATAAAAAGACAGCTGATCGGAAAACCTGTGAGGATCATTCTGTCTTTATTTATCCTACCCTTGCTTTATTCCTGTGCTGCTTCTACACAGAGGTTGTTTTACACAGTTGCCTGTCAAAATAAGAAGATAAAATCGTAAGCTCTATCAAAGTAGTTGACATTTTGAAATTTGTATAATGATTTCATGGGAATTAATCCTCAATCTCCAAATAAATCCTTCTCAAAATGCTAATATAACTAGGAATCTTATACCACAGAGTGTAAAACAATTCTTAATCTTCCTTTTCTCTTTTACCATAAATTTATTACATTAGTAAGCTGTCTTGTTGAGAAAAATTATGGCATTATTGCCAAGTGCAAGAAGAGTAAGTACTTTACATAACACATTATAATAATGATTTTATTGAGACACTGAATGCTCTAAAGTATACCAAGAAGAAGGTGTGCTACTAAGAATTTGTCAAGTACTTCACTGCTAGAGATAAAAATTGATGCTGGCAACTCTTAAATTGCAGTAGTCACGCATGGGCAAGGACTCTGTACACATGGAGGAAAAGTGCAAAAGCCTTTTATTGCGTATCCGAAATTCCCTCAAATACCAGTACCTACAGGATATCACATCATATAAACAGGAAAGATGTTCACCCCAATGTCTCCCAATCACCTGGAGTATTTCCCAGACATTGCCTATTATGGTAAAAGGTACACAATACCTTACAAGGTTAGAAACTGCAATTATCACATCTCATAGGGCTGACACTGTCCAGAAACCCACAATGCTCTCTCAGCCCATCCCCGGTGACCTGGCTGTAATCCCAGGGTCACCTCCGGGTCTGAGAACGAGGCTCTTTCTGCAGCCGACAAGGCCTAATCTCTCTTCCAGCACACAGTGTAGCCCAACATTAAATCTTTGTTCTAAAGAATCTTTTCAAATCATTAGGCAAATTCCAGTGAATTAATTCCAGAAGAGCCATCTGAGTTGCTTCTACGCATTTAAGAGATGCCATAGAATTTACTTTCAGGGTGAGGATATTAAATGCATACTGGCTAACAGCAAAGCATGTCTGCACAGTGTGTGGGAATGCTGTGCCAGGATAGAGGTGTGTATAATTGTAGTAAAGTTATGTGCTGTCTGGACAAATTATCTGAAGATGAAACTTCTTACCTGTGGGTTTAGCTGTAGCTTCAGTTTAAAAGCTGACTTGGTCACATCTGACAGGGTTGGATGTTCTTATCTGCAGCAGATCTCTTTTCAGAATGTTTTCCCACTTAGAGATTTAGAAATAAATGGAGCCCTTGAACCTAAAAGCCTGAACCACCCTAGAAAAGAGACCTAGCTAATCTGTTTCAGATGCACCTGAACGTTACTCTAATTTTTATACTACTTTTGTGAAAGGACAGAATGTTGATACACAAGAGAAGGCTCTTGAAAAGTCTTCCAGGGAATTGCATTTATCTTGTTTCTGTAAGGCTTCTTGTTCCAGCTGATTCAAAAAGCTTTCTTCTGCTTAGGACCTTCCTGCACTTTTTGCATGCAGTTAGAACCTCATGTTTACCTGGTCAGATCTGCACAGCTTCCACAAGAGTGAGGGAGTCAGGGGACACGTGTGAAGATGCAGTTATTTTAGGTTTTGATTCTGTTTCTAAACTGAAATGAAAGATGTTAGCAATATTCCCCTCTTCAGAAAAAATAAAAAAGAAATTACAGACCAGTTGCTTTGAGACTTGAAATAGTGTGGGAGGCTCTTGTCCTGAAGCACCTCCCATCAGGAGTGCACAGCACTTACCAGCCCATCATTTCTGACGATGTAAATTCCAGGCCTAATGCAGTCTTTGTAAATATGGATGGCCTTTGTGTGGAAGATGTATACTGCGAGCAAGGGGGAGAGAAGGCATATTTGCATGCAACTTTCACATCTGCTGCTGAACCCAAGAGCCTGATTAGTATCTGCATTCCTTTCTCCAAATAAACAGAGAACCAAATGGCTTGCAGATCTCCTGAAACTCCTCTTCCCCTGTCTACAGCTTTTCTAGCCTCTTCCTCGGGCCTCTGCAGGGTGACATTCAATGACTGGTGAGAGGACAAGAGGTCCACATACATCTGCTTTTCCCTGGTCACTGCAGGGGCAGAAACTGAGCTCTGGAAAGAAGGGCTGGGAAATGATGTCAAGGTGGCTGATCCAGCGCAAAGATTCCAGGCCACTGACAGGGAGCTGGTTTGGCTAGCACATGCTCAGCATATCGTGATTCAGGACATTGAGCAGAGTTATTTTTTCCCCAGATGTAATTACTTTTGTTTTTGTTTTGCAGCCAGCGAAAGTAAATGTATTGGCAATGTATGGGCAGCGTAGGTGCCAGTGCTGTTTTGCTTGACACAACCACAGCACTGTTATTCACTGTAAAGTGCTTGTGATATTGTTACCAGACTGGTAGCACTGCTGTTATAGGGACTTCATGTGGTTAATCTAAAAGAGACTGGATTATATTCTTTCCTCCCACTTTATCCTCATCAGAATCTGATGGTTATTGTTCTCTTGGTTTAGGGTAGCCCACCCTCGACAGGAGGGAACAAGGACCTGAGTGTTTCACTTGAGAAAAGTATCATAGTACAGGCCCCAGTACTACAGTGAAAAATGCTTTGTATGACTGTTGAAATGATATATTCTTATTGGTAGCAAATCAGAGGTTAACAAATATCTCAACAGGTATTGTGAAGCACAGCTGCTAATGTTTGCAGTGGAAATACCATATTCTGGACCTGGCTGCGGTATGAAGCAGAGCATACTCCTCCAGCAGCTGTAATTGTGGTATCCTGTTCCATCATTATAATCTGGATAGGGTAGCACATTCGGAGTTTGTTCATTCATTTAAAATAATTCATTTAAAGTAATAACTGCTTTGTAGAGATGGGGATGACTGAGGTACATATATACATTAAAGAGCTTATCTTGGGGTCATCAACAACCATTAAGCAAACTGGCTTATTTTAGCAAATAAGATGGAACATTCATCTACTGTTGACAGACACAAATTTTCTCCCTTGTTCACGGATGAGTCACTGTGCAGTTTTGCCTTGCCATCTGTATCTTTGTACACTTAAACAAGGTTGGGTGTGTTCCAGAGAAGTGTCAAAAAGCAACACCAAGCACAGTGTTAACAAGGCAGGAAAAATTTCTGCACCCCTTTGACAAAAGGGTCTGCCCCAAGTACTAACAGTTCCCACAGGGGGTGGGAAGGAAGTGGGAAGCTGTCCCTCCTGCTCTGCATGGCTCTGCACCTGCAGGAAAGGAGATGTGCTGCTCTCACAGCTCCACAGCCCCAGGGAGGTTACGGCTCCTGCAGGCACAGGGACTTGTGTTTCACCGAGAGCAGCGTTGGTCTTGGCACCACCAGGACCTGCTCCTGCTGCTATTGAAACATCCTCTTGAGGTTCAATGAGTTCATAGTGTTCAAGGTCAGGCAGAGAATAAGCCTATGTCAGAAATAAGGAAAAGAAGGTAGGTTCTATTCCTGGTGATGCCTTCAAGGCTGCTTTGCTGTTCTATCAATATTTTAACAGATTCAAAAATATTCTCCTTTACTACATATAAAAGTAGGATCTTTCAGCTCTTTCTAGGATATTGCTTCTACTTTTCTACACAGCTATTTGCCACAAACCCTACTTTCCTGCTGATCAGTAAAATAGCATATGTTGTAGTGTTTTTGTTATTGATGCAAAGGGATAAAAACCATCCTCAAATTAACTGCTCTTCAGGGAAAAAAATAAAACCTCATCTTGGTAGGTGTTGGAGAAACAGGAAATCTCAATATTATTATTTATTTGAAGTGAATGACTTCTGAAATACGTGGTAATTCAGTAAAACCTATGCAATATTTTTTGTCATATGCATGCCATATAATTATAAGTATAGAGTTTATTCATTTAATTTGGACTACTTCAGAAAGTGAAATATATAATGGTGCAACTGCTTTGTTCTTTTTCTAATAAAAGGTAGGAGCTTTTGAGTGTTATTAGACTGAGATAAGCTAGGCTTCTGTATAGCACAATTTTGTATGTCTCAACTAGCAAAAGCCTTTGAAGTCCTATGAATCTTTCTGCTTGTTAATTCTTCCACTTGTTTGATTTTTGGTACAAAGACAATGAAAGAATATGATGAGATTATGGCATTTTAAGTCAATATTTATTAAAAAATCAATCTCGATGAAAATCTGCCCATCCCTCTAATTAGATGAGGCAACTTGAGGTTGATTTTTAATTGCAAAAGTAATTACACGGAGCAGATAGCCAGTGACATTTGATTATCTAGGTGATTGATTAAAAAGCCTAGCTCACAGAGCAGATTGTCAGCCAGGGGAATCGAGACAAAAGAGCAAATTAAAAAAGTTGTCCTGTTAGTAATCACAAAATTCAAGGATGAAATTACAAAGCTAAACACCTCCAATCCACGTCATCATCATCACTCAACTGTCTGCAGCATGCCTGAGCTCAAAAAGGAGCGATAAAGAAATGGATTACTTTTAAAAGGATGAAGTATTCAGGAAATATAAAAATAAAAGAGCAAAAGCACTGCTGAGAATAGGGACTTCAACCACACAAGCTAAGAAATAAAAATGTCTCTAAATTGTGACAGTTCAATTTCCCTATGCTCTTATGAAAGCTCATTAAAACCAAGCAGGGTTAGTCAAATTAAATATGTTGGGTAGCAAAATACGTGTTTAGTGACAAATCTTAATGATTATTTAAAAATCTAGTCTGGGTGATCCCTTCTTCCTCCAATATATGTATTTTACAGTGGATATTCACATAGTTTTCTAATATTTTGAATTTATTTAACATCATTTTAACTGATTGTGGGCTGTAACTGGAATGGGTACCACTGATACCTTTAAGTAATGAATGTTATAAAATGTTCATGAAATTTGCGTATAAAACGTTGTGAATAAAGCAGGAAACAGAATGAAAATTATTCAAAACAACCCAGTAGAGAGGAGGAAGGCAGTGAAATTTTCTAAGCATCTCATCTAAAGTCAATTAATGGACAACCCATTGGCCTTCAGGTTCTTGAAGTTCAGCTGCTGCCAACTTGTAGCAAGTGGTGGGTTCACCATTGTGGGTGTCAGCATCAGGCCCTTCATCTGCTGTCTAGAAGTCAGTCAGTGAAATCTTTATGATTCCATGGAAACAGCCTGGTTTCCTTCTTCTGTACTGTTGTCATTCAGAAAAAGAAATGATTACTAGACTGTTGGATTTGTTAAATGCCAGCTCTGTGTTGTTCTTTTTTGAGGCTCTATTGCCTGTCACCCTTCAAAATGTAATCTGACAGAGTAAAAAACCTCAATTTATTAAAGGTGCTACTTGGATATTACAGCCCTGTGTAGGTTTCCAGGTTCCTGATAGGACTTTTACATAACAGCACATGAACATTGAAAGAGAGATGGATACAGGCCTTGGTGCATTTCTAGATCCCTGACTTAAAAAAACCCCAACCAGCCAACCAAAACCACACCTAAAACTCAAAACCAAACAAAATACCCCAAAACCAAACCCCCACAAACAAAACAAAAAGCCCAAACAACAACAACAACAAAACCCTGCAAAAAATGCAGGAAAGTCATGTTATTAAACAATGACAGGGTTGAGTGTTTTGGAAATACATAATTACTCAAGAGAGTAATTTGAACAGGGAAGTGCCATAGAAAACTTGTCTTCATTTCCAGTGCAACAAAAGGGGTGAGGATGTGTTGGTTTGTAAACATTGTCACAATAGTCTTGGTTTCTCTTTCAGCATTTTGAGGAGTTGGAGTGAAAACAGCAGAAATTATTTTCTGCAAGAGCAAATGCCTTTTCTTTTAACAAAGAAAACATAAAAAAATTTACAGATTTTGGTATTTTGAACGCTTTCTGCAGACAATCTCATCTCCATGCTATTTCTGAAACTCAAAGCAAAGTCACAGGAAAAACTTAATCTTACCTTTTAGACTCTGTTAAATCTAATACTAATATTAATACTTCTATTTATGATATTTAGAGCTGATGTACCACTGTAGAGACAGTGTCTTTCTTTGCAAGCCTAATATTCTTTACATGATTGTATTTACAGTTATCTCTTTCTCTCATGGAAGCCATGTCACAAAAATGGAGTCATTTTATGGACGTGGAACCCTCCTCCTAGTTTCCAAAATAGCTGTTTTGGATGATCTAATGTCTATGCTTTTTCTGATCCAGTTTTCAGTCCTCCTGAGTCTGAGTACTTCTATTTTTGCCTTTGCCTGCATTAAACAAGAAATTCAGATGTTGGTAATTAACTGGAGTTCCCCTGCTGCCAGACCAAATTCAGTTCCAAAAAGCCCTGTATATTGCTACTTCTGCATTTGTTAACAATGTCCAAACAACAGGTCTGCAATTAGATTCCCATCTGTTAGGCTGAGCATTTAGCATAGCCAATGGATGCAAATGAACTTGGGTCCCTCAGTGGAGTATATCTTTAACTAGCAGTATTATATTTGAAAAGAAATTTAGCAGCTCATGATAGGGAAGAAGATGAGACTTTTAATAATACAGCAGCTCTAAAATGTTTAAATGAAAAAGTAAAATACCGTTTCCACATATGATGAAATAGTGTTTCCACACATGATGGTTTCTCCAACAAATCTGAAAATATATTCAAATATTTCACTGTTTTCCTCAATGTCTTGAATGCTGCATTAGATTGAGGGGGAAAGTGCTAACTTTAAATGTTAGGCATAGTGTTTACTGCATAAAGTGATGCTGCATGATTATATAAATGTTAGAATTCTACACCAATTATTTTTTGAGACTCTTGAAGGAATGCTTCAATATGTTAAATATTTTGCAGGATAAAATGGAGAAGGCAGAGGGATGCATTTTTAGAAATTCTTGTGTTTAATCTCAGACTGCAATTTTGTATCAGTTCTAATGGCGTTATAATAAGGGATAATCCTAACAAGTCCATAGGCTGTGTGTTGGAGGATTAGCTAAAGCTTGCATATTTAAATGTTTCATTTTCTACTGGTATGTCTGTAAAATAGACAGTAAAACCCACTTAAACTAATACCTGTTGAAGGGCTAAAACAGTAAGGAAAAAACCTTTGTGCAAACTCAGATTCTCTTTGAGTATTCACTGTATTACGCTTTTGCCTTGTCAGAATTTGTAAATCAAAAAGTAAATATTATATATAGTATATGAATATAAAGTTTAAAAGGCTTTTTTTCTTATGCATTAAAAATATAATAATTCTGATGTGAAATGATTTTGCATTTTTATATTAATTTATTTAAATTACATTATTTATGGATCAGAACAAACAAAATTCTAAACTAATAGTAAAAGATACTTTCATAAAGTAACATTTGCAATTATTTAGGTGCCTTAGCAAAGCAGGAGAATGAGTTTTGGTGGAGTTTATTATATACAGAATGCAAATTTACACAGATTAATTTTTATTATGACTTCTTTTTTCTCTTTGGATAGTGGTAATCAGCATTTCAAACGGCGATGGGACTTTTTTCATAGTTTTGTCATAGTTGAAAATGGGATCTGGACTCCACTCCAAATTTCATAGCAGAGCAAACACTAGGGTGACAGAGAGAATCCCAAAGATACCAAAACAATTGTTCATATTACAATTTTAGTTAAAAAAATATGTTTCTAAGGTAACCATCAACATACTGTTTCTGAGTTTGGGATTTCCTTGTTCTCCCTGACAGATGTAATGAGATGGTTCATGGCCCCAGCATCATTACATCAAAGGGCTGACGAGACCTGTTTAAGAGCACAGATCACCAGCCTGGCAGAGTAAAAATGGGCATGTTCATATTCCACCTTCTCAGTGCAGAGCAATGCACTGGCCACCACTTGCACCAGTACAGCACATTCTTCCTTCATCAAGCAACCTGGATTTCCCCGCATACGGAAGAGCTTCGAGAAATCAGTGTCCTGTTGGTTCACAGTTAGAGCGTTCCCTTACAGGGGAGTCTCTTTATGGCTCAAGGTTCTGAGGGTGGCAGTGCTGTGGGGAGGAGATGGAGCTTTGGTTGTTGCTGGCGGATTCAAGGGCAGTGTCAGCAGGGCAATGCTGCTCTCCCTGTGTGAGCACAGCTCTCTTTGCTTGTATGCTTGGGGCGAGATGGAAATGTGCCCACTGGAAGGATGTGCCCTGCACTGCAGAACCAGCTATGACTTTTGCATTGAGTAAAAGTGAATGGACTTAGACATTATTCTGGGGGGGCTTGCTTCGAGAAACATTGCATCTGTTTGTTTCAACTTAGCCAGAAGTGTGGGATTGCTCAGGATGAGATGTATGCTGCTTGTCACCATGACAAAAGTGCAGATCTTTGCCTCTGTGGGATTTGACTTTTCAGGGTCTGACAGAAGATGTGCAGGATCAGAATTCCCTGCCAGGAAAGATGCTGGTTCAAGTGCATTACAGACAGGGTGGGAGCTTGTGATTGCCTGGTCCATAGCTTGCTAATCTTCCAGATTAGTCTATGCTTTCTCCCCTGGGGGCTAGCAGGCCATCAGTAGAAAGCAAGAGCAATCCATTGCTCTTTCACTGACAATAAACAGATAGTGACAGCAGCTAGAAACCTTGTGGCAGTGCTATAGAGATCTGGGAGTGTGTGTGGCTGTGGTGTTTTAGTCAGTCACATTTTTCTTGCTCTTCTTAAACAGAAAATTATTCATATACACAAGTAGTGGACAAACTGTGTATGGGAAGGTGGGACTACAAGAGCACAGGTGAATGAAGAGGTTCTCCTAGCAGGAAAAGTTTGGTCTGCTGCTTCTTTGCTTGGCTTGTGCTTTTTCTGAGACGCCATTAGTGTGGGATCCAGTGATACCCCTCCCTAGCAGCAAACTGGGGCCATCCTCTGGTTCTTGTGCCTTAAGGAAGCATTGGTTTAGGTGGACACGTGATGAGGCATGGCTCGGGGCAGCACCATGTGCTGACATGCTCAAACAGCTGGTGGTGAAGAGGTTCAGGCATGGGGAGCCTCTACAGTCAGCTGGTGCGAAGGACTAGGGGCAGGAGGAAAGGCTTTGTTTGATGGTGGCTGCAGGCCACAAAGGGCAGCGAGTTTCTCCACTAGCCCACCTGCTGCCCCACTAACCAGTGGTGTGGGGTGTGGGCATGGCTGGGAGCTTGGGCACCTCTTTCAGTGGGAGCCTTGCCACACCTAATAACTTTCAAATGATATGTCACTGTTTTTGACTTCTAAATCAGAAACCGGCAGCTCCTCACTATGTTAAACATTGTACTTTCTCCAGTTCTCTTTCTGTGCATAGCTTTGCTTGTTTGTAAGATTGGTCTTAAGTGGAGCAGCCTCTTCTGCTGAGAGTAGTTTATGGCTGGGACTGCCTCAGTACAAATGACAATCAGCTACTTAACATGCATGTTTTCCAGAAGTAGTGTTTTCTTACAACACATGACCACTATTTTCACATTCTTAATTTCTTATTTTTGAATTCATCTTCCGCAGTTTCTTCTTTGATAACTTTGTGTTATTTAATGATTTTTTTTTTTTAATTTATAGGGCTTTTCACCTTTGATAGTAAGGACCTCAGGCTTTCCAGGGCAATGCCCACCAGCTACCTTCTTTCTTATTTAACTTACATTGTTAGTACCCGGAGGTAGGTCTAATAACAGGAGCGCAGCATCAGTGTCAGCATTCAAGTAAGGAAATTAACCTAATAATTGTCTCTTAAATGCATTCTTTCATTAAACGACTAGTGGGGATGAGGGGCAGAGGTGATTTAACTCTCACAGTGATCACATTTGCATCAGCATAGAAAACCATTATCTCAGTAGGTTAAAGATAATCCTACTGATAGCATTTAACCAACCTAATTTTTCTAATAAAGAAAAATAATGATGAGATAACAAAAATTGGTCAACAGAACTTATTTAATGAACACCAACTAATCATCCTGGCTAGAGTTTCTTGGAAGATGTGCAGACAGTTTTCTCTCTACTCCCACTGGAGATACACCTGCCAGACCTTTGGGTCTTTACATTTATTCTTTTGCCTGTTTTTTGGCATGGAAGATAGTTTGGCTTTTAGTATTAATTTGTGATTGCATATCTTCCTGAGTGCTTTCTGCCATAAGGGTTATGTCCACAATGATGACAAAAGAGTGACTGCAGTCTTTTTAGATGTGGTTGAATAATATTTGGATGGGCAGATCAAAGACGGGTAGTATTCCAGCTATTTTGGTGTGAGATGTGGGTTACAAAATGCACCCACCTGAGGAAGCACTAGAGTGCTGAGCTGTGCTGGTTTCTGCATGCTGCTCACCATGGGCTGCCCTTGGGCCAGCAAGTGTGCAGCTGGCTCCCGTGTAGCCAAACACTCTTGGTGGGCTGAACTGCTCTGTGCAGCCTGGCCCCCTACAGATTGATCCTAACGGAGCTGACTTTTCTGTGTCTGAAATCTGGTTTGCTGCTTCCTAGGGCAAGGGCTTTAGCTGCCATCATGGTCATCCTCAGAGCTTTGCTTTGTCTGTCTCTCGTCTGGAAAGCCTAGTCTGAGCCCTTCTGTTAACACACTGTTTCCTTGTTTTCCTCTCTGAGCATGAGACACTGACATTTTTGAGACAATTTAGTGTGGTAGAGGCAGGAGCAGAGATCATGGGATACATTAGTTGTACCTCTAAATAGCTTGATAGCAAAACTTGCATTCTGAATGGGCTGTGCCTTGACTCACCAAACACTTCCAGTATCAAACACAGCTTTGTAGGCACTTTGGGCTGAATTGGATCGACACTGTTTTCATTTGGAAGGAGGTTGTCTTCAAGCACCCATTCGCTGTTGACAGAAGGCTGTTGGATTTGCTCAGTCTTTGCGAAGTCAGTATTTTCCTCTGCCGTGGGAGGTTTCTTCAGGACAAACTGTGTGTTTTTTCAATGGCCTCCTCCATGATCTCCATTTGTGTCCGGGTGGCTGCTCACCATGCAGAGATGGGAAGGCTGATGGCAGCATTTGGCTCTCTCCACTCTCTGTGGCCCCACTTCAGACTGCACAGGGAGCCTGAAACACAAGATAGATGCTGCTGCGTGTTGGTCCCCTGTATTAAAGGCCCTACTGTGATCCTTGCCCTGCAGGTACCGCAGCCTTCCTGCACACTGGTGTGTGCTATAACTGTAGCACATTATCATGCTAATCATCATCCTCCATATATAGTCAAAAATAAACTGATTGTTATAAAAGAGTGTTAGGATGGGAAAGAGTTAAGCAAGACAGAAGAAATCATAACAGCCATCAGAATAATGCTGGTTCCTGGCCTCAATGAAAAAGGGAAAGAAAAAAAAGTGAATGTTTTTGCTTTTCTGATATATTACTTGGCCTTTGATAGCCCATATCTTGTTGACAAAGAGGAAGAAAGCTTCTCCCCTCACTAGTTGCTTATTATCGCTAAACTTCTATTGAAGCACACTTGAAATTCATTTAATATCTCTTTCACATTTTTTGTCACATAGGGAATCAATATTCAAGCGAGACTGTCACCTCCAGAAGTAACCCACAGAACTACCTTCCCTCAAATACTTTTCACATTAAGTGTTGCCCCCTGACACGTACCCTTTCCCTAGCCCCACCCCGCCCCGGCTCCGCTGGTCTGTGGTCAAAGTGTTAGGCAACAGTTTTTATTAACTGTAATAACAATATTGCAGGGATGGCCAATTTAAACTGAAGTCCAAGCACAGCCCTGCATTTCACAGCTGATTCATATTGACGAGCGCTGCTTACCCTGTGAACTGTGAGCTGCTGGAATGAGCAACGCAGCTGCGGTTTTCTTTCAAGTTCCAGGATCCAAAGGCAGCAGTAATTGTTTTTGAAATGTTTCTTTTTATTCTTATTAAATAAGTTCATTGTATACGTTGAAACCTGGATCATTCCAGCTCTGATTTGCTTCCCTTTTCATTGCCAGGCCGAAAGCGCAGAAGCAGTGTGTGTGTTTTGGATTGCTTCTAAGCCATAATGAAAATATCCTTTCTGCAGGGAAAGGGTGCCATCTCTGCCATTTCCTCAGAAATGTGTAGTCCATAATTAGTCAGGATTTCCAACACAGAGTGCTAAAAGGAAGAGACAGGGTGAACAAGAAACCCAACAAAATAGCTTGATTTTTATTTAAGCTAACATAAAAGTGCAGAAATATGTTAGTCACATATCATGACAGATTCTAGCCCAGACTAATTCAGTTCTTCATGTGCGTATTGGCATAGGGAATCAAAGCCTGTTTGAAAAGATGTGCTTACAAATTAAGGCACTTTACCAACTGTCAGGAACTGCTTTGAAAGGCATCCTCACCTCTATATACTATTTACCTTGAGGATGTACACTGTATATGCTCTCTCCAGCTTAAAGGCCCAAGGCTTGAGTAGCAGCAGTTACTGTATCTTCCAAAAACCCCTTGTAAATTATCACATATGCGCCTTGCAGCACCAGGCTGTTTGCTCAGCAGGCAAACACAATGCAGCAGCATTATTAAATTTCCATGAAGTTTACCAAATTTGCAGGATCAGTAGGGTGGACCCAACAGGGAAGCTTTCCTACTGCCTACAGCACCTTTAAAGCAGCTGATGGTGCTGCTGATACTTTGCATTCTGCTGTTACTCTACTGCTGTAGCCATCTACTTAATCTCCACAGCAAAGATTAGTTTATTCGATTAAGTCTGTTCCCTATAGACCATCCCTGTAGCTCCTTGGAAGGCATCAAGACTGTGTGTCTCCAACCTTTTACCAGCTAAAAAGATTCAATAAAGTAATCTTTTCCCCCTCCTTTTATATGATTGGAAAATAAATTGAAAATGAATTTCAGTTATTGCTTGTGTTTTAAATATGAGATAAAGGTCAGCCCCCTCTAGCTATCTTCATAGATGGAGATTAACATGAGCATGTTCCATTATAAAATCATATAGCAGTTTTGTAAATCTGTCAAGTCATCTACAAATATATAATTAGTCTGTTAGATTTTGAAATCAATAAACAATGACTTTTTAGTGCTGTGCCTAGAAAGCTTTGCTAGAGAGTGCTTTAGGCATAGGAGTCCAAATAGCAAAACATTTGCACTGTATACATTATGCTGCTCTCTGGATGTTTAGATGTTGAAAGTTAATTGAAAATTAGGTGTATGTGTGTGCTTTTTTATTACATTTTTAACTCTACTTAAGAAAATAAAGAAATTTTACAGTTGGATTATTTTTTTTTGTTAAAGCAGCGTGTCAAACACTGATGTTCAAAGTGTAAACTTCCCATTTTTCTTTTCATAGTTGGCTCCAGCGAGATGGTGACTGTGAATGTTTGTAAGGCAACATTCATAGACATATTTATACAAGGCATGTGTTCACCGTTTGTCATCACTGTCACAGAACATGATTTCCTGGGTCAGAAAATTGACTTCAAAGCTTGACCCTAAAGATTTGACTTGCCTGTTTGCTTATTCTGGTTCAAGATGTGATGTCAAAAGCTGTCCTATTAGCGGCACCTTTTCACATTTAGTTTGCTCAGGTTGATAATAATGATACTGGAAGGACCACATTTTGATGTTGAAAGAGGGGAAGGAGCACTGCTGAAATTGATGCTGTTGACAGTAGGAGGTGAGATTGGGAAAAGATATATTAAAATGTGGTTATTATTTTGTGACAACATTCCTTTGTTAGAATGCTATGTGTCATCATGAAATTAAATTTGTTGGGGTATCTTGTTCCTAAACTAAGATTATTTTTTTCATGCCATATAGGCACTGTTTATATACCAGTTGCAAATATATACATATGTATGGTTTGAATGCAATTTTCAAAGTGGATTAATTAGAATTCACTTATTAGAATGGATTACACTGTTTCTGTTAGCGATTTCAGTGCTGAATTTTGATATGCAGAAATTCATTGTTTCTAAAGTCTATTTGCTTTAGAAATAGGCTCATATAATTTTATCTCCAGCTCCCAAAATCAGACCTGCTGTCATTAATTTCTTGGTTGTGTTAGTGTGGCATTGTTACAAGTTCCTGAATATATATAAGGGTCTGTCAGAATCCAGGGATCTCAAAGAATAAAAAATTTCAAAATTAGATTATTGGAACACTTAACGAGAAGACATTTGTGGCAGGATAAATGTCAAATCAATAACTTAATGCTCACAATTGAGTATCCTGGGTTTTAACTAATGATTACCTGTTTATTGATCTACCTTTTGACACCAAAGTCAGAAATACTGTGATACTCTTTATTAAAAAAAAAAAAAAAAAAGACAAGACAAGGAAAAGAAATCTCATGCAATGTAACATCTACATCAGTGACAGTTTCCACAACATGCTGATAGCTTGACATGGTTCAATTTACTTGTGTTGTTTGCTGCTAGTGAAGTTAAAATAGATGGGTTTCCCCTTTTAATATGACCTCATAACAGTTAATTTATATTAGGTCATATCTCAAAGTTTCCAAGGTACTTAGCTGGCACAGACTGCAGTGGAATGTAAAGTAGCCAGTGTGTAAGGTCATCACAGAGGAGAATTGCAACCGTGAGCCTTGCTTAGGGTGCACAGCCCTGAACTCCTTTGTTGGATATTAACAATAGGTTTCACTTGTTAATTTAGAACCCTTGCTATTAATAGTAATAATAATTTCATTCCCTGACTTTGCTTGTTTTTGTAATATTACAGTGACTAGTACTCACATTTACTCTTTTTATTCTTTCACCATTGTAGCTGGTGCAAAATTCCCATTAAGATCCCGTATTTATAGTTATTAGTTTCTTCCCTCAGCATTTGTGGGTTGTGATCCCTTTGTGCTGTCAGGTAAAAACTGCAGCTGCCTCTCTGTGTAATGTGTAATGCTTGGCACTTTTTTAGGTGTGAGGCAGTCTGGGTAGAGACAATGCTGCTGTTGGGGGTTCAGCAAGCTTCTAAGGTCACAAGTGGAATTTCAGTCCTAAGAATCAAGTTACATTGATTTTTTGGCTATTTTGTTTTTTCATTTCTTGATGTTCACATTGTTGTGTTTTGGCTGCTCTTTTGGGTTTTCGTTGTTGATTTTATATCTTTCCTTCCTGTGCAGTTTGTATGAAAGCAGCTTTCTCTCTCTAAGCAGCAGGGGTGTCTGTTCAATTGGTCTAGCACTAGAACCAATGGAGTTCCTGGTAAGGGGAATAGAAGAGAGAAGCTGGTTGACAAGTCACACTGTAGTCAGGGTACAGGAATGGTGCTCACCTGTAGAAATAGATTCTGCCAGCTTTGCTTGGAAGTACATCCCAATCCCACAAATAAAAATACTTCAGTACACAAATATGGATTTCACAACTTGACCTAGTGGACAGGCATCATCAAACTGTTCGTGGGATTGATGGAGTTAAATTTCACTAATGGTCTCTTTTTTACTGAGGTGGCTGCTTAGCCCGGGTAAAAATTATATAATAATATAATCTCCTCTAAATCAAGATAATTACTCAGGAATATGTTAATTAAGGATGATGTCTCTTACTGCTTAGCTTGTCTGTTTGTACAAATTTATATATACAAAGTTCACTGAGAGGCCCAGAGTGCTTAAATACTGCATTCGTTTCCTAAAAGCTAAAGTGCAACTAAATCACAGTCAATTCTCTTGATTGTATCATTTAAAAATAACCATTTGAGTAAGAATGTTCTTCAAACTGCAAACAGTAAATGCCCATTCTTCATGTTGTTTTCTTCACTCCTCCCTTTTCAAATGTACAAAAAATTTTGACACCTTTTCAATGAAGACAGGTTTGGGACAGGTGGAAGCAGGAGAGGAAATATGTAGGACTAAATGAGTAAAAAACTTTATTAGGTGTGACACACACATTTCAGTTGTAATTAGAGAATTTTGTCTTCAAGAAAGTCACCTTGACTTTAAAAACTAAACAAGTCCTGAATGAGCTGCTAATTATGATGCATCTCTGACTGAATGGTTGAGCACAGTTTTTAAGCACTCTTCTTGCTTAAATAGTTCACATGAAGTTCTTCCTTTTTTTGTTTTTTTTCACTCCCCCTAAACAGAGTTGGTTGGTCAAGTTGATCTCTTGTTTGAAATTCAATCAAGGGCATTAAAGTGTAAACCAGTTGGAAAAACAAATTGCTTAGGGAAATCATTTGCTTAAACAACAACAAACAAGCACTGGTAATCTTCTTACAGAAATTAATGAAGGGAAAACCCCCTCAGCTTGGGTGGATAATGATCCTTAGCTATCATGTAACAAGCCTCGAAGGTTTAGGGAGAAGGTGAAAATTAAGAAAGCTGGATTAAACTGAACTTCCAAAGGAACAAAAAGTAAGTCAGGATAAGGATCAGTTCTCCCACTCTGAGATTGAAAAGTAGTTCTGAACTGGAAAGAGCCTAATCCTTTATGCAAATTTGGTTTAAAGTTAAGTTTTCATCTCAGGAGTGTTTTTTATTTCTACAGTATAGCTAATAAATTAAATACTTAAAAATAATTCAGACAGCCATCTTGTTAACAGTCACTCTAAAATGAAAGCTTTTTCATCAGGTAGAGCTATAAAACTAGTAAATGTAAAAAAAATTGTTACCTTTATCTTCTCATGATTGTCTTTAATGCTTATTCTTTACTAATTAATCTCTTCAAATTATTTAACCACAAAATTGAGATCTCTTCACATTAGGGCCTACCCCAGAGGATATTCATGAGGGACTTCCTGATTACTCAACAAAATTTAATTAGTTTTCTCAGTACCTACATGTTTATCTTTTAATAATTATAGGAACTACCTTCTCTTCCACTGAGAAACTAATCTTCCATTTCAGTCGGTCTTCATTGAAACAAATAAGCTGCTGATTTATATATTAGGTCATATATATTTTACTTTAAAAATGTAAATAGCTGTTTCAGTAAAAGTTTTTAATTATCCAATTTCTGTTTAGTTTTGGAAAAGATCATTGAACACCGCAGTTAATTATCTCTTCCTCCACAAAAAAAAAAAAAAAATGTTCAAGTTGTCTTCTGTCTTTTCCCTTATCTTAAGGCTTATCATTGCTCAAGGTTTGTTTTAAGTCAGTGGAAGTGCTGAAAAGGGAAGTGATGGAAATGTGTGTTTTGTAACTGTTAGGACAGGTGGAACAATTCTGTCAAAATATCACATGAAAGCTTTGCTAATTAAATGAAAAAGAGGTATTTGGGGATCTGTGCTCTGTCTCTAGGTGGACCCTGGGGGAAGCCAGTTGGCAGTCGTCACCCACCTAAACTCAATCCTAATGCAGTGGAAGTTGTAGGTGGATGTTCATTTAGGCTCCAAGCCCACAAACACTTACAGGCACACTCAGATTTATGGGACAATTTGCAGTGCATGAGGTTAACTGCATACCTAGGCATGCCTTTGCAGGAGCGGGGCAGTGCTTTGTCTCGTCACACATAGCTCACACCTTTTCAGAGATGGTGACATCAGGAGGTGTAAGAATCTCAGGATATCTACTCAACAGGTCTGAAATGTATTACACATGGTGTGAAGCCTGCTGAAAAATGTTATTTAATCTTGAGGGATGAGGGGGAGAGTGCAGGGGGAAATTAAAATCAGAGCAGTACTAATTACTTTAAAGTTTTGTACTGTGATGTCACCTTGCTATTAAGCCTGATGTCCTCCTTTCGCGGAATTTCTCCTGGCCTATTCTCAAATACATTTAAAGTGTTAAGTAATATGAAGTCAATGAAGCTCGTGATACTTTGAAGTTCTTAGAGACTGATTGTTTTACATTTCAGTGTAGATTAGATCAGACTGAGCAGAAGTCACTTCATATGAAATATCCTCGAGTGTGTAACCGTTTGATTTAATTTTGTAGCCTCAATCTAGAATTTAAGTGAGAAGAGTGAAATAAGAAGTCCTTCACATTCACTTCATTGAATCTCTTTTCATGGCTTGTCAATAATTCCTTATATGAACAGATACACAGGAAATTGTACACATTTTGAAAGCTTGAGTAGCTGTCTAAAGTATTCCAGTTAAAATCAGTTTATTCCTTTTCTTTCTAAAAGAACTATAAAGAATATTAGAAAGAATTTTTAAAATTATGCTTAAAATAATGATCATATCAGTGTTTTACAGATTTTTGGAAAAAAAAATTCCAGCCTCCAAAAGGCAGATCTCTCAAGTATGAAGAAATATGCCTTCAACATAGCATTTTTAAAAAGCTGTTTCCCTTTCAACCATATTAATACAGGAATAGAATTATAATAAACCATGTTTCCTTAAAATTATCATATTTACAGTCCTTATCTGGTTCCTGTATCTATAACCTTGAGCATTTCCAAGACTGTAGGGCAGATACAGAATATCCTTTTCCAACAGGATTTCCAGTAGGGCAATGCAGTCTTTGGTTGACAGTCAGGGAACTGGAGCACAGAGTGTCTCAAGCCTTGATCCTCAAAGATTTTTAGGTGCTTAACACATTTCTTACAAAAACTTAGAATTCTTACTTATTTTTATTGAGAGTTAGAAGCTTAACAGGAGTATGTTTTCTAACTACATTTGAGTATCTTGACCTAAATAATCAAGAAATTTTCATAGAATAGGGATTTAAATTTGGTTTCACAAATCTTGGGCTCGATGCTTTAGTTACTGGGCCACTCTTTCCTGTGGCCATGCTCCTGCAGATTAATGCCCAAATGCTACTGCAGAGTAGAGGAAAGGAAGATATGAAATATGTTCATGGTTATTGGTGCAAATGTCCCTTGTACCCATAAAATGGTGTACCTTGTATTTTCTAATTTGTTTCAGTATCTAACAAAATCTAGGCAGGAAGCAAAAAGCCCCTGGCCAACCTAATAAATATGAATATATCCATCCAAATATTGGCTAGCCACGTCTGAGTTTACTGTCTGCTTTCTTCTGAAACCCTAATAATTTTGGATTCAGTGTGAGGCTCATGCAGAATAGTCTAAATCAAACAGCTTCGAAAATAAAAAAGATAATAGTTGAAAGATTTTAGGACACGAAGATGAGGTATATGTGGTAGCATCTGTTAATCTTAGAAGTTTTCTAGCACATCTGCCTATGATTTTTAGGTGCCAAGTGAAGTTAACATGTTATTGTGATCCTCTTCAGCATTTGTGGCAGTAGTTACATGCCAAGAGAAACTGCGCAGAAAAGAAAAAATCTGTGGATTCTTTTAGGGAAGAGACCTAGTCTAAGATGCTTGTAAGTTAAAGATAGGAAGGACTCATATAAGCAAGGAGGTGAGCAACCCACATCACTTCTACATCTTTCAGCTTGTTCTTTGCCAGCTTAAAGTTCTGCATTAAAAATACGTGTGTATATATAGGATCTAAGAACTGTTGCAATAAAATTGTCATACTGGGGACTCTATTTCTTTACAAAAGTTGAGAGTTGCCCACCTGCTAAAGGAGGGAGTTGTAGTGCATCCATGGAGCTCAGGCTGTTCTTCAGCAGCCAAGACTTACTGCAGTGAGAAATGTTGGCTCTTGCAATTCACTAACAGCAGTGAATGTTTTCATATTCATTTTATTGAATCTACAAAACACAGGGAGGGCTTGGCTTTAAGAAACAATCCCAGTACTCTAGAGGTCCAAAAGCAGAAATGATAGCAAGAAATAACATGTTTTAATAAATGTTTTCTATGCTGGTGGCTCAAGTTTGGGAGGAGCTAAAATCATCAAGGATAATTTACCAGGTCCTGCTTCAGATTGTGAGGCTCTCACCAAAGGGCCTCCAGCTTTCTGTAAGAAACCTCTGTCTAGTTTAGCAGGAACTCCTGGATGATTCCTGAAGGTGCCTGTAGAGTTCTACCTGCCAGTGTTCTCGCTGATTCCTGTTTAATCCCGTGTTTTGCATGCTACTCCATGTAAGAGAGTTCCTAAATTCTTTACTACTGCAGAATTGGCTGTTCTGGCTGAGAAAAAGATCAATCTGAAAGGAACATCCTAAATCTGATGTCGTGTTCAGGTCAGATAGAGCTGTATTGTGGACCACAGAGGAACAAAATTTAAATAAAAGCTCTCTGTTTTCTCGCCACTCTCTGAGTACCTAATTGCAGGACTGAGAAAGCATCACTGCAATAGTATCTTGCTCTAGGCAGAACTCTTCTCTCAGAGACTTAAAATTATTCATGGGCATTTGTGGAATCTAGATGCCCTCCTGTAAATCAGGACCAGTGGTATGATCCTTGAGTAAAAGGGAAATAAACAGCAAAAAGAAATACTAATACATATATGCTTTTGGTATAATTGTATGGGTAATATACTTATAATGTGTAATTATTTCAATATTACCAATGAGGGAACTAAGGCACAGAAAATTAGGTATGTCATGTGAGATAATACAAGAGTTTAGAAACAAAATTTCTGTATTCTGCTTTTGTAAGCTGTAAGAAATTTGCCCAACTCTTCTATTTTGCTCATAATATTGCATATATGATCACTCAAATATTTTCCTAACATCTTATATACCTTATTATATACCTTATATATATCCAGTTAAATCTTATATACCTTAATTATCCAGTTAAACATAGTTAAAAATCACCCATAGTCTGTGTACACTGCAAATCCATACTTTGGGAAGCAGTTTTGAAATATCTCAGAAAATAAAAGCTTATTTAAAATATTTATTAAAATATAGTTGTTAGTTAATTCACTATCACATTTAATAACCTATAGAATGCATAACTATAACTGCAGATTGTAACCTCAATTTTTCACATTTATGGGCTTTTTTGTATATTAATCTAAGGAAAAGTAAAGATAGGGCAGTTGCATGTAGAACTTCATAAATAATAGTGCTTGAGGCTGCTGCCCGAGTTGTGAAAGAAACACTGTTTTTCTCCAATGACATGAAGCTTTAAGGACTTTATGTCCTGATCAAGAAGGAATGCTTTAATAAGCATCCATGTTAGAGGGTTTGTGCTGTGTAAGCTTGGTACAGACCATATGGGCAAAAAGGCACATTGTGTGGCGACAACTGCCCTGCTTGTCATCCCCAATCATACTTGCTCTAATCCTCGTTTTAATTTACTCTGCTTGTACAGCACCAATCCTGCCAGTGCGGTCCTTAGGGTCCCTTCACTCCTGCCATTTATGACAAGGAATATGCAAAGGCACAATTATTCATCTACTAAGGTGACAGAGAAGGGCTCTGCTTGGGAATATGTTCCCAGACTTGCAGCATCATAATGTCAGTTGTTAAAGCACTTTGCAGTTGCAAACAATTCTTGAGAGACTTTTTTTTTTAATATAAAATTTTGAACACAGAAGTGCTAAGACTAAATGAATCCTTATTGATTAAGCAGTGCACTGCTGGAAAGTTTCAATAAATAACATTCTTCATACTTTGCCTTTTATTCAAATGGGATGTTTTTTGTCTTTCCCCTTCCACTTAATTATGGTGCTGTTATCATTTAACTTCAGACAAAGGATAGTATGTTGAGGCACCCTTATTAAGTCTTACATATTGTATATTGTTTATATTCTGCTGTACACCACATTCCTAAATGGACCAAAAAAAAAAAAAAGCCAACAAAAAACCCTCAAGTGTAGCATTCAGCCTCTCAAGTCCATGATGTATTTCATTTGCTACGGTCAGAGCAATTTTAACAATGCCTTTCATTTTCTTATAGCCTAAAATGATTTTCTTTCTGTGAGGCCATTCTCCAAAACTTCTCTTCCCTTTTCAGGGTATCATTTGCAATTTAAAGCTAACCTGGTGAGTGTACTCACAATAGGCTTGCCCATAAAATGGTTCAAGGCCTGCCTGCATGCCTAATGAGGTTGATGTTGAGCTATTTAGCTCTTTGTCCTTCCATAATATCTACTTAATGCAGTTCAATGGGAGTGGATTGTTAGAAGCATTAAAGATTCTATTAAGTCTTTACTAAAGCCACTCTATTCTAGTCCAGCTGTATAGTGGCAAGAGCATTAAATTTGAGAATGTAGTGGGAACAAGGGGCCTGAAAAAGCACCTATAAAAAAAGGACAAATTTCCTAACGAAGTAAGACCACACTCAATTTAAGACCTGTTACTTTTGTATCTAGATCTAAAGACTTTCTCAATGTGCATCTCACAGCGTTCTGAATTAACTTTCGTTTCCCTTAATGGATGAACAAAGTACAGTTCAAATCTTCATTTATTTTCAGAGCACATGAGTAGATTTTTGCTTCACCACACTATTGGAAACAAATAGCATTATGACTTTAATCTCAGAGAAACTACCAAAATCTTGCAAAGGCCTCATTTCAGATAATATTTAAATGCAATAGATTTTGCCATTTGCTTAAATACTGTAGTAAGATTGGTCTGCATCAGGAATTCAGAAATCTCTGCACTTGAGGGGGAAGATAAACAACGCTTCTGACAAAATGTTCATTCAATGCCTTGTTTTGCTTAAGGGTTTGGTTTTTTATCAGGTCTGTATGGTGCTAGCCACCAGCACTGAGACGAGGGGAAAAAAAAAGGAAGGGGTAGAATGGCCAGGATTTCACACAGTTGGCATTGACTTGGCTTGAAGAGGCAAGCACTAAGCTGTCTTTTCAACCATAGTAAAAACCCTCCATCTGGCCACCCTGAAACTCTGTTAGCTTGTTCAACTCGCTGTCGGCTGATTGGGCTTTGTGAAGCAGAAGTAACAACATCAATAGTATAAACCCTTGCCACTTGAGAGTATTACATTTCATTTCATGCTTGACTTAATCAAAACTGGGGAAATGAAATTTACACCTTTTTGATGTTCTTTTCCCTGCTGTTTAAGGAGAAGAATCTTAACCCATTTGATCTTCACATGCACCCAGTAAATGACCAAATATGCCAAGCTGCCAAAAGCAGACGGCTGCCAGTTGCCAGTTTATGTCAGGTCACTGTGAGAGAGCTTAATGCAGAAGGTCTTGAGTTTCATACCAAATACTTCAATTTGTAGCACAGTATTTTGGTTGTAGTGTCAACAATTTAGCTCCCCTCTCTATTAATATTAAACTATTATAAAGAAAGCAGAAATGTCATTTTTTTGTGGAGGGAAATGTGTTAGCAGGCGGCTGTTGCATGACAGTCAGGACAGAGTGACAGAGATGAAATGAAGCTGGGTTGGAATTGCTTCTTCAAACCCTTGACATTTGTTCCTTTCTTTCCTGGCTCTGATCTACACGATATACATAGTTGTTGTTGTTGTTTTTCCTGCTAATAACAAGACAGTGCAGTGCCGGATTAGAGATTGAGTGAAAAATGGGACTGGTGATAAGGTTTTCCCCATGCCTGGGGGGAGGCTAATTAAGTGGGAGATCAGATCGCTACGGAATACATACATGAATAAAACCAACAACTAACAAAGTTCGCTCTGCAACTTGCTGATGGAGACAGCGCTTGATTCAGCACACTCGGGCCTGGGAGGAGGCTTTGCTGCTCACTTCGCTGCCAAGTTTGGATGCTTCACTTGGCCTCGGTGGCCAGCACGGAGTGTTGGGGCGGGTGGGAGATGTGCTGTCACCACCTGCGTGGGGCTGGGTCTGCACCGACAAACACAGACACGGTGCAACAGGTCCCTGCCTTCCCCGCCGCCGTCCTGCTCCCTTCAGAGACCTTTCGCCTTTTGTCAAGTGCCCACATTTATGACTTGATGAAAACATTTGTAATAGATCATCAAATACTGATACATTCAGAAGGACAATATCCCATTTGTTAAATATAAATTAACATTAACACAGATCCCCTGTCGCAGAAAGGCGAAGGGTTTTGACACCTTTTCAGCAGGACAGGCCGGGCCCCAGTGAAGAAAGCCGAGGGCCTGTAAAGGAACTTGTCCCGAATGGTGATCCTCAGGCTCTTGTGTGACAAGGTACATAGTTTCTATTCAGGAACAGGCAGATTATCGGTTACTATAGTTTCCCTAATGCTCAAATGGAGCTGAGGCCTAAGCTGAACAGAATAGGTTAAAAGGTGCCGATGTTTGGGCCTGCGAAACCACATGTTGAGAGTCAGAGACCAAACAACACAAAGAGCACATCTCTCCGGTCTTTGATGTCTTCTCTGAGGGACGCGGAGTGAGAAAAATGTGGCCGTGCCCCCGCGCCCAGCAGCCGGACAATGCGGCAGTGTGGGAGTGCAGGGCGCCGCGGGCCTCCGGCTTCTCCTGGGCAGGAGCAGAGATCGGCACAGTCTCAGGAAACCCCTGCAACCACCACACACAGCTTGCCTCATTTTTCCCCTGTGAGCCACGCGCTGTGGTCTTAAACACACACAAACTTAGGACCTTGAAGCACGAAGTTTAACTAGATTTAATATGCTGTTTTCTCTATTTGTTTCCATTTAGCCTGTTCTTTAGCTTTTCCTTTGTGTTGCGTGCTTTAAAAACTCTTTACAGCACTTCAGCTAGCAGCTTTTTATTTCCCTGCGTGCCTCAGTGTCTGCTCTGAATCCACTGTGGAGTTGGTTCAGCGGCTGCTCTGTGCTTCCTGCATGAATCACTGATTCTGCTCTTTTTTCCATTTGTGAGTATACAGCGTTTTTAAGCAATTCATATTCACCATAAAAATGTTCCGTGTAGGATATCCCCTGATAGCACAAGTGATGCTTTTGCATTTTTCATAAGCAAGATTAAAATACCCACTCCTCGTGCTCATGATGTAGGTCTCCTCCATTCTGTTGCAACTCAGTTTAGTATTTTAATTTTTTATTAAAACTCTCATAAGCAAGATAAATGTGCGTTGGCACTAAAGGGAGACTGCCAGCTTTGATAGGTTATATTGCCACAATTTGCTGCTGCTCTTTAAGTATTCCAGCTCTCAAGATTCAAGTATTATGCAAACCAAATTAATCAGCACCTGCATCTTTTAAAATAATGGAATTCATGAATTCTGAAGTTTTATCAGCGTTATTGTAATTCTGATTGTCGTCAGTTCTTTATACCATTATAGAAAAATATCTAATTGTAACAACTGTATTCCTATAGTGAACATATTACTTGAATTCAAACCCTAACAATGGCAATAGGATAACTGTCCTTGAATTTGAGCCTTTTGTGATACATCAATAGGCTTACAATGTGCTGAATTAGCAAGCATATTAATGGGCAGATGCAGCACCAGCCCATTCTTTTTACCCAAATCTTCTTATGCAAATACCCCATGAATCCAGTTCAAAGAGCTAGCTTTAAAATGAGCTTCTACACACATTCAGATGGGTCCTTTCACAACTGCAATGGGACTTAGATAGAAAGTGACATGAGAAAAGTTTAGACACTTGTTTTTATAACTGAACATGATCTTGTTATCATAATCTGATACTGGTAACTGGCATGGTCTGGTTGTAGAATTTTAAGCCTTTAACAGAGGGAGATAATCTAGGCCTTTGTGCTACAATGTACTGAATCCTGCACTTGGTGAAAGCTATCAATGAGAATCGCAGTTCATGCTTTTTCAAACAAAACTTTTTCATGGTAAAAGCTTTTATCCTATGATAATTACTTAACTGATTGTAGCGGTGCCTTTAACGTTAGTGAGCTCATAACAAGGACACATAAAAAAGGCTGCGTTATTTCAGAATAAATAAATTACCAAATAAACAGTTTTTGTTTGCTTGTTGGACTAAATGGTAATGAGGTCATTATTAAAAATGCTAATGCACGGCAGCATGGCTGGTAAAAGTTAATGTATTTTATTATCTTTCTTTTGTTTGCTCTGTTTCTTGTGATTGTTTCTCATCAACAGCATCTGGACAAGAATAGTTTTAATGATTTAATTGCAAATTTAGGAAAACCTACCAAAGGAAAAGAAGGATGATAGTTTTACTGGATTGATCATGTTGAAATCCCTTCCTTTAGAGTTAATTTTAAATTTCTCTGCAATTTCAATGAAAGCCTATGGTTTTCTAGGTGCTAGATTAGATTTTCTTAAACTGTCTATTTTAAGAAGTCTGAAAGCTGGTGAGAAGGAATTTCTTGTTGACATTTCCCATACATGCTGACCAAGCTTCATTAAAGCAATGCTTCCTACAGAATATTCTATAGGAAGCATAAAGACAACCGAGAATCGATCTCAGCTGGAGCAAATTGGCATAACTAATTGACTTCTGTGGATCTGGTCAACACTGTTTCAGCCTTGGCCAGTGTGTGGTGTTGATAGATGTAGATAATTTAAACTACATGAGATTATTGCAAAAAATGAGAGGGGAAATAATCTGCTCTTTTATCATTGCATTTAGGTAATCATGATGTATACTAGACTAGTCCTGTGCAAGCATTATCAGTTGGTTTGTTCTTTATAATTTTTTTCTGGAATGAGTATTTATACTGTGTTCTGAAGCACTAATGAGGTTATTCTTATACCAAGAACTTTGGTGCAATAGATGAAGATAAAAACCAGCATATCTCATACACTTATTTTTAGACTAGTACAAGGATTTCATGCAGATGCATACTGGTAAAAATATTATGGGTTGTGCTTGATAACCTTAATGGAGGAGTGCTTTATTAAGATTTGTTGGGCGCAAACATAAGAGTTCCAGATTCTGCTTCTAGACACTTTGTGTTTCAGCTCTAATTAGCAGCATTATTTTGAGACATGAAACATTTGGCCAAAGCTTTGATTTTTGGTATTGTTTTCTATTTTCTGTAAACCTGCAGTAGGAAACTTATGTACTGAAAGAACATGTCAAGTTATCGCATGGGTACAAAGAGGGCCTAATTCTGAATTCAGATGTATATAAGTCAACCCTGTCTCAGAAATATATCCACCACCATTGATTTAGCTTTATCACACTTAGACTTTGATACTTAACTGCTTAACTGTCTTTTTTTTTTTTTTTTTGCTTTGTGGATGAAGCTGAAGTGATCAAATGAAGTTATATTTTCTTACCCATTTCTTCTGTAGCTAGTATTGTTTAATCACAGCATGGAAAAAGATCTGGAAGGAAATCAGTGAAGGAGAACCACTGAAGGGGTGAAATGTCAAAGGAGAGAAGCATAAATGGGTTAGAACAGTAAAATGTCTGGAGGGCAAACTATGTGGGAGAGCAGTGGAAGCAGAGAAAGATGGAGAATCATCTAGAACATCAGTATCAGACTGCCAAACTGTATGTTATATAAAAGAGGAAAGGAAAAATTGTGTCAATTAATGGCAGATAACATCATCTAGGGAGTAGAACAAATGGAAGGAAACTTGGAAATTCTCAAGAACATGTAACTTTCCTGTTATTTCACTGCAGTTCACCAACACAGAGTTCATGTTTCACAATGTCAACAGTAACAAAAAACAAGGTAAAGCAAATTGTACGAGCAAAATTAATTGGAATGAGTTTCAATCCCAATAATGTGTCTGTTGGGCTTCAATAGTGACAGGCAAAACAGGAGAAGACAGAAATGAAGTGTGTTGTTTTTAGAATTTATTTTTTGAGAAATAGAGTGGCTGTGAGCATGGCTTTTTTTATGAAAGTAGAATTTAATATTCTGGCATGAAAATCAAGTCCTTGTGTCCTTTTACTCAAGGAACAGATATTCTCTGAAAAAGGAAGTTCATGATGGTAAAGGCTGTCTGCAATTTTAAGTCAATTTTTCAGAACATGTTTTAAAAGATGTGCACTGTTTCTGTGAATCAAAACTGGCTAAAATATTTGCAGCCAAATCATATTTGGATATTTTTCGAATTAAATGGAATGTTTTGACAGTTTGAAATAAAACCCTTTCATTTCTAGATGGCATTTTTCCATAAAAGTGAAATTAATCTATCTCAAAGAAAAGGGTTTCAGTATCATCCCTTGCACTGCTCTTGTTGACTTTTACGCATTTTAGTACTTTGAGAAACTGGGATAAGTATGTGTTTTGGTGCTTTGAGGAACTGGATCCTACAATGTTTGAGATAAGCCTTAGTTTGTCCTACAGACAAAGCTGAAATTCATCCCCAAGAGATTCAAATTCTTGATTTTGTCTTTTTGACATCTGGCGCTGAAAGAATAGTTTCATGCCTGCTTTTCTATTTCTTTTTGTGCATGGGAGGATTAAATTTTTATTTTTTTTTTAAATGCTCATTTTTCAAATCTCCTTCCAGGGAACAATTTGGCATGCTTTGGGTCCTCTGAGTAAACCAGTGTTTTCTAACTACAGGTGTTCACCCAGCAGTAACGTTGCACTGCGCAGCATTCCAACCAGAACAAAAAAATGAATTATACTCACAAAATATGCCAATGTTCCCAGTCTTGTGCCTTCATCAGGGATGAAATGTTAGTATACTCTGCTAAATCCAAGTAAATGATAAAAGAATCATGAGAAATGCGAATGGAATTGTTTTTCTGCCAAGTGGAGTGCAATGAGGCTTTACTGTTTGATGAACATCTGTAAATACTCTGGATTCCCTCACTGCATTCGTGCTGTGTAGGTGGTAATGCTGGTGCTTTCTCTCTAACATCACCAGAGCTGTTATCATTACACTCAGTTTGCTGCAGTCTTACAGCTTCTCTCTGCTTTTCTTACCTTCCAGGTATGAGATGTGCAATACCCTATAGCAAATACAACTTCAGCCTAAGTAAATCTCACCTTTTCTCTGTAATTTCAGAGCAGAATTTTATAGCAAAGCCAGCATTCCTCCCATTAAAATGCCATCCAGGGGATTTCTTTATGCAGGGAACACCTCAGAATTGACTGCCCTCTTCCAAGTCATTCAAGAAGTTGGTGATGAGTTTGACAATGCAACCCAAATCACCTTATTCAGCATGCGGTTCAGCTTCTGTCTTTCACTTATACCTGACAGGTGGAGAAGAAAAGAATTATTTACTTAGAAATAATTAAATAACTTCTGTTTTCTGAGATATTTATCCTAGTAGCACTAGGGATTTACATGGATGTGTTGAGCATGGGATCAGATTAAAAGCTATCATGTAGAAGTATTGCTTTTTTGCATGGATATTGGTATAACTTTTGAGTCTGCATGTAAGCACTATGCTATTTGTGCCTGAGGGATAAAGTAGTAGCAGAGGAGAAGTCCCCTGGATACACTGGCCATTTGCTCTGGGAAACACTTGGCACAGTAAGAGAGGAGCTCAGTCACTGATTTAAATATAAGGTAGGTATGCTTTCATGAGATCACCATGGCCGTGGGGCTTTCTTTGTCTTTCTTCGTGCTCTGGTTTAGTTTGAAATGAGGGTGGAGGTATTTGTAAGTGGTCAGACCCCTTGGAGATAAAAGCACTGGGAGAGTAGGTCTGTGTTAGACCAGCATCCATAATCAGATATAAGGTCTGGTGCATGAATACCAGAGAGTCATAAAATAGCTTGGGTTGGAAGGGACCTTAAAGATCACGGGGTGCCAGCACAGTTAGCTCAGAAGGTTTAGAGAAATAATTTCTTCACTGCTTGTGATAGCCCTACAAATGCACAGCTGCTAGGGTTATGGTTAGTCTACAACTACAAATGCAGAGTGACAGGGAGAAGAAGGGTAACTGGCTCCTTAATCCATTGTCTCTAAAAGAGGATGGAAAAAAATTTTAACATGTTAAAATAACTCAAATTACTGAAAAACATGTAAAATTATTATTGCTCCTGAGGCAGCCTAGAAATATTATTACTGTATTGGCTGAATCCAAACATAAAATATTTTCTCCCTGGTTTTTAAAGCCATTGACAGATACAATAGACACCACAAGCCAACTCTTAATCTTGGGTTTAAGATTTAGATTTGTTCTAGATGTTAGAATTAACCCTGGTTAGAATACATGATAGATTTCTATTCTAACAGAGAAATATCCCCTCTTCAGAAGAAATCCCCTTCTTAAATCATCTAGTCTGTGACATCCCCTTAATCCCTTTATTTTTCTCGAATTTAGCATAAATACTTCCCTTTCTTGCACCTCCATCTGTTTGTTCTACTTTTTTGCCTTGGTTCCTGTCAATGATGCATGGAGCTCTGTTTTCAGTCAGAATGGCATTAGCTAAAGCAGTAGTTTCCCAGAGCTGGTGCCAGAGAAGTAGACTGAATGTCTTGAGAATGGTGAAAGACATAAATATACAGGGACACATATTGATCTGTATGCATGCAGGAGTGGAGACGGATGGGTGGGTAGATGTACACTCACACAGATAAATAATACAGCCAGTGAATGTACATACACAGCTATTGGAAAAGTCAGAGAATTCTAAAATGCTCTCACTAATAGTCTGGTTAATGAATACAAATGCAGTGCAAACTCAAGCAAGCTTAACACTTACAATGGTTTGTTCCCAGACATCTACGGAGTGGTAAGGAGGAGAATTAACATAGGATTATCATATTTTACACATAGACATACTTGCCAATCCTTTTAAGAATACTTTAAGGACAGATCTAGCGTCTAAGTATTTGGAAGTAAGAATCACTAAATATAGACTGTGCAAACCACTTAGCTATAATTCTTTTGAGTACTTGCTGTATGACAGAACTGCGTGTTCAGTTGATTTCTGCATAATGAAATAAGCCATTTTAATTTTTAAATGTGGGGAGATAGCAGTTTGTAAGCTATCCTAAATATTTAAGAACATTTCATTTGATTAACTGAGCCGTGTTTGGCACTATGAGGAGCTATCCACGACTTTAATACTATCAAAAATTGGTTCTGAAAGTGAATGGTAAAAGAGATGTGTGCCTACCTGGTTTCAGGATTCAGCACTTTTGTAAGGCACATTCCACAGATGTTGGTGGTTTCACGCAGGTACAATCATGTATCTATAAAATCACCCAGCTGCATTATGTAGGTGTCTGACAATGTGGGCTGTGGTTTCACCATCGTTAATATCCGATCTATATGCTATCAAAGCACTCAGGGTAAATTTGATCTGGCTAAAGGATACGTGGGTTAGCTCACAATATGCAGTTTGTGCTGGCTGTGGTAGGACAAACACTGTTTAATCTGGCATTAAGGCTGCCGACACATTTTTTTTGAAAGATGGCAGAGTGAGATTTTTCCATTATGTGTCTTTGCATCTTGTGACCACGGTGCTCTTTATTTGATATTAATGATCTAAAACCATGTCTTTAGCAATTGTACAACATATTCTCAGATACAGCTCCTGTTAAAAATATATTTTAAAAGCCCTGTTTAAATGTGCTTACTATTTCTTTTGTTGACCTGGGGAACATAGTTGCTTTCTTGTTTTGTTAATATTACCCAAATGACTTATTTGCATAATTTATGGGAATATTTTTCAGATATGTTTCAGGGTAGCTTTTGACATAGGAAAAATTAAGTTTAGAACACACAGGTGAGTAGAAAAGTCTTATTTCTTCAAAGTTTTTAAACTGTATCATGGATAAAAGGTTGCTTAGTGATGCTGTCTCTTGAAGGATTTTGTTGTGTCATTTCTCACCTTTCTACCTCTTCAGTGTGAGGGAGAGCAGGAAGGGTAATTAGGAAAGGGCTGAGCCAAACTGCTCAGTGGCAGTCTAGCAAGGGGCAGCAACCACAAGAGGTGCCTTGGGAAGATTCAAAGTGCTTGTTAGGAGAAATGTTTCCCCTACGAAGGTATGGTAATACTGGAATAGGTTGGCCAGAGACCCTTGGAACTTTTGAAGAGCTGGTTAGACAGAATCATGGCTTGTTTAGTATTCATAACTAAACCATGGGGGGAAGCAGAACCTTTAAAGTTCACTTTTACTAATATTTCTATGATTGTGTTATTCTGTACCTACAGTGCAGAGGTATCAAAGTAATTTATTCAGGTGGGATTTTCACTGTAGGTGAGTTTCCTTTGTGGGTGAATCTTTTCAGTGGAATTTCTGTAATTTTGTACTGGGGCCATAATTCAGCTGTGAAATAAACCAAGTGGATCTAATACAAAAGCCGTATATTGTATAACAATCACGCTTCCCACAACACAGGGATCATACTAAGTATTAAAAATCCTGTTTTCTTGTTGAAATTCACCATTCAAACCAATTGTGTATATATGCTTGAAAGTCCCTTTTTATTATGGACATCCTATGAGCCTTATTAAGCAAAACAAAACAAACCCTGAAAGTGAAGCAGAGTGGTTCCTACCCTTTCAGCAGCAGGACCAGTCTGCAATTTGGTATTATTTCCCACGGTAATTCTCAGTGTTTAGATTTTAAAATTCTTTATTGATAATTGCAAAAGATTTTGAAAGGTAATGAATACCATACAGGGTCATATCAGATGTCCTTCTGTTGTGTCCTGCTATCTGACTCTAGCTAGCAGTGACTGCTTATCAGTGTAGGAGCGGTGCGTCATCCTTTCCTTGGTATATCTTTCCAACAATCAGTGGTTCACTCTTCACTGAACTAGGTGTGATCTGAGAACGCATCTCACAGCAGCATTCAGCACTTTTCATGTTTAAACCCATCGAAGCATAGTACTAATTATGGTGGTGCATCTAACACTGCTGTCATTATCCTCTGATGGATTTTTCCAGAAGACTCAGCCACCAGATGTTCATTTGGTCTGTTTCCAAGAGAAATATGCTCCTCTATACATCTTTCATTTGGCATTTAGTGACGTATTTACAGCAATGTTCATGCAATTAAAAATATTTTGGTTGGGTTTGGTTTTTTGTTGGGGTTTTTGTTATGTTTTGTTTTGGTGGTTTTTTTTGGTGGGGGGATGATGTTAACACAACAATGAGCTCAACTGTGTTTACAGAAATTGCATCAGGCAATGACTCAGTTTTGGTCTCTCTTCAGCTGCTCCGAGTTCTCACCCAAATGTTTTTTAACAGTTTTGGTCGATTTTGATTTATGGAGTCATGATTAAGTAAGGAAACTGGAGCAGCAGAAAGTATCTGCTGCTGCTGGGGAAGCACAGGCCCTGGAAGCTGGCGGATGCTGGCTCTGCAGCAGATCAACCTAACTGTAGCAAAGGTCATCCTCTAATGGAAAGGAAAACAAAAATAAAACACTCCCATTCCACCATGAGGAGATACTGAGCTACCAGGGGGAGGGAGAGCTCCTGTAATATACTGCTGTGCCACTTGAGCTGTACAGATCTTTATGGTCCTTTACTCCTCTTTCCTCCCACAGATAAATTACAGACTCTGATGGTCCTGTGATGGCCTGAGCAGTAATAAGATGAGCTGCTGCTTGGCCTCTGTCCTTGGTGGGATCCAGAACCCACCCTGCTCAGTGGTGTATCCCCCCAGTCTTTGTCTGCTCCTGTGATACCAGCTCGTACCCTGACCCACAATGGGCAATGTTCAGTGTTTGTCTGTGAGTGATCCTCTGTTCGATTCAGTCTGGAGAGCTCAAGAGAAGCTTTGTTGAGCACAGAGACACAAGAATAGGGAGACGTGCCCACCTCCAGCCATGATGGCATTGGTATGTCACAGCCATTGATAAACTCTGAATTTTCTGGATGTCCAGCTGTGGTACTGCTCTCCCTTCACTGTTCCTCTGTGGCATGCAGACAGCTGAGTGCTGCGTAGTTGGCAGCAGATGAAGGAATCTGTTCAGGAAACCCCCAGTTCAAATGACAGGAACAATTGATTTGCAGTATGGAGGACCTGAACATCACACTTTTGTTGTCAATGAGGCATCTCTCTTGAGATGTTTCTTATTTTTCCCCTTTATTGTTCAATTAGCTCTCATTTTACATAACTACTGTGTTTAAATACAGGCCTTAAAATTTCCAGTGTTGTGTGGCTATGGGCTTGTGAAGGTTTTTTTCAGGTAGCCTTTGGAGAGAAATCTTTTCTATTTACTCAGTGAAGACTTAGTCTTGGCCAGGTGAACCTTTGCTGTGTGGGTCCAGGATTTCAACTAAATTTTTTCATTTCCTTTTTGTGGAAATTCTGTGGCCGTACAAATGTAATTTGCAGAGTAAGTCTTATCTATGCTTTTCTGTTGCATGGTCCCAGTATTGGGCAACATTTCTGTTGCTCTTGTTTAAGACTGTAGTGCCTGTGTTCAAGTCAGGGAAACAGAAAGAAGTGCTTGGGCATGCTTAGGGGTGTGTGCACACAGTGAAATTTCTGTGTGTAATGAAATGAGAAACACCCTGTTTTCAGTTTGCATATGCATTGCAGGATACAGGAAAAAGGGATTCCTCACTTATTGATAACTGTGAGTTAACTGGGATAACTGTTGTTGCTTGGTTAAAATGGATAGAATACCAAATCACACTCCTTGTTCTCATTAAAAGGCTGCCATTTCACAACCTCAGCCACAGTTTTTACCAAACATGCATTTCCCTCATAGTTCTCATCTTTGCTTTCTATAACTCTGCATCTTCCAAAATGCCAGTTATTAGTATGCAAAATTTCTCTGTCTTTGAAGCGAAAGACATACTCCTGAGTATTGTCATCAATTATAGCTTTGGTGTTCTCTTCAGCATCTTTAAAATAAAATCCCTAGCTAAATTTTCACCCTGTAATTAAGGACCTAAAGTAAAGGAGCTAACTGAAGGAAGCATGTGAACTGTGAAACACCATTTTTCAAAAGAATTTTTGCCAGTACCACTTGCTTCAGTAAAGCCAGTGGCAGCTTTAAACAAGAACACATTGTACAATACATGTGTGTATTTTCTGTCCACATAAATTTCACTTCTCTAAATTAAAACGCCCAAAAATGAAAACCATCCAGATGCATTGGTTATAAACGAGGAGCTGACTCAGTGTCTGCGATGGCCATTAATGAGCCTCTCCTACACTCCCTAATCATCTTGATTGCCTTATTGAATGAAACATGTGACACAAACCTTGTGCAGAATCTCACTGCTGCTGAAGCACTCACTTTAGCTCTTTGTACTGTAAATGGTGATTTACTTCTGGCACCTCTTCAAATGGCAGCTCTTTACATTTGTGGTCTTCAGCTGAATGTTCTGCCTGTACACTTAGTTCCTCAGAGCACCAGTTATCTTCAAGTCTTTAATGTCCCAGCAGGTGTTAATAACAAGAAAGTCATGCCTTGGTCAGCACACTATTTTGCCTGTCCAACATGAAGTCAACATACTTCCCTCAAGAAGGAATTGGCTGAAGTGTAAAACAGCTGCAATGGTTCCTACTCCCACAGCCTTTTGAAAAAAGGATCAGCACGGTTTTAGCCAAAATAGTCATTATCTCTGCTTAATAAATGTTCTGAGTTTAATGGAAATGCAGAAGGCTACTTAATAAAGGCTTTATTAGTAAACACTCCAAAGTGTAATCATCCTAAAGTTAGTAACTTGTTTAAACCAAGACTGTGGTCCTATTGTGTATCTAGTGAAGATTCAGTATTATCCTGCAGCCTTTCGTACTGTGAGAGTACTATGGGCTTCCTGTTGATGTTTGCAGTCTCAGGAAAAAGCTGAAGTTTACAATGGCAGTGGAAAGGGAAATGATTAAATAAGCTTTAGGAGCTAAAGTACTCTTCCTTCTTCAAACAGATCCTTCTGGGCAAGGCTAGAAAGACATGGAGTACAATGGTGAGGAAGTGTACTACACCTAAACTTCTGGTGTTCTCATACTTGTTACTGGCTATGGATTTATTTAGTGGAACTTTTTCATGCTTGTTAAAAATTGAGAATGTTAACTCGGAATTAACTACCTTTTAAACAACTTGTAGTTTCTAGTATTCTGATCTGTGTTGGTTTGATTTGGTTTAAGGGATAGCATCGTACAAATTAATCTGTACTGATGAAGCCCATTTGTCTGAAGATTATTCTTTTAATAGGCTAGACAGTTAATGGTTTTTAATTGTAAGCTTTGACTATAGGCTTTCAGTGTTTTCAAATGTGTGCTTGTCCTTATTCTTTCATTTTAGGCCTTCCTGAGGAAGGTGGTAACTGCTTTTGCAGATAGGCATAAAAAGAAGTATTTGACTTGGCTTTCCATCATAGTTCTTCTTCTTCTCACAGTCTACATCTGATCAGCCCATGAGGTGCTAAAGTGGATAGCTCTCATAGCTTATCTGATGTTTTGGAGAGGACAATCTATAAGAATGTTTTCTCTTATCAACAGTGTTCCCATTTCCAAAGATCAACACATTTTGTAATGTAATGAGCTCTGATATGTGGGTGAGAGGGTGTGTTGTGCATGGAAGCCCCAATCAGGAATCAGGCTTTGTACATACCTGTCATCCTTCAAAAGGCTTCAGTGTCAGTAAAGCATGGGGAGAGGAAAACGGGACCTTGGGTACAATGGTGAGCCATGCAGAGGGAGCACAGAAATGGTGTTAGAGAGAAAATTAAGGGGAGAAAACAATACCACACAAAAGCAATAGAAAAAGTGGAAAAAAGAATTAGGGGAGGTAGAAGGCAGGGAAAAGGAAAGTAAGATACAAAATGAAAACAATAAGAGGAGCAACATGAGCACCACAAATAGGGGAAAATAACACTGGACTAAAACCTGTATTGTCTGGAGATATCCATGATACAGCTAGAGCATAACTGAAACATTTGTATTCTTCTTAAGTGCTCTGTGTAGATTTCTAATCTACTTCTGTAAATGCTTTAAAATGTTAAATGCATTTGTTGGATGAAAATGGGATTTTATTTTGTTACACATTTATTTTTCTTTCCTAATGTTGCAATATACAAAGAAAAGGAATAGGATGTGTATTAGTTCAACAGGAACTCAAGACGACTTGTTTTATATGAACAAGGGTGTTAGGTATTGTGAACTATAAAAACATTCCATTGTTAGACAAGAAGAGTTAAATGTATCGCTTTTAGCAATCTTCCAAATTAAACAGCCAGGCTTTGCTCTTCCCTCTGTCAATATGACATCATTTTGTTTATACTGAAAAGACTGGTTTAGAGGTACATCTTGAGTTGGAACACGTTATTTAGTGTGGCAAGAATTCATAAAATGTTCTTAGAAGTTTTAACATTTGTCTCAGTAAGAGAAAGGCAAAACAAACATTTTCAGGCATATAAACGATATACTTTGAACATTGTTCCTGGTTTTGCATTCTAGAGGTTTTTTTGTTTGTTTCATTTGGGGTTTTTTTGCTGAAAACACAAAAACATTAATCACATACATTAATACACAAGGGGGAAAATGTATGAGGAAGAAGGCGTACATCTGTACAGGAGGGTTGTCTGCATTCTGTGTTTATTCCAGTGAGGAACTTCTGTCACTCAGTACATCAATATGTTCTATTTAAGCTTAGTTCTGCAGTTTCTTTTAAAAAAGGCTGTTAACAATCACTGTCACTTGAAGACTGGATTATGTGGATTACATTCTCATTTTGTTTCTTCCTGATAAAAAGTTCTGGTCATTTTGTCTTGTTCTGCTGAGACCCAAGTGCCCCTGAATGCTGCCCATTGGTGTTGGGATAGGGAGAGCTGTCCATCTGGACACAGCTGCCATGGCACCACTTTTTAAGGTGCTCTGCAGAGGTTAAAGCATAAAGTACTCATGCGGCTGGAGCTTTAGGTGGCATCTTAATATCTTTGGGAAGCAGGCAGACCCGGCTGCACACATGTGAGCTATAAAGGGCCCTGTCTGTGAGGATGATGCCGTGATGTTTGGTAATGGTAACCAGTAAGGCAGTGAAGTCTTTTCTAAAAGTATCGCGTTGCAGCGTGAAGCTTCCTGGCGTGATGTCAGGCAGCTCTCATGAACCCCGACTGCTCCACAGCAGCTACGGTTATTCTTAGAGACACTTCCCATTCCTTAGGAAAAGCTACTGTGTGAGGCTTAGTTGGCTTTTATCTTTAGAAGTGAGCATTTAAATGTTGGACTAATTTGTAGCTCGTTCGCAGCTCAGCTGCAGCCCTGCCAGCTGCGCTGGGATCAGTGACAAGCCTTTCTTCCGCCTCCAAAGCACACTTGCAGACAGATCCAGGCCCTAGAAGCACATTGCCCCAGAGGCAACTCGACTTTTTCACAGGCATGTAGCTGCCTGAGGGAGTTTTCCAGAACAAGTAGCATATTAGGCGTTCCCTAGCAAAGAAAGACCTTACACGCTGGTAGTAACCTTGCTGGCTTCAGGAGGGTTGGATTGGCACTGCTGGGGACATGCTCTTGTGTTTGGAGATGGAGAGGAGCTGGTGACCATGAAGTTAAGTATTGCCCCACCTGGGGCAATATATATATACAACATACTGCCCCGTACAGCTTAGAGACAGAGGTGTGAGCTGCCCAGGGGATGCAGGAAAACCTCTGTCCCCTCAAGGGATGTTGATTCAGAATGGCAGGAGCAAAATGTATTCAACTAAAGAATCTTTTCCCTTGGATCATCACCCGTGTTCTTATGGCAGCATTCTTGCAAGACTTAGCAGCACAGCTGAATTAGAGACGGCCTCTCTTGTGTGTTGGATCACAAGGGAAAAAATGTACTTTTTTGGGTGGAGATCAGAAAATAAGTTAATGAGGTAGGAATTAGTAATAACTACACTGGGAAGCATCTGGCTCTGCAGCTTAGCAGTTGTTCGGCAGTATGGAGCTTGGTTCCCACATTTTCAGAGGCCTGCTGTGCTCTTCATTCTTGTCCCACCAATCTCTTCTGGTTTTGTTTGCCCTCACAGATTTGGAAAGCTAGTCTGTCCAACCTTACAATCTAATAAATAATAAATACACTTATTGGAAGCCTAGCAGCTTCCTCTTGGTCAGGCTGGTTGCAGACTTGACCTCTATTTTGCAGAAGTGTGCCGTGGCAGCTGGGCAAGCCCTGGAGTAGCAGTTCCAGGCACAGGCCTCCACAGGCTGTGATACCTTGGCTGGCAGGGAGTGGGAGAAGACAGTGGGTCCATTCCTGACCTGTCAATAGGGTGAGACATGATCAAGTCAGTTTTACGTCATTGCAAAAATAAATCTTATATTCACAGTTACATGTTCATATGAGGCTCCCCAACCAAGGAAACAGAAATGAACTAACCCCTCTTGGCACAATCCATTTAGCCTGGACAGTAAAAGGAGAATAATTTATATTTTTTTTTATGCCCAGGAGATTTCTCCTTGTTTACACCACTGTTAAATTTAGTCCATCTTATAGGCACAAAATGCTTCTTTTCAATGCCATTCTTCTTTTAAGATCCAAGGAAGTGTGAAGGAGTAAAAACAACCAGTTGTTAACCACGGTTAACATGAGCTGCTGAAGTGATTCTATTAGCTGAGGATAACTGCCCAGATGCTCGAAGCACTGGGGTCTCGCTGCCGGCTGGCGATTCCCATAGCAAGCGTCAGTAACAGATAGTGTGAGAAAAAGAAACATGATCAGGCCTCTTCTAAAAGAGAGTAAAATATACACTCAGCAGGGATGAGAATATCCTAGAAACAAACAGCAGGGAGCTGAAACGAGGAAGAAACAGAGCAGGAAATGGAGCTACAATTCTGATTTCATCAGATTAGCGGAAGCTGAACAGAGGAGAAACCAAAGGATTTCTGTGAAAGTGGGAGTGCACTGTGTTGGATTCACCCTTGACCAGGAAAGCCAGTTTTCACACTGGATCTGTGTGAAAGAGCAGGAGGGGCATAGAAATTATGTGTGTGATGTCAGCTCATCATGAAATAGTTGAGGATTGTTTTATTTAATTTTTCTTTTCTATACTTTCATCTTTTCAACTTCAGGTCAATTTTTTAAACAAAGAAGCTGTTCTTTAGAACTGAACCTGACAAAAAAAAAGTTGTTTGCTAAACGGATTCAGTTTTTTTAATAGCTTTGTTCATTCCTAGGCAATTTTTTTCAACATTTTTTTTTTTTACTAAAACATGGTTCTGGCATTTCTGTAGTGACTCTTTTGTCTTTTATTAAATAGTGTCTTTCAAGTGCAACAAAATGAGAACTAACTAAATGAGTCTTTAAAAGCATATTACTGTTAATTAAATGAAGACATCAAAAAGTTCAGATTGAACAGGGTGAGATTCACCATGAGCAATAGATACATTATATCTACTTAGTGTTTTCAGCAAATTTTTATTCTGTTGCTGACAAAATTAATTTAATTTTCAAAATGAGGAAAGGAGGTGGAGGTTATGTGAATGTTAGGGCCAATGGGTGATCCTGGAAGAGCCTTGAATTGGCAGGTGGAGTGGAGCAAATCATGAGATGGAAAGGAAAGAGAGACTGCTCTTTAAGGTGTCTTGTTAACCTGAAGTGTTAACCTGAAGTGAGGCCTTGTAGGAGCTGATTTTTCATTTCTCCAGAAGGCAGGGCTTGTAAGCAAAACTCAGAAAAGGATTCAAAATAACAGGAGGCTCTCTGTCCTACTGTGTCACAGGTTTTAGGAACTTGGCAAAGTCAAGCTTCCTCAATAAAAGATGGAAATTGGTCCTTGGTATGCTTAATTAAAGAGGAGATTGAGAATCATTTAAATATAATTTAAAGTGATTTAATGAAAACCAATATTTGAATATAAGGTTTAATTTCCCTGAAAATAAATCACAGCTAAGGAGGAGAAACTTTCCATGTAAATCCAGTGATTTGGAGTACCCTGCATGGAAGGGGAGCTCAGATGCAGTGCATCTGTCACAGCCTTAGAGGGCTGGCCCTGATGGCTGTTGGGCTAGAGGTGCAGGCAGAACTTGCGCCCTGCAGCATCTGCTGAGCTGTACAGGACTGAAACAATATTACAGGCAAGCAAGACTTTCATTTTCCCTGGAAAAACAAGGAATTTGAGTGCTGAATAAGGAACATGATCTGTGGTACTGAACTGAGGAAGCATTTGCTTTAAGAATGGTTCCTTAAAATTGATTACTTTTCTCCCCATTTTTACATTATTCTTTTATTTCTCTGGTTTAGGGTACTCTTTTTTCCTGGCCTCCAATGTCTATAAAAGATGGATAGAAGAAATAATGTGCAAAATAATTTTAGAATATATTTTATTTGAGTTTTGGATAGGCTTAATGGAAATTTTCACATTAAATATTTTGTAACATATTTCAGTGAGATATATATGTAAGCAAACTATTAAATATTTTAAAAAGAGAGTATATGATTTGTTGTATTTATAGACCTAATGGACACAATTTTCACACAGGCTTTTTGTGGGTTGGAGGTGGGTTCTGGCTGTGCTGAGCTCTGGAGTCACCCCTGAGCAGATGCTGTTGGCTGTCCCTTTGGCTGTGTTCAGTCTGCTGATGTTACAAAACTCTGAGAACTCTTGCTCTTAGCACTTCTGTGAATGTTTTAGGAAATGTGTTTGTTGTTTTGGAGCAAAGATAGGGAAGGCAATTCTTTTTCCAGCAGCTTCACTGAACAGTGGAGATTCACAGCCACTTACAGATAGGGAACCTGGACAAATAAAGGGCAGACTGTGTCCACATGCCACTGCAGCGTAGAAGGCACTATTCTACCTTTCCTTCTTTCAGAAAAAGCAGGATAAATTAACCAAGCAAGGAGTAGGCCAGGAGAGTTGAGCTATCGGCACTCTCCAGCTTCTGGTGCTGAGCAAGCCAGCTTGGATCCCTCTGTGCAGCTCCGTGCTGTGTTGTGTCCATGCATTCCTGCAGTCATCAGCTACAGTTCCTGCATCCCCAGCAGCCTCCTGACTTCCCAATAGTCTTATTTGTCTCCTGTCTTGTTTTACCCAGTCTGCTGTATTTAAGGGAATAATTACCTGTTCGTTTTTTTTAGCCTTAAATAGCTCACATTTAAATACAATGAGGGAGGATGAGCATAAACACAAGAAAACAATTTGTGTGGTAATGCGAAGTATTTCAAAAGAAACCTGCAGTGTGTAATTCTTCGCCATGCAGAAGCTGGGGTAGAACTTTCTGCTTCTCGTAAATGTGAAATTAGTTCACGTCTTTTCTTTCTTTTATGGTATTGCCAATTATTCAGTGCACCATAAGCCCCGTGTCCTAAATTTCTTGGTTCATGTCTAAACATTGCTTGTATTAGCTGTACCCTAATTAATCCTTTTGTGCCACAAGTCTAATTTGCCCAGCAAGCTTTTCTTTGCCAGGAATGGATGCACCAAATCTGCTGATGCCAAAGAGGTAATGTGCATTTAACATGCATCAGCACTCGCTCTCCCTTTTGTAATTGCTGATCCTCCTCCACTTAATAATGCACTACTAAGTTAAGGTTATACATAGCTCAAGCAGTGCTAACTATCAGGGTGTGTGGTTATTCTATAATAACCACATTTTAGGGTGTGTTTCAATTTTACAGGCCAGTCATTTACTTCAAATTACTTTGTCATTTCTTGAAGCCATTGTGTAATTTCATTATTAAAGGAAAAGAACAAAATATAATTTGATTTTTAAAGATGCATTAAATAACACTAATTATAATGCTTAGCTTTTAGCACGTTTTTCATCCTCAGTGCTTTATAGCCATTTTGCTAATTAATTTTTACAACATTCTTGTGATGAGCAACTAGCTGTACCTCTGCCCGAAAGTCAGGAACGCTGAGGCAAGGAAGTTGAGTGGTTTGCTCAAGATTACAGTGATTTGCCCAGGAGATGATTTTAGAGCCAATGTGAGTATTTTGTTGTTTCTGACTGCCAGGTCATGCGCTCATAAATCTTTCTTTTCCCCAAACCATATACTCTCAATAATTATTTTATCTTTAAAACAGATAAGAACAGAGGCTTAAATGTCACAAGTCAGCTCTGTGATCAACACAATTATGTCTGTGTAGAGGAAGATTTGTTTTTAAACACCTCTGCTTGAAAAGTGAAATTCCTTTACACCACTGATGTTTGGAGGCAGCAAAAATTCACGTAAATGTTCAGAGTTCTTTTCTTGAAGTTTCTTTACTAATTAGTGGTTGTAAGGCAGTAATCCATGTTCCCATTGCCTCTTTTAAGGCCTTTTCAAGCTTCAATCTAGCTACTATCTCTTGGCCTGTGATTAAATTTCTGAGCTGCCTTTAGTCCCAGGAGTGTTCAGCACAGTACAAGAGAGATCTTCAGCTTCAGGCTTCTAACAGGTTAGGAAAAGGGAAGAGAAGGTGTTTCCTCTGTCATTTGTTAATGTACCATCCTTAACAGACAAGAGAAAGGAGAAGTAGTAAACAGAAGGTGAAATGTCTGAAGTGGGAGTCACTGGATGCTGAGGAATTTTGAAATAGCAGCCCATCATATTTAGGCAAACATGCTGAGCTGAAAGCCTTTTTAAAATCACCTTATTCAGACAACAGTTGAAGAAAGGCTTACTAGAACAGTTTTGTTAATATTGTCAATATTCTTGGAGTTTTTATAATACTGACATATATATATGTCTATATATAGATACATATCTGTGTAGCATTGCATTCCCATATTGCAGCTATGCAATATAATTTATCAAGAAAATCCTGTGCTTTGTAAGACTCAATTTCTATATATTAAAAAAAATTTGAAAATGTTCCTTAGACATGCAAGACTTTAACAATGCTGAAAGACAAGTTAGAGCTACTCAAAACTTTTAAATTCTTATGTTTGACAGTGTTGTGAATGTATTTATTTTCAGAATGTGGAGTGGGTAATATTATACCCATATTTATTGCAGCTGGATCATTTTCAGCTCTTCAATCTTTCTTGTTTGTTGATTGTGACTTTGGTTCTAGCACTGAGGGCATTCAAACAGAATCCTCCTGTTTCCCTGAACTTTAAAGTTAATTACTCTTAAGCTTCCATTGCAGTTATCTCTGACTTAGGCATTATGTTAGCACTGCAGATACTATATAATAATTTAAAAAGACCTGTAATTTTCCCAAAGGTCCTAATCCTCCCATGGGATCATGTTGCAACACTTAACTAACACGCTGTAGTTGGGTTCAGAGGAGCCTCGTGCAGGAGCGAGGTCTAAGACAAGCCTCCTTCAGGAGAACAGCCTTCAAAAGACAGGGATTTGGCACTGATAGTTTAGGGATTTTTTTTTTCTCAGGCCTTTGTCAGTAATGGTAATTTGTGACAATATGAACTTCAAGGGCTTTATGGTAAGACAAAATAAAAACCATTAAATATTGGTGACATTGACTTGCTGAAAGACTTTACTGTATGTTAATTTGCCATAAACCAGACGAAATATTTATTTAATAGCATCATCTCAAAGGCTGATGCTGTTTCCACGAGAGTTCAAATAGAATCTCAGCAGAGGCTACCTTATTGAAATCTGCTCAACCAACCTTTCTTTAAAAACACTGCTTGCCATAGCTCAGTTTCTGGCCTGCCCTACAAAATTGCAGTCTCTGGTAAAGTTAAAGGATGATTCATACACCTAGAGAAGGAATTGAATATTCAAGTCACTTGTCAGGCTGGCAGGTTTAAATTATATAACAGGAAGCTTTCTATTCATATGTAATGTAACTGAATCACCACTTCTTTATTGATAATTCATTATATGTTGCTACTATCACTCTGCAGCTCTGAAATGCTTTTTGCTATAATGATTTTATACCATACCAGTATAATGGCCTTCTGACTGTGTCAATCAGCTCTACTTGCGTGTACAGTAATATTATTCTGCAATCTGTCTTGGGAGAATGCTTAAAAGCTTTCTCTCATTTTGTCCATTTAACTCATGTATTATCTGAGTTTTTACATTAAATGGCCATACTTAATATCCCATGACATGTCACCTATTTTCTAGGGAGGATACTGATACTGTACTTACCAAATCCAGAATCTATACTAATCAAATTACACCTGCCCACCTCAGCCAAGAGCAGTTAGTTCAGTGCATCAGCATTTAATCTGTAGGAAGAACTCATGAGGAGGAACAAAAACAATGAGAACTGTAGTTGGCTAAATGTAGTCATGGTTGATACAATTTGTTTTGTGAGGAGGGATTAGAAGATATTGAAATCAAACTGAGGCACAGGGGTCAATTTAGATACAGATTTATTGCCAGAACTCGGCTTATATTGGTTGCACATTTATAAAGACAAGGCCTAATCTGGCGAATATTGATGCAATTTCTGTCATGCACTTTGTGCATTCTTCTGAATGAGACTTCTTGGCTGTAAAATTAAATGTGTGTGCAAAAGTAACAAACTGTCAGACTTTAAGAGAGTTCAGGCCAAGTGTAGATAACGATCATACTTTTGCACTGAAAGACTGCGTGGAAGTCCCAAATACTTACTCTAAACCCCTTTCACAGTCAGGTTAATGTACTCAAAACTTTAAGACTTGAAATGCCAGTTGCTGAACACAAAATCCTACATTGGAACCAGTGCCAAGGCATTTAATCTGTTTGACTTAGACATTTTCCCTAAAAATACTGGATACATGTAAATCTTATTTGTTGCTTGATTCGGTCAATGCCGTGGTGTAACTGACTTCTATGCTAAAAGAATAAAAGACTCTATTTACCTAACAGTTTGAAAATTCAATTTTTCAAGGGCCACAGGTGTCCGACACCTGGCTTGTAATATCCCATCTACTCTGCATATGAGAACTTCAGACAAAGTTAATGCAGCAAACGTCAAAGTACAGGCAGAATTAATCTGCTCAGCCACACAAGAAGAATGGCAAGGTGGAAAAGCAATGGTTTAATTGGGCCACAGCTTTATTAACTCATAGGACAATAAATTGTACCTTTCCCATTATCATTCATTCCTCAGTCTGTCTTTAAGCCAGCTCTCCTTGGGAATAGGATATTCCTGCCTGAGTACTTGCAGCTGTCAATGGAGGAGGCTTTCAGTTGTAGTTGAATTCATACAAAAGTGCAGGAGAAGGTCCTAAACAGTCAGGTAAAGATATAAGTATTTTTGTGACTTGTGAATGGGAATATGCATAATAACATATAGGTAAATGGCTTTTCTTGCTTTTGCTGGCAGGACACTCCTTGGGGCCTCTCCTAACTCCTGTCTGCACCAGCACACTGGAGAAATAATAAGGAATTTCTGGTACTAGCGTACATTTGGTGGGGGGAAAAAACCATAGGCAAACTGAGTTCCATGTTTAAAAGTCATTAAATTGTCATAGAAGCCTCTCGTGGTTTGTTTTGCCACTGTTCCCTCCACTATGTGAACCTGACAGCCTTGTTTTTAGTAACCCTTCACAGGAGCTCTTGGCACATAGGGCTGGGTGGCACAGGCATCATCATGTCTGGGGTCCCTACCCTGTCCTAGGCTGGGTTGCTGTTTTCACCTGGGCACAAAATTCAACCTAAATAATTTTGATTTCCTCCAGCAGTGACAGCACTGAACAGACACAGCACCCTTTTCTTTGTAGTCTCACAATGGTTTGCAGAGATGAGCAAGCTTCCTTCCCCGTAACCCTGGAGGCTCAGTACATGATTTATAAAGCCTCAGAAGGCTGTAGTAGCAGCAAGACCAAAGTATAAAGTTTAGTGGATGTGGACATCTTCTTGTATTGGGCATCCCAGATCCATCTGCAGGGTCTAGACCTCTTGTGGGCCATGGTGAGGCTCTTACCTCATGCCTGAGAGTGGTGGGACCTGCCATCAGCCTTTTCCCAACGCTTCACTCAACCCATGCACTGCATCAAATCACAAAAATACAACAAGTGTCTTCTGCTTCTAAAGTACACTGTAATTAGTCATTTTATGGGTTTGTTGTAACGTACCTGGGGTATTAGTATGACTAGTAACATGAAAAGGAAGTAATGCTTCCTTATGGGCAAGTTAAAAGTAAAAACGCAAAATAAAGAGATAAGGGACTCAAGGCAGAAAGTTCTTAGGAAAAGGAATATTGGTTTTCTTTGACTGTGTTTGTTTTGTAATTCGATAGAAATAAACAGTTACCATGGCAACTGTCATATCACAGGCGAGGCGCGGAGCAAGGAAGATGCAGCGCACTTACCAATTAGCAGAACAAGTTTTAGGACTTTTAAAGAGACATTTTGCCTGCTAACATGAAGATACATCACAACGTGGCCTTCAAGGAAAGTTAGAGTTTGCTCCTGTACATCCTCTTGGCAGCTGCACTAGCCATTGCTTCTTGATGCTGCACCCCTCTTTACAGAGCCCTCTCCTCTGGAGGTTCTCCTGCTCCATGGGCAGCCAGTAGCTCCCAGGGCTGCCCTGGGGGAGACACTATCCACAGGGATGGTGGCTCAGGCACGGCAGTTGCCGCTCAGCGGCAGAGGTCTGGAGGAATCATAATTGACACTCTTGTGACACCCAAGATGCTCAAAACACATTGATAGTGTTAATTAGTCCTTGTAATAGTCTGGTGAGATAGGTAAGCATTATTACCCTGGAACATATATGTATATATATATTTTTTTTTTTTCTGTTTTTAATACATAGGGCAGCTGAAGTTTGTTTAAGTGTTTTCAGCATCAGGGAGAAGCAAAAGAGTCCCTGGTTTCCAGCCCTGGGTCCTGGCTACTATTCAGCTCTCCTAGTTCTTATTTGCTGAACTCCTCTCATATCCCTTATTATTATTATTAGTGTAAGACTACTGTTAGTATGGTCTTGAAAAAGCAAAATGCTGTAGTGCACCAGAGGTTGTTTCCTTTTCATTTTACTCTTTGTTTTCAAAGGACTTGGAAACACAGCAGCACAGCAGCTCTCACAAATATAGAAATTATAATCATATGTACTCCTCATTTTCAAGGGTTGGGATCTTCTTTTCTCTTTTTTTATTTTCTTTCGGGATGAAGGGCATTTTGGTTACTCTGCAGGCAGTCTGTATATGTGTAAAATTATCCTCATACTGCAGGGTAGTTCAGAGGGTCATGTTTAATCTGTTTATCCATGTGTTGTAAAATTTCCATATACACATGCACACACACATGCACATAAACTTTAATTTTTTTGCATATTTATTTGTATACATCTATAATACAAATACACATATAGATGTATTTTTCCATCACTGACTATAGCACGCAGGATATTGACTGTGCTATTTTTCTTCCCTTTAAAGAGCATTAGCAGCAGTGAATTATATTTGTTTATGTTGTCTCTGGAGGAGACAACCTTTACCAATATAATTTTTACTCCAGCACTGCATTCAAAGAAGGTTGTGTTTCAAAGCTGACATATTCCCCCTCCCTAAAGAAGAAACACAAGGCTGCAATTTGTCTTTTTAACTAAGCTATGTGGGTCTGGGTAGCGTTAAAAAAAAAAAAGTGTTGTCCTTGTCACCTGCCATTTTTCTAGCCGACTTGACACCCCCAGGCTTCCCAACAGCTCTTTCCAGCAGGAGCTGTCTTGGAGCTCTTAGCATCACCAAATAATTGAGGTTGTCACATCTCTTGTTCATTGTTTTTTCCAGGCCTGGAAAAAATGCAAATATTTCATTGTAGTCATTAATTTTCCCATCCTTTTCTTCAAGCATCTCATTGGTTTGATCTGATGAAAAGGGCTGAAGGCATTATTGCAAACACAGTGGCATCCAGGTTCTGCCTATAGTGGGGAAGAATCTCATCAGATAA